>CM053612.1:45635709-45651576 GCA_028646535.1 Procyon lotor
AGGACAGTAAACAACAAATGTTGGAGAGGGTGTGGAGAAAGGGGCACCCTTTTACACTTTTGGTGGAATTAGCAATATTTTTTAAAAGATTTTATTTATTTATTTGACACAGAGAGAGAGATAACAAGTAGGCAGAGAGGCAGGCAGAAAGAGCAGGGGAAGCAGGCTCCATGCTGAGCAGAAAGCCCATTGTGGGGCTCAATCCCAAGACTCTGAGATCATGACCTGAGCCAAAGGCAGAGGCTTAGCCCACTGATCCACCCCAGTAATATGTTAATATTAACATATCAGCAAAGATAATGAAATTGTGTGGAAGGAATGAATTCTGTGTAATAAATTTGTGCTGTGGGAATTCACCTAGTCATAATGGCACATCTGGCAGGCCATTTACACACGTTCTTGAAGAAAGCAGAAAAGTACCATAGTCTCTGTACACTGGGATTTCCATACATTGTCAACATTTCATTTGATGTAGGTCAGTAATTGTACTTATTATGGTTTGCCATTCCTGTTTCAAACAAAAAGATTTCTGAAAGAATTTTATTTTTTTCTTTACTTCCTGACAATATAACAATATCTAAGCAGAGTAGGTAGCAATTGGACACCAACCCCAAGCCTTTTGTAAATCTCATTCACGATCAAAGCTACATTCTTTCTTAAGACAATAAGGCTCCACAACAAGGGGAAGCAACATATGTTCTTAAATATTAGTGAATAATTAAAAATTGGCATTTAAAATGGAAACATTTAGAAGCTCCTGAAAACACACACACATGTGGACACACACACACACAGCAGTAGAGAAAAACAGGAAGTTGGAGGATAATATTTTACTTAAGGTTAGGGTTTGGGGTTTTTATTTTTTTTTTTTATCTTTTTTCCTTTTCTTTAAATTCATTTAGGCAACATAGAATATCATTAGTTTTAGATGTAGAGTAAGCAATTCATCAGTTGCATATATCACCCAGTTACCCCATTCCCCAAACCACCTCCCTTTTGTAACCCTCAGTTTAGCTCCCAGAGTCTAGAGTTTCATGATTTGTCTCCCTCTCTTATATCTTTCCATTCAGTTTTTCCTTCCCTTCCCCTATGATCCTCTGCACTGTTTCTTATATTTCTCATAAGAATGAAACCACACAATAATTCTCTTTCTCTGATTGACTTATTTTGCCCAACATAGTATCTTCCAGTTACATTCATGTCCATATAAATGATAAGATTTCATCCTTTCTGATGGCTGTTTAATATTCCATGATATATATCTATTATGTATGCCTATTATGTATAATATATTTATTATATAATATACATTATATATCATATAATTATTTTATAATTTAATTTCTATATGATTATTAATTATATATTATTAAATGTTATTTACATATTATATAAATAATATATCTTATATGTAAAAGATATATCTATATATATGATGTGATATATATATCTTTTTTATCCATTCCTCTGTCAATGAATATCTGGGCTTTTTCCATAATTTGGCTATTGTGAACATTACTGCTATAAACAGCAGGGTGCAGGTGCCCTTTCAGATCACTACATTTGTATCTATGGAATAAACACTTAGTAGTGCAATTCCAGGGCCATAGTGTAACTCTATTTTTAGCTTTCTGAGGAACATCCATACTGCTTTCTAGAGTGGCTGTACTAGTTTATATTCCCATCAACAGTGCAAAATGGTTTCCCTTTTTCCACATCCACGTCAACATTTATTGTTTACTAACTAGTTAATTTTAACTGTTCTGGTTGGTTTAGGTGTTATCTCATTGTGGTTTTGATTTGTGTTTCCCTGGTGCTCAGAGACATTGAGCATTTTTTTCAAATTTGTATGGGACCAGAAAAGACTCTAAATGGCCAGAGAAATGTGGAAAAAGAAAACCAAAGCTGGTGGTATCACAACACCGGGCTTCAAGATCCATTACAAATCTGTAACCACCCAAGTTTTTTGGATATTTGTATGTCTTCTTTAGAGAAATGTCTATTCATGTCTTTTGCTCATTTCTTGACTGGATTATTTTTGTTTTTTGGGTTGTGAGTTGAATAAGTTCTTTAAAGATTTTGGATACTAGCCCTTTATCTGAAAAGACATTTTTAAATGTCTTCTCCCATTGCCTATGTCGCCTCTTAGTTTTATTGTTTCCCTTCATGTGCAAAAACTTTTTATCTTGATGAAATCCCAATAGCTCATTTTTGCTTTTGTTTTCTTTGCCTTTGGAGACATGTTTAGTAAGAAGTTGGATGAAGTCCAAGAAGTAGCTCCCTGTGTTCTTCTCTAGGATTTTGATGGATTCCTGTCTCACATTTAAGTCGTCCTTTTTTTAAATTTTATTTATTTATTTGACAGAGAGAGAGAGAGATCACAAGCAGGCAGAGAGGCAGGCAGAGAGAGAGGGAAGCAGGCTCCCTGCTGAGCAGAGAACTGGATGCGAGGCTCGATCCTAGGACCCTGAGATAATGACCTGAGCCAAAGGCAGAGGCTTTAACCCACTGAGTCACCCAGGCGCCCCTCATATTTAGGTCTTTCATCAATTTTGAGTTTATCTTTGTGTATGGTGAAAGAAAATGTTTCAGTTTCATTCTTCTGCATGTGGCCGTCCAATTTTCCCAACACACTTTGCTGAAGAGACTTTTTTCCATTCAGTATTTTTTCCTGCTTTCTTGAAAATTAGTTCACCATAGAGTTGAGGATCTGTTTCTAGATTCTCTATTCCATTCCATTGACCTGTATGTCTGTTTTTGTGCCAGTAGCATTCTGTCTTGAATTACAGATTTGTAATATATCTTGAAGCCTGGTATTGTGATGCCACCAGGTTTGGTTTTCTTTTCAACAATTCTCTGGCTATTCAGTCTTTTCTGGTTACATACAAATTTTAGGTTTATTTGTTTCAGCTCTCTGAAAAATATTGATGGTATTTTGATAGAGATTGCATTGACTGTGTAGATTGCTCTGGGTAACATAAACATTTGAACTATATTTATTCTTCCAATCCATGAGTGTGGAATGTTTTTCTATTTCTTTGTGTCTTCCTCTATTTCTTTCATTACCGTTCTTTAGTTTTTAGAGTGCAGATACTTTGCCTCTTTGGTTAGGTTTATTCCTAGGTTTCTGATGGTTTTTGGTGCAATTGTAAATGAGATCAATTCATTAATTTCTTTTTCTTCTGTCTTATTGTTAGTGTATAGAAATGCAACTGATTTTTGGTACACTGATTTTATATCCTGCCACTTTGCTGAATTCCTATATTAGTTCTAGCAATTTTGGGGTGGAGTCTTTTAGGTTCTCCACATAAAATATAATGTCATCTGAGAAAAGTGAGAGTTTGACTTTTTTTAATTAATTTTGATCCTTTGTATTTTTTTTTTTTTTTTGGTAAGTCTGGTTAGGAGTTTATCAATCTTATTAATTCTTTCAAAGAACAAGATCCTAGTTTCATTGATCTGTTCTTCTTTTCTTTTGGTTTTTATTTCATTGAGGTCTGCCCTAATTTCTATTAATTCTCTTTTCCTGTTGGGTAAAGGGCTCTATTTGCTGTTCTCACTCCAGCTCCTTTATGTGTATGGTTCAATTGTGTATTTGACACTTTCTTTGTTTCTTGAGAAAGGCTTGTACTGCTATGTACTTCCCTCTTAGGACAATACTTACTTCTTCCTAAAGGTCTTGAACTGTTGTGTTTTCATTTTAA
Organism: Procyon lotor; assembly: GCA_028646535.1. Taxonomy (NCBI): domain Eukaryota; kingdom Metazoa; phylum Chordata; class Mammalia; order Carnivora; family Procyonidae; genus Procyon; species Procyon lotor. The sequence goes on from CM053612.1 coordinate 45,639,414, forward strand.
TTTGTTTCCAGGATTTTTTTTTTTAAATTCTTCTTTAATTTCCTGGTTTACCCATTCATTGTTTAGTAGAATGGTCTTTAACCTCCTCTTCTGATTGAGTTCAAGTTTCAAAGCATTGTGGTCTAAAAATATGCAGGGAATAATCCCAATCTTTTGGTATCAGTTGAGACATGATTTGTGATCCAGTATGTCATGTATTCTGGAGACTGTTCCATGTGTACTTGAGAAGAATGTGTATTCTGTTGCTTTAGGATGGAATGCTCTGTATTTATCTGTGAAGTCCATCTTGTCCACTGTATCATTCAAAGCTCTTGTTTTCTTGTTGATCTTCTGCTTAGATGATCTATCCATTGCTGTGAGTGGGGTGTTCAAGTCCCCTATTATTGTACTTTATCAATATGTTTCTTTAATTTGGTTATTAATTGGTGATATAATTGGCTGCTGCCAAGTTAGGAGCATAAATATTTATAATTGTTAGATCTTTTTGTTGGGTAGATCTTTTAAATATGATATAGGGTCCCTCTGCATCTCTTACTACAGTCTTTGGCTTAAAATCTAATTTGTCTGATATAAGGATTACTATCCCATTTTCTTTTGATGTCCATTGGCATGATAAATGGTTCTCCACCCCTTCACTTTCAACCTGGAGATGTCTTTAAGTCTCAAATGAGTCTCTTATAGACAGCATATGGATGGGTCTTGCTTTTTTATCCAATCTGATAACCTGTGTCTTTTGATTGGAGCATTTAGCCCATTTTCTTTTAGAGTAACTATTGAGATATGAATTTAGTGTCATTGTATTACCTTTAAAGTCCTTGTTTCTGCAGATTGTCTGTGATTCTTTCTGGTCTCTTTCTGTGTTCTGTCTTCACTTACAGGGTCCCCCACCTTCATATTTCTTTCAAGGCTGGTTTGGTGATCACAGATTCTTTTAATTTCTGTTTGGCCTGCAAGCTCTTTGTGTCTCCTTCTATTGTGAATGACAGCCTTGCTGGATAAAGTATTCTTGGCTGTGTGTTTTTCTCATTTAACACCCTGAATATAACATGCCAATCCTTTGTGGCCCACCAGGTCTCTGTGGATAGGTCTGCTGCCAGTCTAATGTTTCTGTCCTTGTAGGTTAAACACCCTCTATTATAAGCTGCTTTCAGGATTTTCTCTTTGTCCCTGAAATTTGCAAGCTTCACTATCATATGTTGTGGTGTTGATCTATTTTTATTGATTTTGTGGGGGAATTCTCTGTACCTCTTGATCTTGAATTCCTGTTTCCTTCCCCAAATTAGGGAAGTTCTCAGGAATAATTTGTTCAAATATACCTTCTGTCCTTATATCTTTCCTCTTCCCCTGGAACCTAAATTATTCTAATATTGTTTTTCTTTATGTTATCACTGATATCTCAAAGCATCCCTAATGATCCAGTAGTTATATTTTTCTCTTTTCCTCAGCTTGCTTACTTTCCATCCTTTTGTTTTCTATGTCATTCACTCTCTCTTCTGCCTTATTTACTCTAGCTGTTAGGGCATCCAATTTAGACTGCATCTCAGAGCATTTTTAATTTTGGCCTGATTAGATTTTAGTTCTTTTATTTTCTTCACAAAGAGATTCTATAGTCTATTTTATGCTTTTTTCAAGCCCAGCTGGTATCATTATAATCGTTATTTTGAATTCTAGGTCTGACATAGTACTTATATCCATATTGATTAAATCTGTGGCAGAGAGTATTTCCTCCGGTTCTTTCTTTTATTGTGAATTTCTTCTTCTCATCACTCTGTCCAGAGAAGAATTGATGAACAACAGAACAAAATCAAAAATATCAACCACACCCCAGCGAAATATACATTAGACAAATCTGAAGAGATCAAAAACCAAAAAAATAAATAAAAAGGAAAAAAGAGAGAATACAATCTAATGGTGGACAAAACAGGGTGATACATTTGGCCTAAGGTGTATTTTAGTCTAGATCTCAAATTTGTTAGAAGACACTAGATCCCAAATTTGTAAAGGAAAAAAATATATATACACATATATTTGTATATATCTATATATATGTATATATATTTGAATACAGGGAAAGGAAGCCAAAAATGAAGATTACATCTATAAAATGTAAATGTAAAAATGAAAATTAAAAAATTAAAAATAATATTTGATAAAATAAGAAACTAGTTGAAAAGGAAAAAAGAAAACAAAAAGAAAAGTTTAAACTGAAAGACTAAAGAATCATGAGAAAAAAAATTTCAGATTTGATGTATTTTTTCCCTTAGTTCAGGAGTTTTTCAGTTCTGTGTGATCTGTAAACTTTGTATTAGCCTAATATTCTAGCTGGTCTTCTGGGGGAGGGACCTGTTGCACTGAATATCAGGTATCTTTGCCTGAATAGAGTTTCACCACTCCTTGCCAGGGGCCCAGGCTCAGTTTAAGATGCCTTGGGTTGATCTATGTCGCTTTTGTTCCTTGAAGGGTTTTTTTTTTTTTTTTTGCACCTTTAGAGGTTAAAAAATAAATAAATAAAAATAAAACTGGCTTTGCCCCAATCTCCAGCCCCATAGCTGAAAGATCACAGCCTCCACTCTTCCACCTAGAGTTCTTCCCCACATCATCACCTGATTATCTTTTAAGCAGGGATGTCCCTCACCAGAACAAATTTCTAAAAGTTAGGATCTTGCATTCCACTGCTATATCACTTTTCAGTAGCCGGATTACAGAGGCTCTTTCCCCCCATGGCTTATTTTTGGATATATCCCCTCAAATTCACTTCACCACACATCCTACTTTGCCAAAAGTGGTCACTTTTCTATTTGTAGAATTGTAGCAATTATTTCTTAGATTTCAGGTTGAATTCACAAGTGTTGAGAACAATTTGATAGATATCTAGCTGAATTCAAGGGATCAGATGAAACTAGGGTCCCCTACTCTTCTTCCATTTTCCCCTCTCTTGCAGGGGTTTAGTGTTTAAAATTTAAAAAAATAGCATTTTAAATCAGTTGAGCATCAAGAAAAAGGAAAAAAAAGTAAGATGAAATTCAAAAACAGTTAAGAATAATATTGTCATTTTTAGACTAATAGTTGAGGTTTATAGGTCTGGTGAATAATATTTATTTTTATTTTTTTAAAGGTTTTATTTATTTACTTGACAGAGAGAGAGGGAGATCACAAGTACCCATAGAGGCAGGCAGAGAGAGAGGGAGAAGCAAGCTCCCTGCTAAGTAGAGACCTCAATGCGATGCTCAAACCCAGGACCCTGAGATCATGACCTGAGCTGAAGGCAGAGGCTTTATCCCACTGAGGCACCCAGGCGCCCTTATTTTTATTTTTAAAAATATTTTATTTATTTATTTGAGAGAAAGAGAGGGCACACAGAGGGAGATAGAGAAGCAGACTCTCTGCTGAGCAAGGGGCCTGACATGGGGCTTAGTGCCAGGACTCTAGCATCATGACCTGAGCCAAAGGTAGATGCTTAACTGACTGAGCCATCCAGACACCTCGAATATTTTTAGATATTAAAATACTTTCTCATCACAAAAATTAGTCAGCAGTTACATAGAGAATTTAACGATTCTGGCATTCTTTTCTGACCTGTGAGCACCAAATGACATGAGGGTTATGGAAATTTTATTTATTTGTTTGTTTGTTTGTTTGTTTATTATTTATTGCTTTTCTTGTTTCATTGTTTTTCATTTTGGCATGCATCGTATTTATTTATTTTTATTAGAAAAAAAGAAAGTGCACTCATGATCCCATGTTAGGACAGGAGGGGCAGAAGAAGAGGGAGAGAAAGAATCTTAAGCAGGTTTCATATCCAGTGCAGAGCCTGACATGGGGCTCCAACTCACAACCTTGAGATCATGACCTGAGCTGAAATCAAGAGTCAGACACATAATCAACTGAGCTCCCCAGGCACCTCAACATACCATTTATTTTTGAGTTGAGTTTATCAGAAACTTACATTGTAGAATAATGAATAAAACAAGGTAGAAAATGTCCTGGTTAATTCAGAAATGTCTCAAGGCTGTAAAACTATTCAAAATACAACTATGCAAATAACCATTGAGACTGTTAGAAAGTTCTGTTTAAGTGGTTGTAAATTTTTTTCAGAACAGATTTTCAGGAGGATTATAAATTCACTTCCTAAGTGTGTGTGTGTGTGTGTGTGTGTGTGTGTGTGTGTGTGTGTGTATGTAAATGATGCTGGGGTAAAGATAAATATGGTTATTCAGTTGTTTTTCTCTCTCTGTTAGGATTCAGGAAGAAACTTACCTGTATTCCTAGAAGGGAGGGGTGGAGGAGAACTCAAATAAATTTGAGTACGTGAAGCCCTGAAGGGCTCCATTCCCAACTAGTGGTTTATATTCAGACTTTATTTTCTGTGTACTATTTTGGCTCCCTCTCCACTACATTCTATTATGATTTTAATACTTATGTTTCTGACCCCATTAGGGCAACTTAAACTTGATTAGCACTATTGTTTTAACAGTGAAGTTTTAGTGTTGTTGATCTCAGGCAGTTTTAGAAGAGCAATTAGGTTGACCCAGTTGTTCAGCTATAAGAACCTATATCCCTTTTGTTACATTTTAGGGGTTAAACTATTGAATGTAACCTCTTTTTACTCTAAATCTTTGTGTGTGGTGTGTGCATTTTGCATATGTATATTTTTACTTCTTTTTTTTTTTAATTAATTAATTTATTTATTTCACAGTAAGAGGGAGATCACAAGTAGGCAGAGAGGCAGGCGGAGAGAGAGGACGAAGCAGGCTTCCTGCTGAGCAGAGAGCCCGATGCGGGGCTCCATCCCAGGACCCTGAGACCATGACCTGAGCCGAAGGCAGAGGCTTAACCCACTGAGCCACCCAGCTGCCCCTGTATATTTTTACTTCTATGGGAAGCAGTTTAAGATGGTGAAATGTGACCATTATTTTCTGAGCATAGGATCAAGTGATGTTTTTTCTCTTCTGAGATGTTATGTGACTTTGGGCAAGAGCTCCTTACTTCAGGGCCTATCAGAAATAATAATAAAAGCCAATTGGAGGCAGTAATGCAAAACCATAAATACCATGGACTCTAAAGTCAGACACCTTCTTTTAAATCCTGGCTCTGCCACTTACACAATATGACTTTGGAAAATTTACTTCACTTCTTTGTACTTCAGTTCCATCATCTGTAAAATAGAGATGATATTAGTACCTCCTGGAGAACCAGGTCTGCTATATACAAAGCCTTTGCTCTATTACACCATGCTGAGATAGCATAGGTGAAAGATCATTGAGATAGACAAAGCAATAGGAGTTAAAAACATCAACAGAATGAAAAAAAATATATAGTGATCAAAAGAATAAGTAAATAAAAATAAAGAACTATTAAAAAGCCCTCACTTTCCACCTCAGTGAGGAAGCCAGCTATTTCAAAAGAGATCTTGTTTTAAACTTTCTTTAAAACAAAAAACAAAAGTGAGTATCTATCAAACCATAGCAGGCAGGAAATGCCAAAGATGTTAGCCTTCCTCTGGAAACACATGACTTCCATTGTTGGAAGTGTAAATCTGGGAACTTTTGTAGGAAGGACATGAGCATATCTTAGTTATCACAAGTCTCCATAAATATCCAGGTTTAAATCATGTGAGACTTCATACATTGCAGTCAGAGCTGCAGTGCTAGTAAATTAAAGAGAGAGTGATTATGCTTTTTAAAAACATTTGGTCTGCCCACATACTTAGAAGTCTAGGTTTTAAAGTACAGCTAAACTCAAATAAACAGCAAAATATGCATGTTTTCTATAACTGTAGGACATCAAAACCACCGACTGACTTAGTCAAATAAGAAAAGAAAATGTTATGTTAAAAATCTGAAACAAAACAAAACTATTAGAATTACATTGATGAAAGTGGCTAAGTGAATCTTCCTACCTTTTAGAATTTTGAAGCCCTGTCTGACATTTTTTACCATAATATTGGTCAAAGTAATAAAAAAAATTGATTTATTATAACATAATCAGCATTGGCAGTATTTTGAAATTGAGATATTATGAGATATTTTATCATTATTACATTATAATTACTTTATTTCTTTTTACCTTTAACTAATAAGAATAAAAAAAGAATAAGTTAGAAATAAATAACAGGAATAATTAAATGTGTTAGTTGTGGAAAAATGCATAAAAATAATCTGCCATAATTTATTTTGGTTGAAAAAATGTTATACAGATATATGTGTGTGTGTGGTATGTTTACTGATGTATTAATATATACATTTGTGAGCATATAGTAGACATTCCTGTCATTATTTCAGAAATAACCAAACAGATAATTTCTATCTTCTCTCCAAGTACTCTAAACAATTAAGCCTGATTATTAATAAGTTAATATTGTAGCATTACATATTCAGAAATAACTTTATAAAAATACAAATTGATGCTGGTTAAAAATCATTATCTTGCTATAAATTAGAATTCTTTAAATTGATGACCTTCTTTAAGATAAAAATAAATATTTTTTGTAACAAAGTGAAAAAAGATAACTCACTGATAATGTGAATGTATATTAAGTCTATGTTGATTTTTCCATTTTGTTTTGATATGTTTGTTTAAAAAATAACAACAGTTTTTATCATGCCAAAAGGCCCTATGTGATTGTCATGGACCAAAGTTCATATTGTATCTTTGAATCCATTTTTGCTTATATGGTACTTCTTTGCAAATGGCATTTTTGAAGAACTCATGTTACCTTTCTTTGCCTAGTCTTTTTTTTTTTTTTTTCATCTTTCCACAGTGTCAGTTTTATTCTACCATACAGCAAGGGAAACATAATTGTGAACCAGGCTCAGGATTCCAAACTAAATGACATTACACCATGTGATTAACTTGGCTTATATGACATGCAAAGCAGAACACAGACAAGTTACACAGCAAACAAGATAACACAGGGGATGGGGCACCTGTGTGGCATTTCTGCTCCTGTTTTCATTATCTCTTTCTGTCCACTTTATTTGGGCTTACTATATTTTTTTTTCTAACTTTTCAAGATGAGCATTTTAAGGAGCATGTCAACTTTAAGCATTTAATTTTTTCTAATTATTTAAGTCTATGTTTTCTTTGAAACACCAATTGTATTATATCTCACAAGTTTTTATACATTACATTTTTATTAGCATTTATAACTGAGTTTTTAAAAGTTTTCATTTTAATTTTTCTTTACCTCATTAATTAGCAGCATTTATTATTTTTGATTACCAGAGGGTGAGTGTTGTAAACCATATAATTTGTGTTGTGGCCAGAGATTTAATATGTTTGATACCTGTTCCCTGACATTTGTTGAGGTTTTCTTATGAAAACATGATCAATTTCTATGAATATTCCATGGGATCTTAAAAAAAAAGTCTATCCACAAGTTGCTGGTTCCAGAACTATATATGTTCGCTCCATAAATTAATTACTTGTATTTCCCATATCATTTTTTGTATATTTAAACTATCAAGAATCAATAAAGATATGTTGAAAATTTTCCTTATGATTATGAATTTATCATTTTAAGGTTATTTTTCTGGGATGCATACATGGTCAATGAATCTTTTCTCACTATTTTTAAAAGATTTTATATATCCATTTTATTTATTTATTATTTAATTTTTTTACTTATTCATTTGACAGAGAGAAAGAGAGAGAGTGAACACAAGCAGGGGGAGTGGGAGAAGAAGCAGGCTCCTCAATGAGCAGGGAGCCCAATGTGGGACTCGATCCCAGGATGTTGGGATCATGACCTGAGCTGAAGACAGACATTTAACAAACTGAGCCACCCAGGCCCCCTCATTTTCTCACTATTTAATAACCCTTTGGATCCATAATAGTTCTGTTTTTTTCTTTAATCTATTCTATTAAGTCTATTTAAGTCTTTCTGATATCAATCAAGATACAGTAGCTTTATTTTAATTAATGATTGTCTGATATGTCTTTTTACTATTATTTTACTTTCAATATATGAGTATTAACTACAAAAAACCCCATATATTTAGATGTTTTTCCTTTATTCCTACAGTGGACCCTACTGAATACCAGTACCATATAAAATCCAAACTTCTTGTGGAAGGCCTTACTTCGATAATTGTTTTCCAGGATTCAAACTTACTAATCTTGTTTTCTAACTTTTCCTAATGTATTTCATAACTTATGTTATTTTGCTTAGTTTTCCTCTGAACACAACTTGTATCTTTGTTTTTGTATACACCTTCTGTCCTTTATATTCCTCAAAACCTAGATGAAACATTCATCTAATTTACCTCTATAAAACCATACCTAATTGCTCCATCTCATTCTGATTAGTCTTTTTTCCCTGATTATTCTTAATATGAATTTCCAAAGATATTTTATGTCAAATTTCTCTATTAATCTATTGCTCTCTCTGTCAAATAAATAAAAATCTTTAAAAATAATAATAATAATTTAAAATACTTTTTCTTTAAGGATTTTATTTATTTATTTGACAGAGAGAGATCACAAGTAGGCAGAGAGGCAGGCAGAGAGAGGGAAGCAGGCTCCCTGCTGAGCAGAGAGCCTGATATAGGACTTGATCCCAGGACCCTGAGATCATGACCTGAGCCAAAGGCAGAGGCTTTAATCCACTGAGCCCCCCAGATGCCCCAATAACTTAAAATACTTTTAATTTTTATAAATTTTTATGTTATCTAAATCATTTATTTATTTATCTACATATTATTAATTTGTTTATTTAAATCAATCATTTATTTAAATCAGTATGACAGATTTAAAAACTTGGACCATGTAATTATACTGATATATGTGGAATATTTTTGTAGAGTTCCTTAAGAAACTGTTAGGTAGAAATATCTTGAATGATAACACTTGCATAGAATATTCAGAAATATGAGTTATCTGTTAATAATAGATTTGAATCATATATTATAATTCTATTAAGAATTCCATTACTGGGGTGCCTGGGTGGCTCAGTGGGTTAAAGCCTCTGCCTTTGGCTCAGGTCATGATCTCTGGGTCTGGGATCGAGCCCCACATCGGGCTCTCTGCTCAGCAGGGAGCCTGCTTCCCCTTCTCTCTCTGCCTGCCTCTCTGCCTGCTTGTGATCGCTATGCGTCAAATAAATAAATAAAATCTTTAAAAAAAAAAAGAATTCCATTACTAGTTGGAATGATTATTGCATTACTGAAGCAGATCTAATGCACTGACAGTATTTCCAAGACCAAAATTTGCATATAAGTATTTAAAATGACTGATAGACACAGTGCCACCATTTAGTGCAAAATAACCCAAAGATCAATTAGCTATTACATAGTAAGTAAGTACTACTATGTGTAAGAAACTTTGTGTTGTGGGGGGAAAAAAGCATATAGAAAACTTAATTACTTATGACTTAGCTAAAATGTTGAAAAAAAAAAGAAATGTTGAAAGAAATAAATTTGAACTAGCAATGATAGAGACGACAACTGTGTGAAATAGAATCTTTAAGATACCACTTACTGACCATTTTAACTCATTTATGTCTTTAAAAATCTGGTAGAAACAACAGTCACCTAAGAAAAATATAGACAATATTTTAGAGAATTCATGACCTTTTGAAATCTATTCGTTCCTGATATAAAAAGCAAGAAATCCTGCTATAAGCAGGTCTTTTGGATTAGTTTGGCCAGTGGCTTATTGATCTTATCGATTCTTTCAAAAACCAACTTCTGAATTCGTTGATGTGTTCTACTGTTTCTCTAGTTTCTAACTCATTGATCTCTGCTCTAATCTTGATTATTTACATTCTTGTGTGTGAGGTTGGCTTAATTTGTTGTTGATTTTCTTCTTTAAGGTGTAAAGAGAGCTGGTGTATTCGGGATTCTTCAATTTTTTTGAGTGAGGCTTGGATGGCTATGTATTTCCCCCTTAGGACTGCCTTTGCCATGTCCCATAGGTTTTGGACTGATGTGTCTTCATTCTCATTGGTCTCCATGAATTGTTTAAGTTCATCTTAGATTTCCTGGCTGATCCAAATATTCTTGAGCAGGTTGGTCTTCAGCCTCCAAGTTTTGAATTCCTTCCAAACTTTTTCTTGTGGTTGAGGTCCAGTTTCAAAGCATTGTTGTCTAAGAATATGCAGGGAATCATCTCAAAGTTTTGGTATTGGTTGAGTCCTGATTTGTGACCCAGTATGTGGTCTATTCTGGAAAAAGTCCATGTGCACTTGAGAAGAATGAGTATTCTGTTGTTTTAGGGTGGAATGTTCTGTATATATCTATGAGGTCCATCTAGTCCAATGTTTCATTCAAAGCACTTATTTCATTATTGATTTTCTGTTTAGAATAATCTGACTGTTACTGAGAGTGGAGTGTTAAGATCTCCTACAATTAATGCATTCATATCAATATAACTATTTTGATTAACATTTGGCTTATGTAGTTGGCTACTCCTATACTGGGGGCATAAATGTTTACAATTGTTAAAACTTCTTGGAGGATAGACCCTTTAAGAATGATGAAGTGTCCTTCTGTATCTTCGACTACAGTCTAGCTAAAAAATATACTTTATCTGACATGAGAATTGCTATCCCAGCTTTCTTTTGAGGCCCATTGGCATGAAAGATGGTTCTCCATCCTTTCACTTTCAGTCTGGATATATCTTTAGGTTCCAAATGTATATATTGTTGACAGCGTATGGACGGGCCCTATCATTTTATCCATTCTGCAACCCTGTGCCATTTTATGAGAACACTTAGGCTGTTCACATTGAGAGTGATTTTTGAAACATAAGATTTTATAGACATCATGTGGCCTGTGAAGTCCTTCTTTGTATAGATTGTAATTTCCTGTTCTATGTCACTCATGGGTTCTATCTACTTTTATAGAACCCTCTTTAATATTTCTTGTAGTGCCAGCTTGGTGGTCATGTACTCTTTAAATGTTTGCCGGCCTTGAAAGGTCTTTATCACTCCATCCATTTTGAATGTCAATTTTGCTGGATAAAGTATTCCTGATGCATGTTCTTCTCGTTTAGTGCCCTGAATATATCATGCCAGCCCTTTCTGGCTTGTCAGAGAGGACCCAAAATAACAAAATTATGAATGAAAGGGGGGAAATCACACCTAACCCAAAGGAAATAGATACAATCATCAAAGATTATTATCAACAGCTATATGCCAATAAGTCAAACAAATTAGAAGCAATGGATGCATTCCTGGAAACCTATAAAGTTCTAAGACTGAAACAGGAAGAAATTGAAAACTTGAATAGGCCAATATCTAGTCATGAGATTGAAGCAGTGATCAAAAACCTCCCCCACAAATAAAGAAACCTGGACCTGATGGATTCCCTGGGGAGTTCTACCAAACATTCAAGGAAGAAATAATAACTATTCTCCTGAAAATATTCCAAAAAATAGACACAGATGGAAAATTTCCAGACTCTTTCAATGAAGCCAGAACTATCCTGATCCCCAAACCAGGCAAAGACCCCATCAAAAAGGAGAATTTCAGACCAATATCCTGGATGAATATGGATGCCAAGATTCTCAACAAGATCCTAGTTAATAGGATCATGATCATCATGACCAAGTGAGATTTATCACTGGGATGCAAGGGTGATTCAACATTCCCAAAACAATTCATGTGATAGAACAAATCAATAGGAGAAGAGAGAAGAACCACATGGTCCTCTCAATTGATGCAAAAAAGCGTTTGACCAAATTCAGCATCCATTCCAGATTAAAACTCTTCAAAAAATAGGGATAGAAGGAACACTCCTCAACTTCATAAAGTCTATATATGAAAAGCCCACAGTAACTATCATTCTCAGTGGGGAAAAGCTGACAGCCTTCCCTTTGAGATCAGGTACACGACAAGGATGACCACTCTCACAACTTTTGTTCAACATAGTACTACAAGTACTAGCGATAGCTATCAGACAACAAAAAGAAATAAAAGGTATTCAAATTGTCAATGAAGAAGTCAAATTCTCCGCAGATCACCTGATACTTTATATGGAAAACCCAAAAGACACCACCCCGAAACTACTAGAACTCATACAGCAATTCAATAATGAGTCAGGATACAAAATTAATGCACAGAAATCAGTTGCTTTCCTATACACTGAAATATATACACTTATTTAAATATATACATTTATTTTATACAATGAAAATATTTGAAGGGGCAATTAGAGAATTGATT
>CM053612.1:45652076-45705469 GCA_028646535.1 Procyon lotor
TGTGGGTTGCCTGTTTGTTTTGTGGACTCCTTCACACTGTTGGTGGGATTGCAAGCTGGTGTAGCCACTTTGGAAAACAGTGTGGAGATTCCTCAAGAAATTAAAAATAGAGCTCCCCTATGACCCTGCCATCACACTACTGGGTATTTACCCCAAAGAAGCAGATGCATTACAAAGAAGGGTCACATGTACCTCAATGTTCATAGCAGCAATGGCCACAATCGCCAAACTGTGGAAAGAACCAAGATGCCCTTCAACAGATGAATGGATCAAGAAGATATGTTCCATATATACAATGGAATATTATGCCTCCATTAGAAAGGACGAATATCCAACTTTTGTATCAACATGGATGGGACTGGAAGAGATGATGCGGAGTGAAATAAGTCAAGCAGAGAGAACCAATTAATTTATGGTCTCACTTACGTGCTGAGCATAAAGAAAAATGGAGGGCATTATGAAAAGGAAGGGAGGGGTGAATGGGGGGAAACCAGAGAGGGAGATGAACCATGAAAGACTGTGGACTATGAACAACAAACTGAGGGTTTTGGAGGGGAAGAGGGTGGGGTTTGGGCGAGCCTGGTGGTAGGTATTGAGGAGGGCACGTATTGCATGGAGCACTGGGTGTGGTGCAAAACAATAAATCTTGTAACACTGAAAAAAATAAATAAATAAAATTAAAAAAAAATATTGCTAATTCCATTAAATGTGATTATACTGCATAAAATTTCACTTGGCACAATTTGATATTTCTACGTCCTCTATGAATTAAACTTGTACTTTTCATTTACGTTATCTATCAATGAGAATAGAGAAATATGCACTACCCAATGTCATGACCACTCCCTTCAACTATTTAAATAACAATATTAGATTACAGGTACATTAATTTGATGTAATAAAGGAGACAGCCAAAAAACATTGTTAAGGCATATGACATTACAAACCACAAACTATTGTTGATCTTCAAACGGAGTGTTGGTGAAAAGTTTCATTGATAACCTTGTAAGTTACACTTTTGAGATTACTTTCAGAAACAGTTATCATCTGTGAGGTTTTGAGCAAATTACTTTTCAGAACTTTAGTTTTCCTTTTGTAAAGTGGGGTGGGTGACAGAATTTGTATAAGACCCAAGTGAAAGAATACATATAAAAACCTTATAAAAACTCCAAGGCCCCAAACATGATGGCTTAAGCCCTTCAAATGGTAACACTTGGAAATACTGCCACAGAATGAATAAGATACAGATAGTTCTTAAAATTGAAAAATAGAACAAAGGTAATTAAATTTCTTGTCTTTTATCATTTTTAATTAAAGTGAACTTAAATTAGATTCATATTTGCTGTTGTTGCTCATTCGTCAGATGATTCGTATATAGTACTATGTTTATGAGCTAATATTTTATATCTCTGAAGATGACATCTGAGAGATGTCTCAGAAGTGATAAATTGGTCAAAGTTATTGCCAGAGCTATGACTATAAAAATAACATGTATTTATGGTACATAATGGCTTACAACACACTAACACATAGTTTGTATTACAAAAGCTGTGCATACTCTATAACAATTTAAATTTTGTTTTTCCATTTAAAATATTTATTCCTGGTCACTAGATATATAGCAGTGAATAAGATAGGTATAAAAAACCTGACCTCATGCATGTTGCATTCAAGTCCTAAAAGGCAATAAGTGCATAAAATGAAATCAATGAGTTCCTTTTCATACTATTATCTTATTTGTCAAAAAATAACTATTGTCAAAAAGTTGATGCCTCTCCTTTCATATATTTTCTGATCCTTATGCAAACATACATGTGCATTTAGATGCTTGATTTTGCTTTGTACAAATGTACAATCATACAATACATGTTATTATATGTTGGTTTTAGTTACTTAACAAAATCCCAGGGGCATTGTTTCAAGTGTTTTTTTTCATTTTATGTCCCTTTTTAAGTTTATTAATTAAAGAAAAGTTAATTATACACAAGCTTTTGCCTACTTTCTTCTTCTGAAGTTGTAGTTATTTTTGTTATATTTTGTTGTCACTGATTTGAAGATTTCTAACTAAAGCAAGGTTCAATGTTAAGGTATTTCTAAATAATCTCTAGCAAGCAGAAAGTCTCAAGAACTATAAATTGGTGAAAATAATGATTGCATAAAATTTTGTGTATATATAACTTACATGTTATATATATAATATTATGTATACTTATAATTTCACATCTTCCTTATCCATTCATCAGTCGATGGATATTTGGGTTCTTTCCCATAATTTGGCTATTGTTGATAATGCTGTTATAAACATCAGAGTACTTGTGTCCCTTCAAATCAGTATTTTTGTATCCTTTGAGTAAATCCCTAGTAGTGCAATTGCTGAATCATAGGGTATTTCTATTTTTAACTTTTTGAGGAACCTCTATATTGTTTTCTAGACTGACTTCACCAGTTGGCACTCCCACCAACAGCATAAGAGGGATTCCCTTTCTTTGCATCCTCCCCAACATCTGTCGTTTCCTGTATTGTTAATTTTAGCCACTTTGGCAGGTATGAGGTGATATCTCATTGTAGTTTTGCTATTTATTTCCCTGATGATGAGTAATGTTGAGCATCTTTTCATGTGCCTGTTAGCCATCTGTATGTCTTCTTTGTAAAAGTGTCTATTCATTTCTTCTGGCCATTTCTTAACTGGATTATTTGTTTTTTGGGTGTGGAGTTTTATCAGTTTTTTATAGATTTTGGATATGAACCATTTATTGGATATGTCATTGCAAATATCTTCTCCCATTCTGAAGGTTGCCTTTTAGTTTTGGTGGTTGTTTCCTTTGCTGTGCAGGAGCATTTTAATGAAATGAAATCCCAATAGTTCATTTTTGCTTTTGTTTCCCTTGACTTTGGAGACATAACTAGTAAGAAGAAGCTATGTGAAATGTCAAAGAAGTTGTTGCCTGTGTTCTTCTCTAGGATTTTGATGGTTTCTTGTCTCACATTTAGGTATATCATCCATTTTGAATATAATTTTTTTTGCATGGTACAAAAAGTGGTCCACTTTCATTCTTTTGGATGTTGCTGTCCAGTTTTCCCAACATTTGTTGAAAAGACTGTCTTTTTTCCATTGGATATTCTTTCCCTTTTTGTTGAAGATTAGTCAACCATATTGTTGCAGATCCATTTCTGGGTTTTCTATTCTGTTTCATTGATCTATGTGTCTATTTTTTCTGCCAGAACCATGCTGTCTTCATGATTACAGCTTTGTAATATAGCTTGAATTCTAGAATTGTGATGCTCCCAGATTTGCTTTTCTTTTCCAAGGTTGCTTTTTCTATTCCAAGTCTTTTGTGGTTCCATACAAAAATTGGAATTATTTGGTCCAAGTCTGTGAAAAATGGTGGTATTTTGATAGGGATTGCATTAAATGTGTTGATTGCTTTGGTGGTATAGACATCTTAAGAATACTTGTTCTTCCCGTTCATGAGCATGGTATGCTTTTCCATTTTTTGTGTCATCTTCGATTCCTTTCATGTATTTTCTCATTTTCAGAGTACAGATCTTTTACCTTTTTTTAGGTTTATTCATAGGTATCTTCTTACTTTGGTACAATAATAAATGGGTTAAATTCCCTGATTTCTCTTTCTGTTTTCATTCTTGTTGCAGAAAAATGCAATGGATTTCTATACATTGAATTTGAGTCCTGTGACTTTACTGAATTTGTATATAAGTTGCAGCAATTTTTAGTGGAGTCTTTTGGGTTTTCTACATAGAATGTCATGTTGTCTGCCAATAGTGAACTTTTGACTTCTTCCTTGATGATTTCCATGCCTTTTATTTCTTTTTGTTGTCTGATTACATTGGCTAGGACTTCCAATACTATGCTAAATACAAAAGGTGAGAGTGGGAATCCCTGTCCAATCCCTGTTCCTGACCAAAAATGAAAAGCTTTTCATTTTTCTCCATTGAGGATTATATTGTCTGTGTCTTTCATGTATAGCCCTTATGATGATGAGGTATGTTCCCTCCATCCTTACTTTGTTGAGGTTTTTTTAAATTAAGATTGAATGACATACTTTGTCAAATGCTTTTTCTCCATCTATTTCCTGTATCAGAGAGAATCATGTGTTTTTTAACCTTTCTTTTACTAATGTGGTACATCATATTAATTGATTTGTGAATATTGAACCACAGTGGAAGCCCAGGAACAAATCCTACTTGATTGTGGTGAAGGATTCTTTTAATGTAATGTTGGATTCTATTTGTTAGTATTTTGAGAATTTTTACATCTATGTTCATCAAGGATATTGGCCTATAATTCTTTTTATTAGTGGGTTCTTTGTCTGGGTTTAGAATAAAGGTAATGCTGGCCTTGTAAGAAGAGTTTTGAAATTTCCTTCTATTCCTATTTTTTGGGAACAGTTTGAGAAGAATAGGCATTAATTCTTCTTTAAATGTTTGGTAGAGTTCCTCTGTGAAGCCATTTGGCCCTGGACCTTTGTTTGGAGACTTTTCATTACAGACTCAAATTATTTACTGGTTTCCAGTCTGTCCAAGTTTTCTAATAGTTTCTATTTTAGTCTTGTTTTGTCTTGGTTGTATATTTCTAAGAATTTGTCTATTTCTTAAAGATTGCCCAATTTGTTGGCATATAATTTTTCATCATATGCTCTTATACTTGCTTGTATTTCCGAGGTGTTTGTTGTGATCTCTCCTCTCTCATTCATGATTTATTTATTTGAATCCTTTCTTTTCTTTTGGTTAAGCCTGGCTAAGGGTTTATCAATTTTATTAATACTTTGAAAGAACAAGCTCCTGGTTTCATTAGTCTGTTCATTTTTTTCTTTTTTTTGTATCATTTATTTCTCCTCTAATCTTTATTACTTCCCTTATTCTGCTGACTTTAGGCCTCATTTGTTGTTCTTTGTCTAGCTCCTTTAGGTGTAAGGCTAGACTGTGTGTTCGTGATATTTCTTGCTTCTTGAGGTTGGCCTGTATTGCTATATAATTCCCTTTTAGGAGTGCTATTGCTGCATCCCAAAGGTTTCGGACCATCGTGTTTTCATTATCATTTGTTTCCAATATTTTTTATTTCTTCTTTAATTTCCTGGTTGACCCATTCATTCTTTAGTAGGATGTTTATCAACTTCCATGTATTTGTGGGCTTTCCAAATGTTTCCTTGCAGTTGACTTCAAGTTTCATAGCATTATGGTTGGAGAATATGCATGGTATGATCTCAAACTTTTTGACTTACTTGTAACCTAGTGTGTGATCTATTCCAGTTAGTGTCCCATGTGCACTTGAAAAGAACGTATATTCTGCTCCCTTAGGACTAAATGTTCTCAATATGTCTGCTAAATCCATCTGGGCCAGTTTGTCATTCAAAATCATTTTTTGCTTGTTGACTTTCTGTTTATGTAATCTGTCCATTAATATAAGTGGGCTGTTAAAGTCCCCTACTCTCATTGTATTATTATCAATGAGTTCCTTTATGTTTGTTATTAATTGCTTCATATATTTGTGTGCTCCTAAGTTAGGGGTATAAGTACATCCAATGTTTAGATCTTGTTGGGTAGCTACCTTCATTATGATATAGTGCCCTTCTTCATCTCTTACTACAGTCTTTGGTTTAAAATCTAGTTTGTCTAGTATAAGTATGTATACTCTGGCTTTCTTTTGACATCCATTTACATGGTAAATATTTCTCCATCCCCTCACTTTCAATCTGCAGATGTCTTTACATCTCAAACGAGTCCCTTGTAAACTGTGTATAAATTGTTTTTGTTTTCTTATCCATTCCTATAACCTATGTCTTGCAGAGCTGGTTTAGTGGTCATAAACACCTTTAGTTTGTCCAGGAAACTCTATCTCTCCTATTGTGAATGACATCCTTGCCTAATAAATTATTCCTGGTTGCATATTTTTCCCATCAGAATGTTGAATATATCATGCCACTTACTGCTTGCCTATCAAGTTTCTGTGGAGACATCTGTTGCTAACCTTATTTGTCTTCCCTTTGAAGTAAGGAGCTTCTCTTATTGTTTTTAGGATTTTTTTCATTATCTCTACATTTTGAAATTTTATCTATGATATGCCTTGATGTTGGTCTGCTTTTGTCAATTTTGATAGGAGTTCTTTGTGCCCCGTAAATTTGGATGTCTGTTTCCTTCTCCAGATTAATAAAGTTTTCAGCTATTACTTCCTCAAATAAACTTTCTTATCCTCTTTTCTCTCTCTTCTTCTGTGACTCCTATGATATGAATATTATTATGCTTTATGGAGTCACTAAGTTCCCCAAGACTATATATGTGATCTAATATCTTTATTTCCCTCTTCTTTTCAGCTTCTTTATTTTTTCATAATTTTATCTTCTCGATCATTTACTAGTTCTTCTTCTTCCATCCTTGTGGTCACTACATATAGTCAATTTTGAATCTTGGTTATAGCACATTTCATTTTGGCCTGACTAGTTTTTAGGTCTTATACCTCTGCAGTAAGAGATGCCCTGGTGTTTTCTATGCTTTTCTCAAGCCCATCTAGTGTCCTTATGATGGTTCCTTTAAATCCTTTAAAGTCTGGATTAGGCATATCATTTATATCTCTTTTGGTTACATTCCTGGCCATGATCTTTTCTTGTTCTTTCTCATGGTTGAATTCCTCCATCTTGGCATTTTGTCTAAGTATCTGTCATCTATGTGTTAGAAAAACAAGTTATGTTTCCTGCTCCTGAAATTAATGGTTTAATGAAGAAATGGTCATATACTGTCGTGCCTGGCACTTCAGGAGGTGTCTCTGGTGTATGCTATTTTGGCTGCTTTTTCCCTTATGTCAGTCCACTGCAGTTTCTCCTTGCTTTCAGTGGGCAGTGTTTGGGCCTTGGTGAGAGTGTGGTGAATTTTAACTGGGTGTGCTCTAGTCTGCTTGTTAAGAAAGACCTGATGCTATTTTTACTAGAGCTGAGGCTTTGTACAACTCTATGGTTTATATACATGGTGAGTATGTGGCATTCGTGCTGGTCTTCTGGAGGAGGTGCCACTACTCTGGTTCTTAGGCACACTTGCCTGAGAAAAGCAGTACCTGCATAATGCTGGGGGAATAGTGTAAGGGTTTAGGCCACCATTGTTGGCACTGTGCTACTTCCTGAAGTTAGTTTATGCTGAGGAGTAGGGGAGGAAAATGGCATAATTTCCTTCCTTTGTCCGTGGGGTGGGTTATTTGTGCATGTTGTTGTCCAGGAAGTTCTCCAAGAAGGGGGAACAATTTCTCCTCTTGTGTCCCTGTTGTCCTTCAGATCTCTGCCTTCACCCTATGTCTGGACCATCTTTTTGCCTGGCAGTTCAGTGCATCTGTATTCTATCCCAGTCAGATGGGCTGAGTTTTAAAATTTCAAACTTCAAGGACATAGTATGCCAGAAATGACCAGGAATCCCTGTACTGATGGATGAAGAGATTACTCCAAACATTGCTGTGAAAGAGAGGAGAAAAGAAGAGGGTCAACACTCAGAGACAAAGACCTTTGCTTTTCTTTTCTCCCACTTTTATTCTTCCTTCAGGATAATCACAAATCCTTATCATTATTTCTCAAGCACCTGACATGTGACAAGGGGTCTTACTGAACTAGGGGGATCTGTTTACAAGAAAGATATGATATGCTAATCTGTGTGTTCTATGAGTTCTGCTAAACATAGCCTAAGGGACAATGCATACCTCTCTTAGATCACAGGACTCCATTTGGACTATGAAAGCTTCAAGGAAGGCAACTCTCTGTGACATTCCAACAGCAGAGTGGTCACACAGGCCCCAGCATTACAAAAGCCCATGCCCTTCTATGAAAGCTTCCCTGGCCCCCAAGAGCCTCCATGTTACATTTTAACAAACCAGGTACTTTCGCTGAATTCATGCTCTACATTAACCACAACACTGGTATGCTGTGGACTTCCACTGGTCCTCTGGGGAAGGGTCTTACCATGCTGGAACTGATGATGTTTTTTTCCAGAAGTACAGTTGCACCAATGTGCAGGAGTATGGAGTTTAGAGTAAGCACAGCCAAGAGCCAGTGTCTAGGTTAGCTGCCTTCAGCAGGTGTCTGTGAGCCTATGCTGGGGAGTGGATGGTCAATGGCTCTTGCAGTCTCTTTTGTCCCTGGAGAGGTAATGCCACCTCACCCAGATGAACTCCAAGAAGGGTGAACTGTCTTTCTTAGTGCATCTCAATGGGTCCACAGAGCTTGCTGTCTGCTTCTGACCTCCTTCTCCATAGGAGAACTGCAGCTCCTTAGGGTTCTACATCAGCCATGCTGTGGATCTCCAAAACTTTGATTCTTGCTGTAAAAACTCAGGAAAATCAGACCCTCTCATTTCCCTAATCAATGGCTTTGGGGAAGGGTTCTCTCTCTCATTCTCACCTTTTTCTGTGACCAGGGCTCTCTTGCTGCTGCAGGACTCGTGATCCATTTCTCCCCCAAATCATAAGCAATACCTCAAGAAGGAAGAAAAATCTGAAATGTGCAACCTAAACTTACACCTAAAGGAACTACGAAAAGACCAACAAACAACCTAAAACCAGTAAAAGGAAGAAAATAACGAAGACTGGTAAAACAAATAAATGATATAGAAACAAAACAAAAGAATAGAACAGATCAGTGAAACCAAGATCTTGTTCCTTAAAAAAATTAAAATTGATAAGCCTCTAGCCAAACTTATCAAGAAAAATAAAAGGGATTCAAATGTATAAAATCACAAATGAGAGAGAAATAACAAGCAACACTGCAGAAATGCAAATAATTATAAGAGAATATTATGAAAAACTCTATGCTAACAAATTTGACAACCTGGAAAAAAATGTATAAATTCCTAGAAACATATCAAGTACAAAACTGAAACAAGAAAAATAGAAAATTTGAACAGACTGATACTGACAAAAAAAATGAATCAATAACCAAAAAACTCCCAACAAACAAAAATCCAGGGCCAAGTGGCTTCACATGTTAATATTATCTGATACTCTATGAAGAGTTAATATGTATTCTTCCCAAACTATCCTAAAAAATAGAAAAGGAAGGGAAACTTCCAAATTCATTTTATGAAGGCATCATTACCCATCTAAAAACAGATAAAGACTGCACTAAAGAGAGAACTACAGGCCAATATCCTTGATGAAGGTGGATGAAAAAAAAATAAATAAAATTCTAACAAAATGAATTCAATAATATGCTAAGAAATAATTCACCACAAACTGAGGGTTTTGGAGGGGAGGGGGGTTGGGCGAGCCTGGTGGTGGGTATTGAGGAGGGCACTTAGTGCATGGAGCACTGGGCGTGGTGCATGAACAATTAATCTTGTAACACTTAAAAAGTTAAATAAACATATTTGGGGGAAAAAAAGAAATAATTCACCACAATCAAGTGGGATCTGTTCCTGGTATGAAAGTTTCCTAAAAGGGCACCTGGGTGGCATAGTGGGTTAAAGCCTCTGCCTTCGGCACAGGTCATGATCTCAGAGTCCTGGCATCCAGCCTCACATCGGACTCTCTGCTCAGCAGAGAGCTCTGTCTGCCTCTCTGTCTACTTGTGTTCTCTCTCTCTGTTAAATAAATAAATAAAATATTTTTTCCCATCTTATGCCTTTGGCTCCTCAATATTCACAAACCAATCAATGTGATACATCACAACCATAAGGGAGAAGATAAGAAATATATGATCATGTCTATAGATGGAAAAAAAAACATTTGAGAAAGTACATCTATTCAAGTTAAAAAACCCTCAACAAAGTAGGTTTAGAGGGAACATACCTCAACATAATAAAAGCCATTCATTTATTTTTTTAAGATTTTGAAGTTTTTATTTAAATTCCAGATAGTTAACATACAATGTAATATTAATTCCAGGTGTACAATTTAGTGATTCAACACTTCCATAAAACAGCCATATTCATTACAAGTGTACTACTTAATTCCCATCACCTATTTAAACCATCTTCTCATCTGCTTACCCTCTGGTAACCATAAGTTTGTCCTCTATAGCTAAGACTCTGTTTCTTGGTTTACCTCCCTCTCCTTCTTCCTTTTGCTCCTTTGTTTTGGTTCTTAAATTCCACATATGAGTGAAATCATATGGTATTTGTCTTTCTCTGACTAACTTATTTCACTTAACATAATACTCTACCTCCATCCATGTGGTTGCAAATGGCAAGATTTCATTCATCTTTATGGCTGAGTGTATATTCCAGTGTATATATATTTCACATCTTCTTCATCCATTCATCAGTTGATGGACATTTGGGTTGTTTATGTAATTTGGCTATTGTAGATAATGCTGCTATAAACATTGGGGTGCAAGTATCCCTTTGAATTAGTATCTCTGTATTCTTTGGGTAAATACCTTATAGTTCATTTGCTAGATCATAGGGTATTTCTATTGTTAAGTTTTTGAGGAACTCCCATACTGTTTTCCAGAGTGGCTGCACAAGTTTGCAGTCCCACCAAGAGTGCAAGAAATTTCCTTTTTTCCCCCATATCTATGAAAACATCTGTTGTTTCTTGTGTTCTAGATTTTAGTCATTCTGACAGGTGTAAGGTGACATCTCACTGTGATTTTGATTTGTATTTCCCAGATGATGCATTATGTAGAGCATCTTTCATATATCTATTGGCCATCTGGATGTCTTCTTTGGAAAATTGTCTTTTAGTGTCTTCTGCCCAATTTTCCTTTGGATTATTCATTTCTAGGGTATTGAGTTGTATAAGTTCTTTATGTATTTGGGCACTAAAATATGCCATTTACAAATATCCTCTCATATTCCATAGGTTGCCTTTTAGGTTTGCTGACTGTTTCCTTAACTGCGCAGAAACTTTGTACTTTGATGAAGTTCCAATAGTTTATTTTTGCTTTTGTTTCCTTTGACTCAGGAGACAAATCTAGAAGGAAGTTCCTAAGGCCAATGTCAAAGAGATTACTGCCTTTCTTCGCTTCTAGGATTTTTATGGTTTCAGGTCTCACATTTAGATCTTTAATTCATTTTGAATTTATTTTGTATATGGTGGAAGAAGGTAGTCCCACTTCTCTCTTTTGCATGTTGCTGTGCAGTTTTCCCTACATCATTATTTGAAGAAATGGTCTTTTTCTCATTAGATATTCTTTCCTGTTTTGTGGGAAATTAATTGACCATATAGTTGTGGGTATGTTTCTGAATTTTCTATTCTGTTTCATTGATCTATGTGTTTACTTTTGAGACATTGTAATAGTGTTTTGTTCACTACAGCTTGTAATTTGAAGTATGCAATTATGATTCTTCCAGATATGGTTTTAGTTTTCAACATCGCTATTTTTTTTTAAGATTTTGTATATTTATTTGACAGAGAGAGAGAGCTCACAAGCAGGCAGAGAGGCAGGAAGAGAAATAAGGGGAAGCAGGCTCCCTGCTGAGCAGAGAGCCAGACTAGAGGAGCTATCCCAGGACCCTGAGATAATGACCTGAACCGAAGGCAGAGGCTTTAACCCACTGAGCCATCCAGGCACCCCTCAACATTGCTATTGTTATTTGAAGTCTCATATGGTTCCATACAAATTTTAGCCCTGTGAAAATCGTGTTCTAGCTCTGTAAAAAAGTTATGTTGATATTTTGATAGAGATTGCTTTAAATGTATAAATTGCTTTGGGTAGTATAGACATTTTAACAATATTTGATCTTCTTTTCAGAGCATGTAATGTTTTTCCATTTCTTTGTATCATCTTTAATTACTTTGAAGAGTTCCAGATTACTAGTCTTTGTTAAGTTTATTTCTTGGATTCTTATGCTTCTTGGAGCAATTGTAAATGGAATTGATTCCTTAATTTATCTTTCTTCTGCTTCACTATTGGTGTATAGAAATGAAACAGATTTCTGGATGCTGATTCTCTAACCTTTGACTTTGCTGGATTTGTGTATCAGGTCTATCATTTTTTTTAGTGGAGTCTTTAGGGTTTTCTTTATGGAGTATCATGATATCTGAAAACAGTGGAAGTTTATCTACTTCTTTGCCCATTTGGGTGCCTTTTATTCCTTTTTTAAAAATTCTATTTTATTTTTTCAGTATTCCAAGATTCATTGTTTATGCACCACACCCAATGTTCCATGCAACACGTACCATCATTAATACCCACCACCAGGCTCACTTATCCCGCCACCCCCACACCTCCAAAATCCTCAATTTGTTTCTCAAGGTCCACAGTGTCTCATGATTCATCTCCCCCTATGATTTACCCCAATTCAGTTTTCCTTTCCTTCTCCTAATGTCCTCCATGTTATTCCTTATGCTCAACATGTAAGTGAAACCATATGATAATTGTCTTTCTATGCTTTACTTATTTCACTCAGCATAGTCTCCTCTAATCCCGTCCATATTGATACAAAAGTTGGGGATTTATCTTTTCTGATGGAGGTGTAATATTCCATTGTATATATGGACCATATCTTGTTATCCATTTGTCTGTTGAAGGGCATCTTGGCTCTTTCCAGAGTGTGGTGATTCTGGCCTATGCTGCTATAAACAGTGGGGTACATGTGGCCTTTCGTTTCACTAAGTCTGTATCTTTGGGATAAATACCCAGTAGTGCAATTGCAGGGCGATAAGGTAGCTCTATTTTTAATTTCTTAAGGAAACTCCACACTGTTTTCCAAAGTGGCTGCACCAACTTGCATTCCCACCAACAGTGGAAGAGGGTGCCCCTTTTTCCACACCCTCTCCGCCATTTGTTGTTTACTGTCCTGTTGATTTTGGCCATTGTAACTGGTGTAAGGTCCTATCACAATGTGGTTTTGATTGAATTTCCCTGAGGGCTAATGATAATGAACATTTTTTCATGTGTCTGTTACACATTTGTATGTCGTCCTTGGAGAACTCTACGTCTTCCACCCATTTTTTGACATGATTATCTGTTTTTTGAGTGTTGAGTTTGAGGACTTCTTTATAGATGGTGGATATCAGACCTTTGTAGTGTCATTTGTGAATATCTCCTCCCATTCTGTGGGTGACATGTTTGTTTTGTTGACTGTTTCCCTTGCAGTGCAGAAGCTTTTTATCTTGATGAAGTCCCAAAAGTTCAATTTCGTTTTGTTTCCTTTGCTTTTGGAGACATGTACTGAGAGTCACTGTGGCCAATGTCAAAGAGGTTACTGCCTATGTTCTCATCCAGGATTTTGATAGATTCTTGCCTCAAGTTGAGGTCTTTTATCCATT
Organism: Procyon lotor; assembly: GCA_028646535.1. Taxonomy (NCBI): domain Eukaryota; kingdom Metazoa; phylum Chordata; class Mammalia; order Carnivora; family Procyonidae; genus Procyon; species Procyon lotor. Next base: position 45,665,278 of record CM053612.1, read on the forward strand.
TTGAGTTTATCTTTGTGTATATTGTAAGAAAATGGTGGAGTTTCATTCTTCTATACCTACCTGTCCAATTTTCACAGCACCATTTCTTGAAGAGACTGTCATTTTCCCACTGGATATTTTTTCCTGCTTTGTTGAAGATTATTTGACCATAGAGTTGTAGGTCCATATCTGGGCATTCTACACTGTTCCACTGGACTATGTGGCTGTTTTTGTACCAGTACCATTCTGTCTTGGTGATCACAGCTTTATAGTAAAGCTTGAAATTAGGCAACATGATGACCCCAACTTTGTTTTTCTTTTTCAACATTTCCTTAGCAATTCGGGGTCTTTTCTGGTTCCATACGAATTTTAGGATTGTTTGTTCCAGCCCTTTGATAAAAGCTGGTGGAATTTTGATTTGGATGGCATTGAAAGTATAGATTGCTCTGGACAGTATAGACATTTTAACAATGTTTATTCTTCTGATCCATGAACATGGAATGCTTTTCCACCTTTTTATGTCTTCAATTACTTTCATGAGTGTTCTGTAGTTTCTTGAGTACAGATCCTTTACTTCTTTGGTTAAGTTTGTTCCCAGGTATCTTAAGGTTCTTGGTGCTGCAGTAAATGGAATCACTTCTCTAATTTCCCTTTCCATATTTTCACTGTTAGTATATAAGGAAGTAACTGATTTCTACGCATTGATTTTATATCCAGCCACATTACTGAATTGCTGTATGAGTTCAAGTAGTTTGGGGCTGGAGTCTTTTGCGTTTTCCATATAAAATATCATGTCATCTGTGAAGAAAGTTTGACTTCTTCACTGCCAATTTGAATACCTTTTATTTCTTTTTGTTGTCTGATTGCTGTCTCTAGGACTTCTAGTACTATGTTGAACAAGAGTGGTGAGAGTGGGCATCCTTGTCGTGTTCCTGATCTCAAAGGGAAGGGTGTCAGGTATTCCCCACTGAGAATGATATTCACTGTGGGTTTTTCATAGATAAATTTTATGAAGTTGAGGAATGTTCCCTCTATCCCTATACATTGAAGAGTTTCAATCAGGAACGGATGCCGAATTTTGTCAAATGCTTTTTTCTGCATCCATTGAGAGGACCATGTGGTTCTTCTCTCTTCTCTGATTGATTTGTTCTACCACATGGATTGATTTGCTAATGTTGAACCACCCTTGCATCACAGGAATAAATCCCACCTGGTCATGATGAATAATCTTTTTAATGTTCTGTTGGATCCTATTAGCTAGGATCTTGCTGAGCATCTTGGCATCCATTTTCATCAGGGATATTGTTCTGAAATTCTCCTTTTTGATGTGGTTTTTGCCTGGTTGGGGATCAAGGTAATTCAAGGTAATTCTGGCTTCATAGAAAAAGTCTATAAGTTTTCCTTATGTTTCTATTTTTTGAAACAGCTTCAGGAGCATAGGTATTATTTCTTCCTTGAATGTTTGGTAGAATTCCCCAGGGATTCCGTCAGGTCCTGGGCTTTTGTTTTGTGGGAGGTTTTTGATCACTTCTTCAATCTCATTATTGGTTTTTGTTCTATTCAGGTTGTCAATTTCTTCCTGTTTCAGTCTTGGAAGTTTACAGGTTTCCAGGAATGCATCCATTTCTTCTAGGTTGTTTAACTTATTGGCATATATCTGTTGATAATAATTTTGGATGATTGTTTCTATTTCCTTGGTGTTAGTCGTGATCTCTCTCCTTTCATTCATAATTTTATTAATTTGGGTCCTCTCTCTTTTCTTTTGGGTTAGTTTGGCCATTGGTTTGTTGATCTTGTTGATTCGTTCAAAGAACCAGCTTCTAGTTTCTTTGATGTGTTCTACTGTTGCTCTAGTTCCTCATTGATCTCTGCTCTAATCTTGATTATTTCCCTTCTTCTGCATGGGGTTGGCTTAACTTGCTGATTTTCCATTTCTTTAAGGTGTAAAGAAACCTGGTGTATCCGGGATTTTTAAATTTTTTTTGAGTGACACTTGGATAAGTATGTATTTCCCCCTTAGGTTTTCCTTTGCTGTATCCCATTGGTTTTTGATCGATGTGTCTTCATTCTCATTGGTTTCCATGAATTGTTTATGTTCTTCTTTGATTTCCTGGTTGATCCAAACATTCTTGAGCTTGTTGGTCTTTAGCCTCCAAGTGTTTGAATTCCTTCCAAACTTTTTCTTGTGGTTGAGTTCCAGTTTCAAAGCACTGTGGTCTGAGAATATGCAGGGCATCATCTCAATCTTTTGGTATTTGTTGAGTCCTGATTTGTGACCCAGTATATGTTCTATTCTGGAGACAGCTCCATGTGCACTTGAGACAAATGAGTATTCTGTTGTTTTAAGGTGGAATGTTCTGTATATATCTACAAGATCCATCTGGTCCAATGTGTTATTCAAAACTCTTGTTTATTTACTGATTTCCTGCTTAGATGACCTGTCTATTACTGAGGGTGGCATGTTAAGGTCCCTCACAATTAATGTGTTCATATGAATATGACTCTTTATTTTGATTAACAGATGGCTTATGAAGTTGGCTGCTCCTGTATTGAGGGCATAAATATTCACAGTTGTTAGATCTCTTGCTGGATAGACCCTTTCATAATGATGTAGTGTCCTTCTGTATCTCTGACTACAGTCTTTAGCTTAAAATCTAATTTATACGATATGAGAATTGCTACCCCAACTTTCTTTGAGGCCTGTTGGCATGAAAGATATTTCTCCATCCCTTCACTTTCAGTCTGGATGTATCTTTAGGTTCCAAATGTGTTTCTTGTAGACAGCATATGGACGAGTCCAGTCTTTTTATCCAGTCTGTGACTCCTTGCTGTTTTATGGGAGCATTTAGGTCATTCACGTTGAGAGTGGATTATTGAAGGATATGTTTTTACTGACCTTACGTCACCTGTGAAGTCCTTCTTTTTATAGATTGTCTCTGTAAGTTTCTGTTATTTCACTCTTGGGTTCTTTCTACCCCTTAATATTTCTTGTATTGCCTGCTTGATGGTCACAAACTCTAAAACCTTGCTGGTTTTGGAAGCTCTTTATCTCTCCATCCATTCTGAATGTCAGCCTTGCTGGATAAATTATTCTTGGCTGCATGTTCTTCTCATTTAGTGCCCTGAATATGTCTTGCCTGTCCTTTCTGGCTTGCCAGGTTTCTGTGGACAGGTCTGACGTTATTCTGATGGTTCTTCTGTATATAAGGAATTTCTTCTCCCTAGCTGCCCTCAGAACTTCTTGTCTTTGTTTATAATATGCACATCTCACAATCAAGTGTCTGGATGTCTTTCTAGACTCATTGATCCTGGGAGGTGTCCTTTCTGTCTCTAGGACCTGAATACTTGTTCAATTCCTCAGATTGGGGAAATATTCATCCAGAATTTGTTTCACTATATCTTCTAGTCTCCCTTTCTCCACCCTCTCAGGGATCCCAATAATTCTGACATTGGAACGGTTCTTGGCATCATTTATTTCCCTAATTCTATTTTCATGGTTTCTAAGCAGTTTGTTCCAGCCCTCCTCCTGATCTTTCTTCTCTATCAGCTTGTCCTCTAGATCAGTAATTCTATCTTCTTCCTTGGTTACCCTAGCTGTTAGAGTATTTTGATTAGATTGGATCTCATTGATAGCATTTTTCACTTCTGCCAGATCAGCATTCACTTCTTTCCTTAGAGATTCTATGTTGTCACTAATATTTTTCTCCAACCTAGCCATTGCCTGGATAATTGTTACACTGAATTCCCTTTCCAACATACTGTTTATGTCCATATCCAATAGTTCTTAGGGAGAGGGCACAGTCTCTGATTTTTTCCTCTGTGGGGTGTTCCCTCTCTTCATCATTTTGGTGACAGTTGGTTGGGGGGATGTATAGCTGAATATATCAACCAAGATCCAGGTAAGGTGCACCCTGGAAAGTTTCAGAGCAATTGGAAGTCACCAGCAAAAAGAAAGAATAAAGAGAAAAAGAGAGAGAGAAAGAGAAAAAAAAGAAAACCCAGCTAATATAAGCCCCAAAAGTAAGAATCATAAAGTACATAAACAAATGCAAACAAACAAAAATTCTGACAAATGTAATTGACAGCGAAAAAAGAAGCCATCCAAAATGAACTCCGAGAACAAGATTTTTGTAATATCAGAACAAAAACATATACATTGAAACACTAACAGAGGAATAAGATGGGACTGTGATTATAAGTCCTTGATGTGGGAAAGGAATGTTATTTCAGTTCTTCCTGGGTGTATCTTATTATCTTTGTTAAAGGACCCAAGTTTCCAGAGATACAGGGAATTTAAAATTGGTTTTTGTATAGGGGTAGTATTGAATAGGGAAAAGGATTACCTTGAAGCTTATATCTATATGTATATTACCAAAAAAGAAAAGAAAGAGAAAGTCACAGGTATATGTACGAAAAATGTACAAGTTAAAAAGTTATTATGGAATATATTGTATTAAACCTTTAGTTGTAGTGGTAAGTATGTCAAAAAGATTAAAAGAAGAAGAATCATGAGAACGAATTTTTTAAAAAGTTATATCTATGAAATATACAGGTTTTAGGCAATACCAGGAGCTTAATTGTTTTCCTCTGATGATGGATTTTTGCCATTTTATGGGGAGCCTGTTGTTATTGTCCTCTTGATTTTGGCTTATATTCTGGAGGAGGGGCCTACCATGTTCTTTTCCAGCCAATCCTGCTTGTGTTCAGTCTCCCTGCCCCCTGTCAAGGGGCTGGGCTCTGTGGAAACTGGTTCTTCAGGCTTTTGCTCTCCAGAGGTTTTTTTTTTTTTTTTCCTTTGGAGGCTTCTTCTGGCTTTTCAGAAGGTCAGAGCAAAGAAAGAATCTGTCTGCACACAGACCTCCACCTCAGAGAGAAACCTCAGACTGTTCCCCTCTGGGTGATCCAGAACACACAGACTTCCCCTCTGCAGACTCTACTGCACACTGCAGCCTCCCACAGGTGGTGTGCACCCCCAGCCACCATCCCAGTGGTCGCCTGAGGCCTCTGCTTGTCCCTGCACCCTTGTGCCACTAAAACTACAAGCAATTTTGGTCTGGGGAGCCTGCTTCTGGTGGCTGCCATTGCCGGGACTGCTTTCTGGGGTTCAGGCCCACACCTGGTGGGCTCACACCCCACAGCTGTGCACGCCATGGAAAGATTCCAACTTGAGATCAAGCCTGTTTCTCTCAGGCATGGACTGGGAGTGCTCAGACCCCAAGGCGGGCTGTGGAACACTGCTGGCTGGCACCCACACCAAGCTCTCTCAGGCACGGGTGGGATGTGCCCAGACTGAGTGGTAGTGCAAGCACTGGAAAGCCACAGACTCAGGAACCACTGGCTGGAGGCTCTGCTAGACTTTCTCTGACATTGGTGGTTGCCAGCAGTGACTGTCCTGGGTCTGTGGGCTTAGACACATGCCCATGCCGACCCAAATCCACCACTTTCCCTTAAAATCTTTTGCTCCTTTTAAGTGTTTTTAACCAGACTCTAAGTTAATGCTGGACCCCAACCACAGGGCACTTCTGTTTGGGGTATTATTTTCAAATGGGTCATTTCTGGTGGCTCCCTCCCACTTCTGTTTATCCTCTGATATCAGACCAAGCATTTCCACTCTGCTTTACTTTTCCACTGCTGTCTTTTGCCCCTGTAGAGATCCAGAAGTTTATAATCTTACATCTCAGGCTGATTTCATGGGTGTTCAGAGTGTTCTGGTAGATATTTAGCTCACTTTAGGGGACCAGTTGAAACTGGGTCTCCTACTTTTCCTCAAACTTGCCTCCTCTCCCCAAAAATCATTTTTATACACTATTATTTTTTCATGGGGTGTATTTTTTCTTTATAAATTGTACCTAATTCTGAAAGCTTTTCAACTGTATGCTATGATATATTGAACTCATTCTTTGTGGAACGGTGGTAGTAGGAATACCTGATATTTTTAGAGTTCCACTCCTTGCCCACTAACTTTGTAGCTAGACTGTGTAGATCTCTGAGTTCCAGCAGACACAACCACAGACTTTCAGCCAGGAAGCAAAATTTTTGATTTACTATTGTTGCTGTGCATTTAAATATACACAAAAATGCACTTTCTTCTCATGCAAGTTATTTGATATTTAAAATAGAATTTCATCGTACATTCCATGAAAATTACTTAAGGAAACCAGGCAGTTGGGTCCTAAATTTAGTAAAATCTTTATAAAATGTGAAAGCGTTTATTCATTTTATAAAAAGAAATTTAACTTTACAGGTGTTTCTGCTTGAATAATGTGTGCATGTTTCAGCTCACCATTCTTACAGGTAAATATTTATTTCCTGAAAGAACTAAATTCCAGACCTTAATAAAAATTTCTTTTTCACTTCCTGAACCATACAAACAACTACTAAATTATGAAACTGTTTTGGGTGTATGATGTTATAAGTTAAAAGATTGAATGACGAATTCCTAGCACTGATATTTTTTTCAAAATAATTTAAAGTTTTCTACTTTTTGTATTATGGGTTAATATTTTCTTTATCTAATTTGATAAACAAAGTAACACTATTAACTGTAATTTATTAGATTATGACAATTGGTTAGTTTATCAATGCAACTATAAATAACAATATGAATACTAAACTTGGAAGCAGAATATGTAAGTGGATCCAGATTCTAGATTCCATTAGATACATGGCTATGAAAAAAAGCTAAGGGAGGTTATTTTTTCTTCTTTACATTATGTACATTATAGCATAACTTGAAGCATGGTATATACAGAGAGGAGGCATTGATCCAGAATATCTTGTTTTGAATTGTATCTCTGTGACTGAATAGCCATATAACATTGGAAAAAATTTGCCTTAGCTTTTTTTCAGTGAAATAATAGTAATAAGAATGCTTTGATAACTGAATGTATCAATGTGTACAAAACGTCTAAAATAATAGTATATAGCTAAAATATAAAGTAATTGTCACTATTTTTTATTGTTAATATTTTAACATCATTATTATTGTAGTTTTTATTATTAAGTCTTGGGTAAGCACATAAATTATATATGGCCTCTGTTCCAAGCCAGCACTTTTTTCCTTTTCTGAATCTTTTTTTTATTTTTCATAAGTATTTTATGTTTATTTTTAGTACAATCTTATAAAGAGAAAGAGAGAGGATGGACATGCGGTTTAGGGAGACCCTCTTTATTTCCACTGTGTTGTTTCTCCCTTTGTCTCTTTTTTTTTTCCAGTAAGCCTAAAATGAAGACGTCAAGTTCAAACTTTGGTCTGGTGGGGGCACTCTGAAGATTTCTTTTTTTTTCCCAAATACATTTATTTTATTTTTTCAGTGTTACAAGATTAATTGTTCATGCACCACGCCCAGTGCTCCATGCAATACGTGCCCTCCTCAATACCCACCACCTGGTTCACCCAACCCCCCACCCCTTCCCCTCCAAAACCTTCAGTTTGTTGCTCAGAGTGCGGTCTCTCATGGGGTAAATACCCAGTAGTGCAATTGCAGGGTCATAGGGTAGCAATATTTTTAATTTCTTGAGGAATCTCCACACTGTTTCCCAAAGTGGCTGCACCAGCTTGCAATCCCACCAACAGTGTAAGAGGGTTCTCCTTTCTCCACATCCTCCAACATTTGTTGTTTACTGGCTTGTTGATTTTGGCCATTCTAACTGGTGTAAGGTGGTATCTCAGTGTGGTTTTGATTTGAATCTCCCTGATAGCTAAAGATGAACACTTTTTCATGTGTCTGTTAGCCATTTGTATGTCTTCTTTGGAGAAGTGTCTGTTCATGTCTTCTGTCCATTTTTTGATGTGATTATCAGTTTTGTGAGTGTTGAGTTTGAGTTCTTTCTAGATCTCAGATATCAGACCTTTGTCTGTAGTGTCATTTGCGAGTCCCATTCTGTGGGCTGCCCGTTTGTTTTGTTGACTGTTTCCTTCGCTGTGCAGAAGATTTTTATCTTGATGAAGTGCCAAAAGTTCATTTTTGCTTTTGTTTCCTTTGACTTTGGAGACATGTCCTGAAAGAAGTTGCTGTGGCTGATGTCGAAGAGGTTACTGCCTATGTTCTTCTCTAGGGTTTTGATAGATTCCTGCCTCATATTGAGGTCTTATCCATTTCGAGTTTATCTTCGTATATGGTGTAAGAGAATGGTCATGTTTGATTCTTCTACATATAGATCTCCAATTTTCCTAGCACTATTTCTTGAAAAGACTGTCTTTTTTCCACTGCATATTTTTTCCTGTTTTGTCAAAGATTATTTGACCACAGAGTTGCGGGTCCATATCTGGCCTCTCTATTCTGTTCCACTGGTCTATGTGTCCACCACTAATCCAAAGAAAATAGAAACAATCATCAAACATTATTATCAACAGCTATATATCAGTAAGTTGAACAACCTAGAAGAAATGGATGCATTCCTGGAAACTTATAGACTTCCAAGACTGAAATAAGAAGCAATTGACAACCTGAATAAACCATTATCTAGTAATGAGATTGAAGCACTGATCAAAACCCTCCTAAAAAACAAGAGTCCAGGACCAGACGGATTCCCTGGGTAATTCTTCCAAACATTCAAGGAATAAATAATACCTATGCTCCTGAAACTGTCTCAAAAAATAGAAACAGAAGGAAAACTTTCAGACTCTTTCTATGAAACCATCATTACCTTGATCCCCAAATCAGACAAAGACCCCATCAAAAAAGAGAATTTCGGACCAATATTTCTGATGAATATGGATGCCAAGATTCTCAACAAGATCCTAGCTAATAGGATCCAACAGCACATTAAAAAGGTTATTCATCATGACCAGGTGGGATTTATCCATGGGATGCAAGGGTGGTTCAACATTCACAAATCAATCAATGTGATAGAACAAATCAATAAGAGAAGAGAGAAGAACCACACGGTTCTTTTAATTGATGCACAAAAAGCATTTGACAAAATTCAGCAATCTTGCCTGATTAAAATTCTTCAGAGTATAGGGATAGGAGGAACCTTCCTCAATATTCTAAAATCTATCTATGAAAAGCCCACGGTGAGTATCATTCTGAATTGGGAAAAGCTGACAGCCTTCCCTTTGAGATCAGAAACACGACAAGGATGCTCACTCTCACCACTCTTGTTCAACATAGTACCAGAAGTCCTAGCGACAGCAATCAGACAACAAAAAGAAATGAAAGGTATTCAAATTGGCAATGAAGAAGTCAAACTCTCTCTCTTCGCAGATGACATGGTATTTTATATGGAAAACCCAAAAGACTCCATCCCCAAACTACTAGAACTCATAGAGCAATTCAGTAATGTGTCAGGGTACAAAATCAATGCACAGAAATCGATGGCATTCTTACATACTAACAGTGGAAATACGGAAAGGGAAATTAGAGTATCAGTTCCATTTCCTGTAGCACCAACAACCATAAGGTACCTGGGAATAAACCACCAAAGAGGTAAAGGACCTGTACTCAAGGAAACTACAGAACGCTCATGAAACAAATTGAAGAAGACAAAAAAAGATGGAAGCATTCCATACTAATGGGTTGGAAGAATAAACATTGTTAAAATGTCTATACTTCCCAGAGCAATCTACACTTTCAATTCCATCCTGATCAAAATTCCACCGGTTTTTTTCAAAGAGCTGGAACAAACAATCCTAAAATTTGTATGGAACCAGAAAAGGCCCGAATTGCTAAGGAAATGTTGAAAAAGAAAAACAAAGCTGGGGGTATCACATTGCCTGATTTCAAGCTTTACTACAAATCTGTAATCACCAAGACATCATGGTACTGGCACAAAAACAGACACATAGACCAGTGGAACTGAATCTCCTTTTAAAATTTTTCTTTATTTTTATTTTTTTGTCTATTACATTTAGCTTTATGTTTTTCCTTTCAAATCTTTATTTAAATTCTAGTCATTAACATATAGTGTAATGTTGGTTTCAGGAGTAGAATTTAGTGATCCATTTTTTTATTGAACATATTTGACACATCACAAGTGTAAATTTAAGGTGTACAATGTGCTTGCTTTGTTATATTTATATGTTGTGATATGATTGAAATTGTACAATTAACATTACATAATTTTACTGCAATATTTTTATATATACCATGCATTATATATATACCATGCACATATATACCATGCATTATACATACCATGCATTTTAAATATACCATGCATTATATATATATCCATATACTACATTAGTATGGCTTATTTACTACTCCTTGCAAATTTGTACCCTTAAACAATATCAGTCTTATCTGTTTTATCCTTATCCCCTGGTCACCACATTTTATTGTTATTTACAGATTTGACATTTTTTAGTTTCCATATATAAATGATGTTATACAGTAGATGTCTTTCTCTGTCTGACTCATCTCATTTATCATAATGTTCTCAATGTCCATCTGTGTTGTTGCAAAGAGCAAGATACCCTGTTTTCTCATGTCTGAATAATATTCTATTGTGTATATATACCACATATTTTTAATCCATTCATCCATTGATGGGTGTTTTGTTTTTTCCATATTTTGGTTATTGTAAATAATGCTGCAGTAAACATAAGAATGCATATATTTATTCAAGATACTGTTTAATTTCCTCTGGATATTTACCCAATAGTAGAATTGCTGAATCATATGGCCAATTTGCTTCTATTTATCTTTTTTGAGAAACTCCTTTATTCTTTTCTATAGTGGTTGAGACAATTTCTATTCCCACCAACACTGCATAAGGTTTCCCCTTTCACCACATCCTTGACAACAGCTGTTGTCTCTTGTCTTCCTGATGAAAGCCAAAACAATCTACAAATTACTACAATCCCTACCAAAAAGAGCATTTTTCAAATATCTGAAACAAACAATCTTAAAATTTCTATGGAACCACAAAAGATCCCAAATAGCCAAAACAACCATGAAAAAGAAAAGGAAAGCTGGAGGCTTCATAGTTCTGGGCTTCAAGTTATATTACAAAGCTGTACTGACCAAAAGAGTATGGTAATGGAACAAAAATAAACACATAGGTTAATAAAACACCCATCAATCAACCCACAACTCCTAAGGTAAAATAATCTTTGACAAAGCAGGAAAGAATACTCACAGAGTAAAAGATAGTCTCTTCAGCAAATGGTGTTGGGAAAACTGGAGAACAAATCCAAAGGAATAAAAATGGACCACTTTCTTACATTATACACACAAATAAATTCAAAGTTGATTACATACCTAAATTTGATACCTGAAACCATAAAAATCTTAGGAAAGAACACAAGCAGTACACTCTGAGATGAGTTGTAACAACTTCTTACTTATCTGTCTCCTGAGGCAAGGGAAACAAAAGCAAAAATAATCTATAGGTACTTCATCAAAATAAAAAGCTTCTGCAGAGTGAAACAATCAACAAAAACAAAAGACAACTTATAGATTGGGAGAAGATTTCTGCAAATGATATTTCTGATAAGGGGTTAGTATCCAAAATTTATGAAGAATTTATAAAGCTCAATAGACAAAAATGTATAATCTGATTTAAAAATGAGCAGAAGACATGAATAGGCATTTTTCAAAAGAAGTTACACATTTTTCTAAAGGACATACAGATGAGTAACAGACGTATGAAAAGATACTCAAAATCATTTATCATCATGGAAATACAAATCAAACTAAAATGAGTTACCACCTCACATCTATTGGAATGGCTTAGATCAACAACACAGGAAACAACAAGTATTGGTGAGGATGTGGAGAAAAGTGGATCCTCCTGCACTGTTGGTAGGAATGAAAACTAGTGCAGTCACTCTGGAAAACAGTATGGAGTTTCCTCAAAAAGTTAAAAATAGAACGATCATATGATCCAGCAATTGCAATAGTAGGCATTTACCCAGAGAATGCAAAAATATTAATTCAAAGTGATCCAAGAACCCCAGTTTGTAGTAGCATTATCTACAATAACCAAACTATGGAAACAGCTCGTGTCCATTGACTGATAAATGAATAAAAAATATGTGGGGTATGTGTATGTGTGTGTATGTACATATACACACACATATGTATTTGCCTATACATATATGTTTTCATATATATATATAATGCTGCAGTAAAGTAAATGATGCAGTATAGCATCAGATACATGTGTATATATATATATATATATATATATATATATATATATATTTGAATGTCAGTCAACCATAAAAAAGAATGAAATCTTGCCATTTGCAATATCATGGATAGAGTTAGAGTATATTATGCTAAGTGAAATAAGTGAGTTAGGGGGCGCCTGGGTGGCTCAGTCGTTAAGCGTCTGCCTTCGGCCCAGGTCAGATCCCAGGGTCCTGGGATCGAGCCCCACATCGGGCTCCTTGCTCGGCGGGAAGCCTGCTTCTCCCGCTGCCATTCCCTCTGCTTGTGTTCCCTCTCTCGCTGTGTTTCTCTCTGTCAAATAAATAAAATCTTTAAAAAAAAAAAAAAAAGAAATAAGTGAGTTAGAGAAAGTCATATACCATATAATTTCACTCATGTGGAATTTAAGAATGAGCATAGGGAAGAAAGGGAGAGAAAAGCAAAACAAGAAACAGACTCTTAACTATAGAAAAACAACTGATGGCTATCATAGGGGAGGTGGTTGGGGGATCAGTAAAATATGTGATAGGGATTAAAGAATGCATTTCTGACGGCACCGGGTGTTGTGTTGTGATGTGTTTTTTATGTGTCCATAAGAATGGATAGCAATTATACTTTTCATTTAATATTAATATGCTAGCATTTTAATTCATTTCATCAGTCTCATTGAACGTGGTTCCGCCCCTCTTGAGGTTGATTGAGCTTGGCTGATTAGTCCCTTTAGATGAAATCCATTATCAATAAGATGACAAAAATCAGGATTCTCAGTTAAGTGTTTTACTTTTCAACTGTGGTGAAATAACTTAGGCAATGTCTAGTCTTCAGTCTGCATCACTGAACCTCTTCTTTTCAAATCTCTAATGGGATTATATAACAATTTCTGTAATGTATTTAAATTATTCTAAACTATAAACTCTTTGAGGAGATATGACATGATGTATTTTATTATCAATAAGATGACAAAAATCAGGATTCTCAGTTAAATGTTTTACTTTTCAACTGGTGAAATAACTTACTAGGCAATGTCCAATCTTGTCTACATCACTGAATCTCTTCTGTACAAATCTCTAATGGGATTATATAACAATTTGTATAACATATATAAATTCTTCTAAACTATAAACTCTTTGAGGAGATATTATATGGCATATTTTCTCATTACTACACAAGTACCTGTAGCATAGTTTTTGGTACTCAATATATGGACACTCAATATATATTGTTGAATTAATGAATTAATGTAAGTATTCATCAGCTTTCCGCATTTAATTTAAAATTCATGTCATATAAGAACTTGAGTCATAAAATTTGAATTCCTAGTAATTCATTATAGATGCTCATATGTTTATTTATAAAAAACCTCTCAACTAAGAGTTATATCCCCAAATAAAACTCACCATCATTATTTGAGTATATGCATTCTCTATTTCAGGTTTCTGCCACAGATGTGTTTAGTTCAGTGAAAAAATAGTGATTCTGTCATTAGGTAACATTAGGTAACATTACACCATAGACTGGAAAATCATACGATACTGTTTTGTTTCCACTATCAACAATTCCCTGTACTCCCATTGTTCTGTTATAACCAGCTTTGTTATTTCAGGGAACAGGCAATCAAAGGCTAGTTCCCCAACATATATCCTATGGTAGTAAATCTTTGTTTAAAATGTCATTCATATGTTTGAAATTGTTTTTACTTGGCTCTTTAAATATGTTGTCAAATTCTTAATGTTTCCAATGACAAAAAAACTACTAGACTGCTGATTATTTCACTTTTAAAAATTGTCCAAAAAATAACCTTATTTCTTTTACTCACCCCATGTTTACAGGATATCATAAATGTAGTTCCAGAAAGTGTCTAGGTTTTTATGTGAAATCTATAAGATTGTAACACTGAAAAAATAAACATATTTGGGGAAAAAGTGTAGTTTTGACTCATAGAATTTGAGTGTGCCAAAAAATACCTTGAAAAAGCACTTATTCAGAAAATTCCTCAGCCAACCATGTGGAAAATATAGTTACATTAAGAATCTTACTCTAGGGGCGCCTGGGTGGCTCATTTGGTAAAGCAGCTGCCTTCGGCCCAGGTCATGATCCTGGAGTCCTGGGATCGAGTCCCACATCAGGCTCCCAGCTCCACGGGGAGTCTGCTTCTCTCTCTGACCTTCGCTCCTCTCATCCTCTCACTTTCTCTCTCTCAAATAAATAATAAATAAAATCTTTAAAAAAATAAAAAAAAAAGAATCTTACTCTAAAAAAAAAAAGAATCTTACTCTAATATCAGCCTTCAAATGCAAAATTGTTGGTTGTGTTATAATACAGTTTTTCTAAAACAAAGTTTCATGCTGTTAGGTCTCAATAATCACATATTTGTACACATTATATTAAGAGTCAATAGTATTCAGCATAATTCAACTTTTCAAGAAAAAAAGTTTAATAATGAAAAAATAAGATTCTCTCTGAATTTCTTACTACGTATGCTAACCTCTGTAGGACTCAATATAAATAATTGCCTCTGTTAAGAAAAGTTTTTGTTTTTTTTTTAATACATAGCAACTTTTCTTTACCTCATTTCCCTATCCAATACAATAATATTGCCTGTTTGGTAATTTGTGGGAGTAATAATTTAAAACTCTAAACTCCACTTTCAGAACCTGGCAGGAGAGGAAAAATGGACACTGGAAATGTGAGAATTGTATATGGTTGTATATGTTGTATATACAGGTTGTATATGTTCCAGATTCTCATATCTTTTGGCATACACTGCTGTCTTTTGCTGTGACTTACTGTTCTTGGCTTTCATAAAAGCTAGAAGTACATAAAGAAAAGAGGTAGCCACAGAAACAGAGTATTACATTACTAAACTTTTTAAAAGTCTATTTGTATTCATAAATGCTAGAGTCAACAGTAGGTGTTTGACAAGCAACTGACATCTTGTTTGTAATGCCAACAGGTATTACAGTTGGATAATATTTCCTTAAACATTATTTTCTTCCTAGCCTGCCATCAGAATAGAGAGATAATAATACATCTGTTACTTTTGAAAAAATTAAAGATCATATTATATTATCTTTCATCCTTTTTTTGGCATATATATATTTTTTTCTTTTTGTAGATTGTTTCTTAATTTCAGACTTACATTTACTGTTTCCTTGATATACTTATGGTTTCATCATGTTAACAGCATAAATATATTTGAAATATTTTAGTGCCTGTCTTCTTGAGCAAAAAAGGTACATTTCTCTTTTAAAGACTCATTTTGGCATGAAACCTCTTTAAAGTTTTCTAAAAATGTGTGTAGAAAAATAAATGTTACTTTTAAGCAGTGACATTGAATGGACATTTGCATGTTTTCCTATATAATCTCTTAATATGTATAACCATTATAAATTTTACTACTTATTTTTCCTTTCAATGAAAATTATTTGATGTTTGGCTAAATTCATCCACCTCACTGT
This sequence comes from Procyon lotor, assembly GCA_028646535.1. Classification (NCBI taxonomy): domain Eukaryota; kingdom Metazoa; phylum Chordata; class Mammalia; order Carnivora; family Procyonidae; genus Procyon; species Procyon lotor. The sequence goes on from CM053612.1 coordinate 45,680,816, forward strand.
GTTACTACCATTTGGAAATCAAAGTATTTAGCCAGGTGGAATTAGCATATTTTTAAAAAATATTAACTACTTCATCAATGTTTTCAATTTTATGCATTTTACACTTAAATGTTGTCAGTTTTTGACCTGTATACACTGTGACTCTATTTCTGAAATAGAAAATAAAACTAACTTTATATCAGATCTGAACTAGGACAAAATACTTCTTTAGAATTTCAAATGCTAATATGTAAGAGGTAGGAATTTCAAAGGTGCTCACTGCGTATTATTGTTACTTAACATTTATATGGAATGCGTTGTTTCTCATGTGACCATGCAAATAGTTGCTTGTTCATGCAAGTATACAATGAAAAAAGTAATACCAGCTATTTTCTACAAGTTCAACAATCTATATTTTTAAGTAAGGCAATGATAATTAGCGATTACATACTATCAGATTGCACTCTTCTTTAGTAAATTAGTGGCACATCTATATATACATTAGCAAAGTGTATTGTGAAGATACACAGCTGGTCTAACTTACTGTGGCAGAAATATATAAGGGTGACATCTCACCTCTCAGAGTTTGCACTGTAGGGTAAATGCTTTTAATGAACTCACTTTTCAGACAACCAAATTAAAAAAATAGATGTAATCTAAAGCATTAAGATGATCTCCATAAATGTTATCAAACTCATAATACCCTGATTTCCACAAGATTCACACTCATTTTACCCTGGTTCTTACAGGATTAGTTCCATGATAATTTTAAATCACAGGGAAAAAAAATGACTCTAGAAAAGTGATTTAAACAGCAAGAGGAGTTAAAAATAGGACTACCTTATGAACCAGCAATTGCACTACTAGGTATTTAACCAAAATACTAATTTGAAAGGATACATGAAACCCAATGTTAATGGCGGCATTAACTACAATAACCAAATTATGCAAACCAATTATGCAAATAGCCCAAGTGTCCACTGACTGATGAATAATTAAGAAGAGGTGTCCAGAGGCAGATGATACATACCATGTGATTTCATGAATATGTGGAATTTATAAAACACAACAAATGAGCAAAGGTAAAAAGAAAAACAGAAAAGCAAACCAGGAAACAGAAACTTAACTATAGTGAACAAACTGTTCAGTTTGTTACCAGTGGGGAGGTGGGTGAGAGGATGGGTTAAATAGGTGATGGGAATTAAGGAGTGCACTTGTGATGAGCCCTGGGTGTTGAATGGAAATACTGAATCACTAAATTGTACACCTAAAACTAATATTACACTCTGTCACTTACCTGGAATTTAGATAAAAATTGAAAAAAAAAAAAAAAGCTACAAGGGGGTTTTTGTTTGTTTAGTTTCAAGGATAGAATTTAATGTTTCATCAGTTGCAAATAAAACCCAGTGTTCATTCCATCACATGCCTTCCTTAATGCGCATTGCCGATTTATCCCATCCCCCTATCCACCTCCCCTCCAGCAACCATCCATTTGTTTCCTACAGTTAAGTCTTTTATGTTTTTTCCCCCTCACTATTTTCATCTTGTTTTTCCTTCCCTTCTCCTTGTTCATTTGTTTTTTTTTTTCTTAAACTCCACATGTGAGTGAAATCATATGATATTTGACTTTCTTTGACTGACATTTCAATTAGCATAATATCCAATAGTTTTATCCATGTTGTTGCAAATGACAAGATTTCACTCTTTTAATGTCTGAGTAATATTCTACCCAGCATTTTGGATAATATATATATTTATGATTATATTATATAAATTATATATACCACTTCTTTATCTATTCATTTGTTTATGGGCACCTGGGCTCTTTCTATATTTTGACTATTATAGACATTGCTGCTATAAGCATTGGGGTGCCTGTGCCCATTGAATCATTATGTTTGTATCCTTTAGATAAATACCTAATAGTAAAATTGCTGGATCATACCGTAGCTCTATTTCTAACTTTATGAAGAACCTCAATATTATCTTCCAGAATGACTGTACCAGTTTGCATTCCAACCAACAGCATGAGAAAGTTCTCCTTTTTCTATTCCTTGCCAACATCTGCTGTTTCCTGAGTTGTTAAATTTAGACATTCTGACTGATGTGAGGTGGTACTTCATTGTGGTTTTGATTTGTGTTTCCCTGATGCTGAGACACTGAAAAATTTTTCATGTCTGTTGGATATTAGCATGTTTCTTCGGAGAAATGTCTATTCTTGTCTTCTGCCCATTTTTTGACTGGATTATTTTTGGGTTTTGAGCCTTGAGTTGAAGTTCTTTTTTTTTTTTTTAAAGATTTTATTTATTTATTTGACAGAGGGAAAGATCACAAGTAGGCAGAGAGGCAGGCAGAGAGAGAGGGAAGCAGGCTCCCTGCTGAGCAGAGAGCCTGATGCGGGGCTCGATCTCAGAACCCTGAGATCATGACCTGAGCCTAAGGCAGAGGCTTTAACCCACTGAGCCACTCAGGTGCCCTTGAGTTGAAGTTCTGTATAGATTTTGGATACTAGCCCTTTATCTGATAAGACATTTTCAAATATCTTCTTTCATTCCCTAGCTTGCCTCTTAGTTTTATTGACTGTTTCCCTTGTACAAAACCTTTCATCTTGATGAAGTCCCAATAGTTCATTTTTGCTTTTGTTTCTCAAGCCTTTGAAAACATGTCTGGTAAAAAGTTGCTGCAGCTGAGGTCAAAGAGGTTGCTGCCTGTGTTCTCTTCTATGATTTTGATGAATTCCTACTTCACATTTAAGTGTTTCATCCATTTTGAGTTTATCTTAATATATGGTGTAAGGAAGTGGGCCAGTTTAATTCTGCATATGGCCGTGAATTCTCCCAGCGCCATTTATTGAAGAAGCTATCTTTTTTGCCATTGGATATTCTTTCCTACTTTGTTGAAGATTTGTTGACCATAGAGTTGATGACCCATTTCTGGATTCTCTATTCTGTTCCATGGATTTATCTGTTTTTGTGCCAGTACCATACTGCCTTGTTGATTATTTTATTGTTTTGTAGTACACCCTCAAGTACATAATTGGGATGCCTCTGACTTTGGTTTTAATTTTCAACATTCCTACGACTATTTGGTGTCCTTTCTGTTTCCTTAGAAATTTTAGTGTTGTTTGTTCCAGCTCTGTGAAAAATGCTGATGGTATTTTTTTTTTTTTTTAAAGATTTTATTTATTTGACAGCGAGAAACACAGTGAGAGAGGGAACACAAGCAGAGGGAATGGCAGCAGGAGAAGCAGGCTTCCTGCCGAGCAGGGAGCCCGATGCGGGGCTCGATCCCAGGAACCTGGGATCATGACCTGAGCCGAAGGCAGACGCCCAACGACTGAGCCACCCAGGCGCCCCGCTGATGGTATTTTGATAGGTATTGCATTGCATGTGTAGATTGGTTTGGATCACATAGACATTTTAACAATATTTGTTCTCCCAATCCATGACCACGGAATGCTTTGCCATTTCTTTGTGTCTTCTTCAATTTCTTTCATAAACATTCTATAATTTTCAGGGTATATGTCTTTATCTCTTTGGATAGGTTTATTCCTAGGTATCTTATGTTTTTTGATGCAAATGTAAATGAGATTGATTCTTTGATTTCTCTTTCTTCCACCCCTTGTTAGCGTTCAGAATTGCAATTGATTTCTATATATTAATTTATATGTGCAAATTTGATCAATTCCTGTATCAGTTCTGTGAATTTTTGGTCAAGTCTTTTCCATTTTCTAAATAGAGAATCATGTCTTCTGGGAAGAGTTTGAGTTTGACTTCTTTACTGATTTGGTTGCTTTTAATTTCTTCTTGTTGTCTAACTGTTGAGGCTAAGACTTCCAGTACTATGTTGAGCCACAGCAGTGAGAGTGGACATCTCCGTCATGGTCCTGACCTTAGGGGGAAAAATTCGGGTTTTCCCTTTGAGAATGATACTTGCCATGGATTTTTCATAAATGGCATTTATGATGTTGAGGTATGTCCGTTACTTCCTTACAGCGTAGTTTTAATCAAGAAACAATGCTATACTTTGTCAAATGCTTTTTCTGCATCAATTGAGAGGATCATATGGCTCTTGTCCTTTACATTATTAATGTGCTATATCATTCTGATTGATTTGCGGTTGTTAAACCACCCATGCATCCGAGGAATAAATCCCACTTGTTTCTGGTGAATAATCTTCTTCATATACTGTTTTATTCTATTAGTGAGTATCTTGGTGAGAAATTTTGGCAGCCATGTTCATTAGTAATATTGGTCTGTAATTCTGCTTTTTGTTGAAGTCTTTGCCTAACTTTGGGATCAAGGTAGTGCTGGCTTCATAGAATGAGTCTGGAAGTTTTCTTTCTGTTTATTTGTATTCTTTGAAACAGTTTCAGAAACATAGGCATTAATTCTTTAAAAGTTTGGTAGAATTCCCTTGGGAAGCCATCTGGTCCCAGAATCTTTTTTAGTGGGGGGGATTTTTGCTTACTGCTTCAATTTCTTTGCTGGTTATGAGTCTGTTAAGGTTTTCTATTTCTTCCTGTTTCAGTTTTTGTGGTTTATATATTTCTAGGAATGCATCCATTTCTTCCAGATTGCCTAATTTTTTGGCATATAGTTGCTCATAATAAGTTTTTATAATTTTTTTTTATTTCTATGCTCTTGGTTGTGATCTTTCTTCTTTCATTCATGATTTTATTTATTTACATCCTTTCTCTTTTCTTTTAGATAAGTTTGGCAAGGAGTCTCTCAATCTTATTGATTAAAAGAACTGGCTCCTAGTTTCTTTGATCTGGTCTACTTTTCTTTTGGGTTCTATTTCATTGATTTCTGCTCTACTCCTTATTATTTACTTTTTCCTGCTGAGTTTTGACTTTATTTGCTCTTCTCTTCCAGTGTAAGGTTAGTTTGTTTATTTGAGACTTTTCTTGTTTCTTGAGAAATCCTTGTATTGCTATACACTTCCCTCTTAGGACTGCCTTTGCTCTATCCCAAAGGTTCTGAACCTTTCATTTTCATTTTAATTTGTTTCCATTTTTTAAAATTCTTCTTTAATTTCTGAGTTGACTCATTCATTCTTTTTTTTTTTTAAAGATTTTATTTATTTGACAAAGAGAAACACAGCAAGAGAGAGAACACAAGCAGAGGGAATGGTAGTGGGAGAAGCAGGCTTCCTGCTGAGCAAGGAGCCCGATGCGGGGCTCAATCCCAGGACTCTGGGATCATGACCTGAGCCGAAGGCAGACGCTTAACGACTGAGCCACCCAGGCGCCCTGACTCATTCATTCTTTAGTAGGAATCTCTTTAACTTCCATGTATTAGTGCTCCATCAAAATTTTCTTTTGTGTTTGAATTCAAATTTTAAAGCATTGTGGCCTGAAAATATGCTTGGTATAATCTCAGTCTTTTGGTACCTGTTAAGACCTGATTGGTGAGCCAGTATGTGATCTATTTTGGGGATTGTTCCATGTGCACTCAAGAAGAATTTGTATTCTGCTTTAGGATGAAAAGCTCTGGATATATATGTGAAGTCCAATTGGTCTAGTGTATTATTCAAAGCCCTTGTTTCCTTGTTGATCTGTTGCTTAGATGATCTGTCCATTGCTACACATGAAGTATTAAAGTTCCCTACTATTATTGTATTATTATCAATGTGTTTTTTTAATTTGGTTATTATTTGGTTGATATAAATGGCTGCTTCCAAGTTAGGAGTAAAAATATTTACAATTCTTTTATCTTCTTTTTGGATAGATTCCTTTATTATAATACAGAGTTCTCCTTCATCTCTTATTGAAGTCTTTGATCTACAATCTAGTTTGTTTGATATAAAGATTGTTATTCCAGCTTTCTTTTGAGGTTTATTAGCACGATAAACCATTCTTCACCCCTTCACTTGAATATGGAGGTGACTTTGGGTCTAAAATGGGTCTTTTGAAGATAGCATTTTAGTGGGTCTTGTTTTTTATTCAATCTAATACACAGTGCCATTTGATTAGAACATTTAGTCCATTTACATTCAGAGTAATTATTGAAGGATACGAATTTAGTGCCATTGCATTACATGCAAAGTTGCTATTTCTGTAGATTGTCTCTGTTATTTTCTGGTCTTTGTTACTCTTGGGCTCTCTTTCTTTCTCAAAGGATCACCTTTAATATTTCTTTCAGAGCTGGTTTAGTGTTCATGAGTTCCTTTTGTTTTTGTTTGTCCTGGAAACTCGTTATCTGTCCTTCTATTCTGAATGATAGTCTTCCCAGAATAAAGTATTTGGGGCTGCATATTTTTCCCATTTAGCACATTGACTATACCATGCTAGTACTTTATGCCTGCCAGGTCTCTATGGACAGATTGGCTGCCAGCCTTATGTTCTACGCTTTTTGATTAAAGACCTCTCGTCCTGAGCTACTTTCAGGAATTTCTCTTTATCGCTGAAATTTGCAAGCTTCACTATTATATGTTGAGGTGCTGATCTATTTTTATTGATTTTAAGTTTTCTACTCTTGATTTTAGCTCAGGTCATGATCATAGGGTTGTGAGATCAAGCCCCACATTGGGCTCCACTCAGCATGGTGCCTGCTTGAACTTCTCTCTCTGCCTCTGCCTCTCCCTCCACTCACACAGTCTCACTCAAAAAAATAAATAAATAAATAAATAAATAAATAAATAAATAAATAAAATCTTAAATAAAATATGTCAGTATAACACCTAAACTCATCTTGCAGAGCCCCAAAGGTATAATCGCCATACTTGGGAAAACTGACAGCCACCTATCTTGCACTGAAATGCTTTCAGATACATTTAACTGACTGAGCCACCTGGGTGCCCCTACACTAGCATATTTCTTAAAAATTATTTATTTATTTATTTGAAGTGTGTTAGAATAATGGAACTAGTCTATTAAACTGGTGATTTCAGTTTTTCAGACTTTTATGACACTTAGACGAAAAACTCTCTATACTATCCAAAGCAAAATGCTCTATAGTTAATTTTAAAATGTTAAATAAATAATAATGTGCACTGTCTGCAAAGATCACAAATGTTCTGATGATAGTACACAGGATCATTAAAGATTTTAAGAAACAAAGATGCCATATGTAGGAGTGTGCAAGGGTTTTGAGCCATAGTTACAGGTTTACCTCTAACATTAGAAATAAAATAGCTGTGGGGAACCTTGGTGGCTCATTTGGTTAAGCATCTGACTTTAGATTTTGACTCAGGTCATGACCTCAGGGTCATGGAATTGAGCTCCACTTCATTAGTAGGAAGTCTGCTTGAATTTCTCTCCTTCGGCCCTTTCCCATACTTGCACACACTCTCTCTCAAATAAATCTTTTAAAAAAGGAAACAAATAGCTATTATACCTTGAACAAGTACTTTAGCCCCTCAAAATCTATGTTTCCTAACCTATAAAATGAAGATCACAAGATGTATCTTGCAGGATGTCTGTGAGATCAGAAAAAAAAATGTATGCTCTACTGAGGTGGCTAGCACAGTTTTTATCACCAAATCAATTGAAATTATTCTTAATAATTTTATATACACATTTTGAAGAAAAGGACCACTGTCTAATTATATAAGAATATATGTATTGTTCTTTGAGCAACAGAAATTTGTCTTCATTTCAGCATGAAGTGGCTAAATATGATTACATATATAGAGTAATAACCATTTAAAAAGAAGTATTTCTACATTCTAAAAAGTATTTCTACTTTCTAATTTAGCATGTTCTTTGCTCTTGATTTAGTAAATAACATAGCACTCTTTTGTTATTTTGTGAGAAAGATAATCTTATTTTAAGATTAATAGGTTTAATCTATTTTATCTATTTAATAAACTTATTATTATCTATTTAATAATTTAAGATTGCAATCTTGATTTCATTTCCTAACTTAAAGACACAGGAACAATGTCTGGTTCTTGAGAAGAGAGAAACTCTTTTTCACCATGACAGTTTGTATTTTCTAGAGCTTACATTTTATCCAGACCTATCAAATTTCTTTTATTACTCATGTAAACAAAGCCACATAGTAGAGTTTATTCTCTACACTTTATACTAATTACTCTGAAGTGCTTGATAAACTATAGTCTGCATGGAAATCATCTCTGCAGATTAGACAGAAGTGCTTTTTTAGACACACTCTGAATGAATGTTTTTTGTACTGTGTGCCTATGACATTAATAGCCTTTTATCATTCATTTATAGCATTTTTATTCACTGAACGCTAAGGAACTAATTTTGCATAAAAGAAGAACTAACTCTGTCCTTTTGTATTATTGGGCTATTTGACATGAGAAATATATACAACTAATCCTTTTTTAAAGTTTTTATTTAAGTTCCAGTTAATTAACATACAGTGCAATATTAGTGTCAGGTGTTGAATATAGTCTTATACACAATATACTGTAAACCATTCAACATCTGGTAATCATCAGAACAAGTACACTCCTTAATTCCCATCACCTATTTTACCCATGCCCAATCCACCTCACTTCTAGTATCCATCAATTTGTTCTCTGTACTTAAGAGTTTGTTTCTTGGTTTGCCTCCCAATCTCTTTTTTCCTTTGCTTGTTTATGTTATTTCTTAAATTCCACATATGAGTGAAATCATAAGGAACATGTCCTTCTCTGACTGTCTTATTTCACTTAGCGTAATACTTTAGGTCCATCCACATCCTTGCAAATGGCAATATTTCATTCTTTTTTTAATGACTGATATTCCATAGTATCTATATACCACATTTTCTTTATACATTCATCAGTCAATGATTGCTTGGGCTTTTTTCGTAATTTGGCTATTGTAGACAATGCTGCTATAAACACGAGGGTGCATGTGTTCCTTTCTATTAATATTTTTATATTCTTTGGGTAAATACCTAGCAGTGCAATTGTTTTCTTTTAGGGGAGTTCTATTTTTAAATTTTTGAGGAATCTTCATACTGTTTTCAAGAGTGGCTGCACCAGTTTACATTCCCACCTATAGTGTAAGAAGGTTCACTTTTCTCCACATCTTCGCCAGCACATTGTTTATATATATATTTATACATATATGTATGTATGCATGTATGTTTGTTTGTTTATTTATTTACCTTTTTCAGTGTTCCAAGATTCATTGTTTATGCCCCACACCCAGTGCTCCATGCAATACATGCCCTCCTCAATACCCACCACTGGGCTCACCCAGCCCTCCACCCACCTCCCCTCCAAAACTCTCAGTTTGTTTCCCAGAGTCCACAGTCTCTCTCATGGTTCATCTCTCCCTCCGATTTCCTCCAATTCACTTTTCCACATTTTTTCTTGTCTTGTTGATTTTATCCATTCTGACAGGTCTGAGGTGATATCACATTGCAGTTTTGATTTGTATTTCCCTGTTAATCAGTGGTGTTGATCATCTTTTCATACATCTGCTGATCATCTTTATGTCTTCTTTGGAAAAATGTCTGTTTATGTTTTCTGATCATTTTTAAATTGGATTATTCATTTTTGGATGTAGAGTTTTATATATTCTTTACATATTTTAGATACAAACCCTTTCTCAGACATGTCATTTGTAAATATCTTCTCCCATTCTGTGGGCTGAATTTTCATTTTGTTGATTGTTTCCATCACTGTGGAGAACATTTGTATTTTGATGTGTTCTCAATAGTTCATTTTCGCTTTTGTTTCCCTTGCCTGAGTACACATATCTAGAAAAAATTTGCTAGGGTCAATATCAAAGAAGTTAGTGCTTGTATTCTTCACTAGGATTTTGATGGTTTCCTATCTCCCATTCAGGTCTTTAATCCATCTTGAATTTGTTTTCATGGGTAGTGAAAGAAAGTAGTCCCAGTTCATCCTTTTTTATGTTGTTGTCCAATTTTCCTAACAACATTTGTGGAAAAGACTGTTTTTTCCCCACTGGATATTCATTCTTGATTTGTCAAAGATTAATTGTCCATATACTGGTGAGTTCACTTCTGAGTTTTCTCTTCTGTTCCACTGATCTATGTGCCTGTATTATTGACAGTACCATACTGTTTTGATAACTACAGCTTTATAATATAATTTGAAGTCCACAGTTGTGATGTCTTCAGCTTTGCTTTTCTTTTTCAAGGTTGCTTTGGCTATTCAGGGTCTTTGGTGGTTCCAAATAAATTATAGGATTATTTATTCTACTTAGAAAACTGCTTTGGTATATTGATAGGGATTGCACTAAATGTGTAGATTGCTTTGAGTAGTATAGACATTTTAACAATATTTGCTCTTCTGATCCATAAACATGGAATATCTTTCCATCTTTTGTGTGTGTCCTATTCAATTTCTTTCACCAGTGTTTTAGTCTTCAGAGCACAAGGATTTAACCACTTTGATTATATTTATTCCTAGGTATCTTATTGTGCAGTAAATGGAATTGATTCCTTAATATCTCAGTTGCTTCATTATTGATGTATAGAAATGTAACAGATTTTTGTAAGTTGAATTTTTATCCTCTAATTAATGTAGTTGTGTATTAGAGCTAGCAATTTTTTGGAGTAGTCTTTTGGGTTTTCTTTTTCTTTTTCTTTTTTTAAATTTCATTTATTTATTTGACAGAGAGGGAGAGATCACAAGCAGGCAGAGTCAGGCAGAGAAAGAGAGGGGGGAGCAGTCTCCCTGCTGAGCAGAGAGCCTGATGCAGGGCTAGATCCCAGGACCCTGATATCATGACCTAAGCCGAAGGCAGAGGCTTTAACCCACTAAGCCACCCAGGTGCCCTGCTTTTGGGTTTTCTATATAGTATATCATGTCATCTGAAAATAGTGAACATTTGACTTCTCCCCTGACAATTTGGATACATTTTATTTCTTTTTGTTGTCTGATTTACTGTGGCTAGCATTTTTCATACTATGTTAAAGAACAGTGATGAGAGTGGACATCTCTGTCTTGCTCCTGATTATAGAGGAAACACTTTCAGTTTTTCCCCATTGACAATGATATTAACTGGGTTTTTCATATATGACCTTCATGATATTGAAGGATGTTCCTTCTACACTTACTTTGTTGAGGGTTTTTTCTAATGCATAGATATTGTACTTTGGCAAATGCTTTTTCTGCATCTATTAAGATGATCATATGCTGTTTATTGTTTCTTTACTGATGTATCAGATTGATCGATTTGCAAATATTGAAAAATATTTACATTAGAGAAATAAATCCCACTTGATTATAGACAATGATTTTTTCAATATTTCTTTGGATTCAGTTTGCCAGTTTTCTACTGAGAATTTTTGCATGCATGTTTTTCAGGAATATTGGCCTGTAGTTCTCCTTTTTGGAGTAGTCTTTATATGGTTTTGGTATTAGGGTAATGCTGGCCTCAGTGAATGAGTTTGGATTTTTTTTTTCTTTTCTAATTTTTTTTAAAGATTTTATTTTTTTGACAGAGAGAAACACAGCGAGAGAGGGAACACAAGCAGAGGGAATGATAGCAGGAGAAGCAGGCTTCCTGCCAAGCAGAGAGCCCGATGCAGAGCTTGATCCCAGGACCCTGGGATCATGACCTGGGCCGAAGGTAGAGGGTTAATGACTGAGCCACCCAGGCGCCCCTCTAATTTTTTGAATAGTTTGAGAAGAACAGGTGTTAACTCTTCTTTAAATGTTTGGTTAAATTCTTTTGGAAGCCATCTGGTCCTGGACTTTTGTTTTGTTTTGTTTTGTTTTTTAAATGGACTTTTGTTTCTTTGGAGTTTTTTGATGAGTGATTAAATTTCTTTGCTGGTAATTGGTCTGTTCAAGTTTACTATTTCTTCCTGTTTCAACTTGGGGGTTTGTATGTTTCCAGGAATTTTTCTGTATCTCCCAGGTTGTACAAATTGTTGGTATACAGTTTTTCATAATATTCTCTTATAATTATTTGTATTTCTTTGGTGTTGGTTGTTATTTATCCTCTCTCATTTGTGATTTTATTTATTCAGTTTATTTCTGTTTTCTTTTTGATAAGTCTAGCTAAGGGTTTATCAATTTTATTAATTTTTTTAAAGAACCAGTTCCTGTTGTCATTGATCTTTTTATTATGTTATGTTAGTCACCATACAATACAGCATTAATTTTTGATGTAGTGTTCCAAGATTCATTGTTAACTTATAACATGCAGAGCTCCATGCAATACGTGACCTCCTAAATACCCACCAGAAGGCTCATCCATTCCCCCACACTCCTCCCCTCTAAAATCCTGCTTGTTTTTCAGAGTCCACAGTCTTTCATGGTTCATCTCCTCCTCTGACTTCCCCACTTTCGCTTTTCCTTTCCTTCTCCTAATGTCCTCCATGTTATTCCTTATGTTCTACAAGTATGTGAAACCATATAATAATTGACTTTTTCTGCTTGATTTATTTCACTCAGCATAATCTCCTCCAGTCCCATCCATGTGGATGAGAAAGTTGGGTATTCATCTTTCCTGTTGGCTGAGTAATATTCCATTGTATTTGTGGACATCTTCTTTGTCCATTCATCTGTTGAAAAGCAACTTGGCTCTTTCCACAATTTGGCTATTGTGGCCATTGCTGCTATGAACATTGGGTACATATGGCCCTTCTTTTTACTACATCTGTATCTTTGAGGTAAATACCCAGTAGTGCAATTGCTGGGTCATAAGGTAGCTCTATTTTTAATTTTTTGAGGAATCTCCACACTGTTTTCCAAAGTGGCTGCACCACCTTGCATTCCCACCAATAGTGTAAGGGGGTTCCACTTTCTCCACATCCTCTCCAACATTTGTTTTTTTCCTGCCTTGTTAATCTTTGCCATTCTAACTGGTGTAAAGTGGTAACTCAATGTGGTTTTGATTTGAATCTCCCTGATAGTTAATGATGATGAATACTTTTTCAAGTGTCTGCCAGCCATTTATATGTCTTCAATGGAGAAATATTTGTTTAATTAGAAAACATTTTGTTGGTAAATCAACTTAGTGAGAATTGTTTTAGATATACTTTTCTTTTTGACATGCACATAATTTTGCCTTGATACTCCACTAATAAAGTGTTTAACTTTCTTTATTAATTTTCTTTTTTGATCACTGATCTCCTACTGTTTAGAGTGTATGCAATAGTCTCATCAAATGGCTTTAGTGGCTAAATTTGTTAGAAAGATGGATTAGATCGGGAGATTTTCAATTTATTTCATGGTAAAGGCAGAATGACCTCTTTACTAAAACTCCTATTTGATATATATTAAATCACAACTGTGATCCTAAATTGCATTTGTTATGAGCTTAAGAGGTCCTAGCTTTTAGGAGAGAGTTGAGTCCTCAAAGTTTCCTTTCACAAAACATGAGAGTATAACACAGGTAAGCTTATCAGCAGGCAAGAAAATATAGTCTTCCGGTTTTAAAAAGTCTCATATTCTTATAAAAGTAAGATAATGATGCTGTATTATATTGAAAGGAGAACCAATGTATAGATATGATATAATTACTCATTTGTGTGAAGGGCAACTAAAGAATATCTTTTTTATCTCTCAGCATTGGTGGAGAATGAGCTATTTAAATTTTAGCGTCTAGAGAGAGAGAGGAAAAAAATATATATGAATTGAGCTCAATTACTGATGAATATGATTCCTTTACTTCTTTCTCTTCGAACCCATGTCTATGTTACTGTTCAAATGAACCTTATACTACATTATTTTTTTAATTAAGCACAAATTCTACCAGTGTGGAATTTGGAGTTCATCAGCTATCCTAGCACTACTAGAGTTCAGCATCTCAAAGGAAATACTGAGATTTTATCTGGACCTTAAAGGATAGGCAGGATGCCTAAGAAGATATGGATAATAAAGTCATTGATGAAACCACTGATTTCACTTTGAGACAGGTTATGTAAGAAATTTGTAGAGGAGAAAGGAGTCTCTAAATAGCTTTTTAGGATAAGTAAGTGTGGTAGTAATATAAACAACATAGAAAAGTGTACCCATTGGGAAGAAAGGAGAGAGGCAAATTCAATTGTTAGTCATGTTGAATTTAAATAACAAAGCACCCAAGTAGAACTATGTTTTAGATAAGTATAGCTATTTCTCTGGAGATTGATGAAAGGGGGAGCAATCATCTAGGTAAAAGATGAGTATTGACATTGTAACAATGGATACATTTGTAATGTTGAAAAGAGAAAGAGGAAGCTATGAGTTCAATGAGAGTGAAAAATAATCTCCTTTGAACTCATTGATAATCTTACTTTTCTACTGTATGTATACATTCAAGCATCACTAATGTCTTTCTACTTGCCATGCCATTATAGTGGTTGAGGAATATATGTGGTGGTGGAGTGTTTTCTTTTTTTTTTCTGCACTGAGCTTCATATCATATTTTTGGAAAGCCAAAACAAAAGGAAATAAGGTAGACAAGTGTTTGAAAATAAGAAGTAGATCTAGTTGTTTAATACAACATTACTCTATGTAACTAGTACCTGATGTGAATATTGAATCTTTGACACTGACTAGTGTAAGAATGGCAGATAAACTGAAAAGACTTTTAATATATTATCATGGTTTGTTTGAAACTTTTAAATGTTTCTGAATCAGCATTCTTTCAACTTTGTTTACCTTACAAAGCAATAAAGATTATGTGAATGGGAAGTGGCTGGGAGCATACATCTTTGCACAAAAATAATCAGAAAGCTTCATATACCAAAAGTTTATTTGTGTCGAGATAAAAATCCTAAAGCATAATAGGGATATAAGCTGGTGTACAGTGGAGTTTTTCTTTTTCACCTTTTAACAAAATAGTAAGACCTAAGACTAGGTGGTTTTCTAAATGGTATTCAGTTTTATATTATATAATTTTGTTAAAATACCCTATGTTCAAGACTAACACTATAATCACTGTAGATTATTATCTTCCCTTCTACTTAAGGGTTTTAATTAACAAATTAATAAGATTATAGTTTTAAATTATATAGTTCACTACTGACATTTAGATTTAGAAAGTAATTTATAGTAAACAAAAACCTGAGCTTAAAATAATGTATGATCAGTGGAAACTTTATCTTGAAGAGAAGATGAACATTTTAGAAAGCATTTTTGTCTCTTCTAAAAGAAACAGAAAGTAGCTGTCATTTTCATCAGGACAAATTGAATATGTAGAAAAAACATAGTAGAAAGTTTATTGCTATAAAAACAGACTCTTAGTGTCTTAAATTCTTCCAAGATTATAATCACGTGTCTTTTTATAGATTACATAGTCTTTCACTGTGAAACTATACATGAAATTAGGAGAAACAATTTGTGAAAGGGACTCTTGAGATCACAAAGGTCTGGATTTCAGTAGTTATTTAATAGACATGGAATAGTAAAAATGATAATGCACCCATTTTAAAAGAAATTTGTAAGAAATATTGAAACATAAACAAAAACCTTTAACAGCTATTGTCCATGAACAATATTAATGCTACATGAAAAAAAAATTACATAGTGCCATTTCCTTCAAATAAGTTCATAGGTTCTCCTTGTAATTAGTTTAATTTATTACTCCAAATAATGAATGAATAAGACTTACTAAAGAAATTTAATATTTTGGGATATAAAAAAGAATATGTTTTGATATATGCACAAAAAACTTATGAGAAACATAAACAGCTGTCACTAGAAAATAATTAAGATAGAATTGGCAAAAAGTAAATGGAGTGTAATGAAATCTTGTTTCCTAGTATAGGAATCATATCTCTATGAAGAGATGTATTTTGGGGATGGGAGAGTGAGCATTTGGTAAATTGAATTAGATGCCCAAGAAAGATTTTTAGAGGAACTGTCTGTCCATGGTATGGATAAAGTGTTGTTGTTGTTGTTGTTGTTTTGGTTTTGCTTGTTTGTTTGTTTGTTTTTTTGAGGAGGTAAATTCAGCTGAATAGAAGCTTTTATTTTATTTTATTTTATTTATTTTTTAAAGATTTTATTTTTTTATTTGACAGAGAGAGATCACAAGTAGGCAGAGAGGCAGGCAGAGAGAGAGGAGGAAGTAGGCTCCCTGATGAGCAGAGAGCCTGATGCAGGGCTTGATCCCAGGACCCTGAGATCATGACCTGAGCCGAAGGCAGATCCGGTGCCCCGAAGCTTTTATTTTTTGAGCGGTTTATGCAATCTAACAACTGTTGTTGAATTGCTACAGAAAGCACAGTGGATTTAGACTCCTGTGGAAAAATAGAATGTGAAATGAAGAAGCTGACCTATTGCAAGAAACTTTAGGGAGAAAATTAAGGCATTTAATGAAAATTTTAAGGAAGTTATTGTGTGTGATACTACCAGTCTCTGTCTAATATGATATTTGTCTAATAAATTATAGAGTTGAATCACTTAATTTAGAGATAAAGTGAATTATTTCTTATAGCTTGAGGATGAGAATGAAATGACAATAGAGGTTCCATCCACAGGGATACAGATGTAATTGAGTTATACAGATGGTCTTTGCCTTCAGGGGCTGTTGCAAAGTGTGAGAAATATGATGTTGTTCATGGTATTCCACAGAGAACATATTATGTTTCTTCTTAATGAAGGATCCACTTATTTAATTTTGTTTTCAGTTTTTTTTCTAATTTTATTTTATTTTTGCAGTGTTCCAGTATTCATTGTTTATGCACCACACTGAGTGCTCCATGCAATACATGCCTTCCTTAATGCCCACCACCAGGCTCACCCAGCCTCCCCACCACCCTTCTTTCCAAAACCCTCAGTTTGTTTCTCAGAACAGTTATTATTTTTAAAGACTTTATTTATTTATTTGACAGACAGAGAGAGATCACAAGTTGGCAGAGAGGCAGGCAGAGAGAGGGGGGGAAGCAGGCTCCCTGCTGAGCAGAGAGTCCCATGTGGGGCTCTATCCCAGGACCATGAGATCATGACCTGAGCCGAAGGCAGAGGCTTTAACCCACTGAGCCACCCAGGTGCCCCAGAACAGTTATTTTTTTAATACAACATTGGTGAGGTATAATTGAAATACATGTGCTTGACATATATGGGCACATAGTATGTTGACCTATGTGGGAACATTTCTCTTGGGTAATTGCCTAAAAGTAGAATGGCTAGGCCATAAGGTATACAAACACTTAAATTTATAAGAAATATCCAAATTACTTTCCTAAATGATTTTATCATGTTATTATTCCCATCACCATCCATCCCATTACACCAGTGTGTAAGGGTTTCAGTTGCGCCACAAAAGAATCCATTTTAACCTTAGGCTTCTACTAGAGAAATGAGTCTTGCAACCAAAGGGAGCCGAATCAAACAATCATGCATTCATAGAATAGTAAAAAAAATGTAAAAAAACTAAGAAGGCTGACTAAGGAGAGAAAAGAAACACACAGAGGACATATACTTCAGAAAGGGAGAACAACTCCAAAGTTAATCAGTAAAATATGCAATACACAAAAAATGGGGGTTATATTTTGAAACAAATGTGGAGTGGAGAAGGTTATATCAATGTATAGGAGTTAAAATATATACTAGTAAGATTGACTGCCACAGTATATTTTGACTCTGCCATTTCCTATGGGAAATTGATTAACTCTTTTTTTATTAACTCTTTATATGTCAATTTCTTATCTGTAAAATGGAGATAAGTATCTCATAGTATAATAATGATAATGATGATGATAATAGTGATGATGAGGATAAGAAGAAAAGTAAAAACAATGAAGAGGTAGGGTCAATGTGAGGATTAAATAAATTAATTCACGTAAAACACATAGAAGAGTGTTTTGCAGGTGAAAGGGCTCAAAAGTTTTAGTTCCTGGGCTCTACTAAAGCACGTAAGATAAAAAAGGAAAATATTTAATTCACCTTTTAACTGAATAGAATTCAAAACAAAAAAATAAAGCCAAGCTTTTTTGGAATAACACTTGAATATCAAAGCATATTCAATATTTAAAGAGCCAAGTATAGATGACACTGATAATACCGGTTTTTTAAATTAACTGTAGAGAGATATATACCTTTCCCTTTAACACCTAAGCAAGTAGACATACTACCCTAGTGAAGGAGGCTACTACTTAGAGATTTGAAAGTCACATTAATAAAAATACAGTGCTACAGAACGATTAAAAAAATATTTCTTGAGTGGCTGCACCAGCTTGCAAAAGAACTTTGGAAAACAGTGTGGAGATTCCTCAAGAAATTAAAAATAGAGCTACCCTATGACCCCACCATCGCACTACTGGGTATTTACCCCAAAGAAGCAGATGCATTACAAAGAAGGGCCACATGTACCCCGATGTTCATAGCAGCAATGGCCACAATTGTCAAACTGTGGGAAGAACCAACATGCCCTTCAACAGATGAATGGATAAAGAAGATATGGTCCATATATACAATGGAATATTATGCCTCCATTAGAAAGGATGAATCCCCAACGTTTGTATCAACATGGATGGGACTGGAAGAGATTATGCAGAGTGAAATAATCAAGTGGAGAGAGCCAATTACCTTATGGTCTCATTTATGTGCTGAGCATAAAGAAAAACATGGAGGGCATTGTGAGAAGGAAAGGAAGGGGGAATGGGGGGAAATCAGAGGCGGAGATGAACCATGAGACACTGTGGACTCTGTGCAACAAAATGAGGGTTTTGGAGGGGTGGGGATAGTAGGTTGGGAGAGCCTGGTGGTGGTATTGAGGAGGGCATGTATTGCATGGAGCACTGGGTGTGGTGCATGAACAATAAATCTTGTAACACTGAAGAAATAAACATTTTTGGGAAAAAAATTTCTTGGGTTAGGTTTTTCAAAATTTTCTTTTTGGTAGAACTATAAAAAAGATGTTCTTAATTTATCTTTCTGCTACTTCATTATTAATTTATAGAAATGCAACAGATTTGATCATCAGTTTTGCATCCTGCAGGTTTACTAAATTGATTTAAAAGTTTTAGTAGTTTTTGTTAGAATTCTTAGGGTTTTTCTATACATAGTATCATGTCATCTGTAAATGGTGAAAGTTTTAAGGCTTCTTTACCAGTTCAGATGCTTTTTATTTCTTTTTCTTATCTGATTGCTCTATCTAGGATTTCCAGTATTATGCTGAATGAAATGGCAAGAGTGGACATCCTTGTGTTCCTGATATTTGAGGAAATCTTTCAGTTCTTGCTGAGTATGTGGCTGTTATGATGCTTAGGTATGTTCCCTTTAAGGCTACTTTTTTTAAACTTTATTTTATTTTTTCAGTGTTCCAAGACTCATTTTTCATGCACCACACCCAGTGCTGCTTGCAACATGTGCCCTCTTCAATACCCACCACCAGGCTCACCCAACCCGCCACCCCACTCCTCCAAAACTCTCCACACATTCTCATGGTTCATATCCCCCACTGATTTCCCACAATTGACCCTTCAGTTACTTCTCAAAATGTCCTCCATGATTTTCCTTAAGCTCCACCCATAAGTGAAACCATATGAAAATTGACTTTCTGTTTGACTTCTTTCATTCAGCATAATCTTTTCTAATCCCATCCATGTTGAAACAAAAGTGGGTATTCATCATTTCAGATAGACACATAATATTCCATTGTATATATGTACAATATCTTCTTTATCCATTCATCTTTGAAGGGCATCTTGGCTCTTTCCACAGTTTGATGACTGTGAACATTGCTGCAATGAACTTTGGGATAAATATGGTCATCCTTTACACTACATCTGTAACATTGGGGTAAATACTCAGTAATGCAGTTGCAGAGTCATAGGGTAGCTCTATTTTTAATTTCTTGGGGAACCTCCACACTGTTTTCCAAAATGGCTGCACCAACTTGCATTCCCACCAACAGTATAAGAGGGTTCCCCTTTCTCCACATCCTCTCCAAAATTTGTTGCTTACTGTCCTGTTGACTTTGGCCATTCTAACTAGTGTAAGGTGGTATCTCATTCATTTGAATCTCCCTGATGGCTTAAGATGATGAACATTTTTTCATGTGTCTGCTAGCCATTTGTACACCTTCTTTGGAGAAGTGTCTTGTTCATGTCTTCTGCCCATTTTTTAAAGTAATTATCTGTTTTGTGAGTGTTGAGTTTGAGGATATCTTTACAGATCTCTGATATCAGACATTTTTCTGTATAGTGTCATTTGTGAATATCTTCTCCCATTTGGTGGGTTGCCTGTTTGTTTTGTTGACTGTTTCCTTTGCTGTGCAGAAGCTTTTAATCTTGACCAAGTCCCAAAAGTTCATTTTCGCTTTTGTTTCCTTTGCCTTTGGAGACATGTCCTGAAAGAAGTTGCTGGGCCTGATGTCAAAGAGCTTACTGCCTATATTCTCTAGGATTTTGATAGATTCCTGCCTCATATTGAGATCTTTTATCCATTTCGAGTTTGTCTTTGTGTATGGTGTAAGAGAATGGTCAAGTATCATTCTTCTACATATAGCTGTCCAATTTTCCCAGCACCATTTATTAAAGAGACTGTCTTTTTTCCACTGGATATTTTTTCCTGTTTTGTCAAAGATTATTTGACCCTAGAGTTGTGGGTCCATATCTGGGCTCTCTATTCTGTTCCACTGGTCTATGTGTCTGTTTTTGTGCCAGTACCATGCTGTCTTGGTGATCACTACTTTGTAGTAAAGCTTGAAATCAGGCAATGTGATGCTTCCAGCTTGGTTTTTCTTTTTCAACATTTCTTTAGCAATTTGGGGTCTTTTCTGGTTCCATACACATTTTAGGATTGTTTGTTCCAGCCCTTTGAAGAACACTGGTATAATTTTGATTGAGATGGCATTGAAAGTATAGATTGCTCTGGGCAGTATACACGTTTTAACAAAGTTTATTTTTCCAATCCGTGAACATGGAATGTTTTTCCACCTTTTTGTGTCTTCTTCAATTTCTTTCAAGAGTGTTCTGTAGTTCCTCAAGTACAGATCCTGTAATTCTTTGTTTAGGTTTATTCCCAGGTATCTTACGGTTCTTGGTGCTATAGTAAATGGAAACGATTCTCTAATTTCACTTTCCATATTTTCATTGTTAGTGTAAAGTAAAGCAACTGATTTCTGTGCATTGATTTTATATCCTGCCACATTACTGAATTGCTGTATGAGTTCTAGTAGTTTGGGGGTAGAGTCTTTTCCAGTTTTCCATATAAAGTATCATGTCATCTATGAAGAGAGAGAGTTTGACTTCCTCATTGACAATCCGAATATATTTTATTTCTTTTTGTTGTCTGATTGCTGTTGCTAGGGCTTCTAGTACTATGTTGAATAATAATGGTGAATGTGGGCATCCTTGTCATGTTCCTGATCTCAAAGAGAAGGCTGTCAGATTTTCTCCATTGAGAATGATATTCACTGTGGGCTTTTCATAGATAGATTTTATGAAGTTGAGGAAATTTCCTTCTATGCCTATACTTTGAGGAGTTTTTTTTTTAAGATTTTGTTTATTTATTTGACAGACAGAGAAAGATTACAAGTAGGCAGAGAGGCAGACAGAGAGAGAAGAGGAAGCAGGCTCCCACTGAGCAGAGAGCCCAATGTGGGGCTCGATCCCAGGACCCTGAGATCATGACCTGAGCTGAAGGCAGAGGCCTTAACCCACTGAGCCATCCAAGCACCCCACTTTGAGGAGTTTTAATCAGGAACAGATGATGAATTTTATCAAATGCTTTTTCTGCATCAGTTGAGAGGACCGTGTGGTTCTTCTGTCTTCTCTTATTGATTTGTTCTACCACATTGATTGATTTGTGAATTTTGAACCACTCTTGCATCCCAGGGATGAATCCCACCTGGTCATGGTGGATAATTCTTTTAATGTGCTGTCTGATCCTATTAGGTAAGATCTTGAGAATCTTGGCATCCATATTCATCAGGGATATTGGTTCTGAAATTCTCCTTTTTGATGGGGTCTTTGCCTGGTTTGGGGATCAGGGTAATGCTGGCTTCAAAGAGCCTGGAAGTTTTCCTTCTGTTTCTTTTTTAAAAAAACAGTTTCAAGAGAATAAGCATTATATCTTCCTTGAATGTTTGGTAGAATTCCCCAAGGAATCCGTCAGGTCCTGGACTCCTTTATTTTATTTTATTATATTTTTTGAGAGGTTTTTGATCACTGCTTCAATCTCATTATGAGATATTGGTCTATTCAGGTTGTCAATTTCCTCCTGTTTCAGTCTTGGAAGATCATGGGTTTCCAGGAATGCATCCATTTCTTCTAGGTTGTTTAACTCAATAGCATATAGCTGTTGATAATAATTTTTGATGATTGTTTCTCTTTCCTTTGTGTTAGTCTTGATCTCTCCCCATTCATTCATGATTTTGTTAATTAGGGTCCTCTCTCTTTTCTTTTGGGTTAGTTTAGACAGTGGCTTATTGATCTTATTGATTCTTTAAAAAAACCAACTTCTAGATTCATAGATGTGTTCTACTCTTTCTCTAGTTTCTAACTTGTTGATCTCTGCTCTAATTTCAATTATTTCCCTTCTTGTGTTTGGGATTGGCTTAATTTGTTATTGATTTTCCAGTTCTTTAAGGTTTAACAAGAACTGGTGTTCAGGATTTTGCAATTTCTTTGAGTGAGGCTTGAATGGCTATGTATTTCCCCCATAGACCTGCCTTTGCCATGTACCATAGGTTTTGAATTGATGTGTCTTCATTCTCATTGGTCTCCATGAATTGTTTAAGTGCATCTTTGATTTCCTGGTTGATCCAAACATTCTTGAGCAGGTTGGTCTTTAGCCTCTAAATGTTTGAATTCCTTTGAAACCTTTTCTTGTGGTTGAGTTCAGGTTTCAAAGCATTGTGGTCTGAGAATATGCAGGCAATCATCTCAATCTTTTGGTAATGGTTGAGTCCTGATTTGTGACCCAGTATGTGGTCTATTCTGGAAAAAGTTCCATGTGTACTCGAGAAGAATGAGTATTCAGTCGTTTTAAGGTGGAATGTTCTGTATATATATCTATGAGGTCCATTTGGTCTAATGTGTCTTTCAAAACTCTTGTTTCTTTATTGATTCTCTCATCAGATGATCTGTCTGTTGCTTAGAGTGAGTGTGTTAAGATCTCCTACAATTAATGTGTTCATATCAATATGACTCTTTATTTTGATTAGCAGTTGGTTTATGTAGTTGGCTGCTCCTATATTGGGGGCATAAATATTTATAATTGTTAGATCTTCTTGGTAGATAGACCTTTTAAGAATGATGTAGTGTCCTTCTGTATCTGTGACTACAGTCTTTAGATTAAAATATATTTTATCTTATATGAGAATTGCTACCCTAGCTTAATTTGAGGCCCATCAGCAAGAAAGATGTTTCCCCATCCCTTTACTTTCCGTCTGGATGTGTCTTTAGGTTCCAAATGTGTCTCTTGTAGACAGCATATGGCCAGGTCCTATCATTTTATCCAGTATGCAACTCTGTTTTATGGGAGCATTTAGGCCATTCATGCTGAGAGTGATTATTGAAAGATAAGGTTTTTTTGACATCATGTTCCTTGTGATGTCTTTGTTTTTATAGATTGTATGCTCCTGTTCTATGTCACTCATGGGTTCTTTCTACTTTTATAGAACATACAAGAAATATGTAATATTTCTTGTAGTGCCTCCTTGATGGTCACATACTCTTTTAAACCTTGCTGGTCTTGGAAACTCTTATCTCTCCATCCATTTTGAATGTCAGCCTTGCTGGATAAAGTATTATTGGCTGCATGTTCTTCTCATTTAGTGCCCTGGATATGTCTTGCCAGCCCTTTCTGGCTTGCCAGGTTTCTGTGGACAGGTCTGATGTTAATCTGATGGTTCTTCCTCTGTATATAAGGAATTTCTTCTCCCTAGCTGCCCTCAGGACCTCTTGTCTAAGATTATAATTTGCAAATTTCACAATGATGTGTCTAGATGATTTTCTAGACTCTTTGATCTTGGGTGGTGTCCTTTCAGCCTCTAGGACATGAAAACTTATTCCATTCCCCAGATTAAGGAATTTTTCATCCAGAATTTGTTCAGCTATATCTTCTAGTCTTCTGTCTTTCTCTACCCCCTCAGGGATTCCAATAATTCTGACATTGGTACGTTTCATGGCATCATTGATTTCCCTAAGTCTGTTTTCATGGTTTTAAGCAGTTTGTACCAGCCCTCCTCCTGACCTTTCTTCTCAACCATCTTGTCCTCTAGATCACTAATTCTATCTGCTGTCTTTGTTACCCTAGCTATTAAACTATTTAGATTAGGAGGTATGTCACTGATAGCATTTTTAACATCAGCCATATTGGCTTACAGTTCCACCCTTAAAGATTCTGTTTCACTAATGTTTTTCTCCAACCTAGCCATTGCCTGGATAATTGTAACCCTCAATTCCCATTCTGACATAATGTTAATGTCCTTGTCTAATAGTTCTGAGGGAGAGGGTGCAGTCTCTGGGATTTTCTTCGGTTGAGTGTTCCTTCTCCTAGTCATTTTGATGAGAAGTGGATGAGAGCATGTGTAGCTGAATATATCACCCACAATCCAAGCACAGTGCACCCTGGAATCTTTTGGAACAATTGGAATTCACCACCAAAAAGAAAGAATAAAGATTTACAAAAAAGAAAGGGAGAGAAAGAGGAAAAAAAAGAAATACCATCCAGGATGGGCCCCAAAAATGAGATTTAAAAATTATATAAACAAACATGAATGAATGTAAAGACCAATAAAAGTAAATGACATTAAATAAAAGAACCTAGTCAGAATGCACCCCAAGAATAAGATTTATATAATACCAGCACAAAAACAAATACACAGAAACACTAACAGAAAGATAAGAT
>CM053612.1:45705969-45721086 GCA_028646535.1 Procyon lotor
TGGAGGGTACGATGCTAAGCGAAATAAGTCAGTCAGAGAAAGACAAGTATCACATGATCTCTCTGATATGAAGAACTTGAGAGGCAAGGCGGGAGTTTGGGGGGGTGGGGGAGAGAAATGAAACAGGAAGGGATGGGGAGGGAGACAAACCATAAGAGACTCCTAGACTCAAGAAATGAACTAAGGGTGGCAGGGGGGGGTTGGGGGGGTAGGGATAGAGTGGCTGGGTTGTGGATATTGGGGAGGGTATGTGCTGTTAAGTGCTGTGAAATGTGTAAGCCCGAAGATTCACAGACATATACCCTGGGGCAAATAATACATTATATGTTAATAAAAATTAATAAAAAACAAAACAAAACAAAAAATAACAAAAAAAAGTTAAAAAAAAAAAAGAAATAGAAGATACCCAATAAACATTAACAGTGTTTTCATTCTTTTCATGAAAGTCTTCATTTTCTTAATGACTATTCTTTTCTTATTAATTTTTTTTTAAAGATTTTTTATTTATTTGACAGAGAGAAGCACAGTGAGAGAGGGAACACAAACAGAGGGAATGGTAGCGGGAGAAGCAGGCTTCCTGCCGAGCAGAGAGCCCGATGCGGGGCTTGATCCCAGGTCCCTGGGATCATGACCTGAGCTGAAGGCAGACGCCCAATGACTGAGCCACCCAGACGCCCCTCTTATTAATTTTTAAAATTTTAATTCCAATGTAGTTAACATAAAGTGTTATGTTAGTTTGATGTGAACAATATCGTGATTCAATAATTTTAATTGTATTATTTGTTTTTTAGTTATTAAGTTGTATAAGTTCTGTTTATTTTGGTTAATAACTCTTTATCAAATAAGTCATTTACAAATATCTTCTTTCATTCAGTTGATTGCCCTTTAGTTTTGCTGATTGTTTCCTTCAAGAAATGGTATTGGGAAAACTGAACAGCTACATGCAAAAGAATGAATTTGGATCACTTTATTTCACAACACAAAAATAAACTCAAAACGGATTAGAGACCTAAATGTGAGACCTGAACATGTGAAAATCCTGGAAGAGAGCACAGATAGTAATTTCTCTGACATCAGCCATAGCAAAATTTTTCTAGATATGGCTCCTGTGACTAGGGAAATAAAAGCAAAAATAAACCCTTGGGACTACATTGTAATGACTTTTCTTAGGTAATAATTATTAGGGGGTGAGATCTGATTAGAATGATGTCCTAATTTTTTTGTAAAGTTTTATTTAAGTAATCTCTACACCCAGTGTGGGGCTAGAACTCATGACCACAAGATGAAGAGGCACATGTTCTTCTGACTGAGTCATCCAGGTTCCCCAAATTCTTAATGTTTTAATATACACTACAAAGCCCTTTATGACCTTGATCCTATGTATCTTTTTGCCTTCAACTCTCTCTAATTTTTTTTCTCTTCACACTCTATATTCTAGCCATAGACAGATATTTGCATGTTCCTGAATGTACCAGATGCTCTCAAGTCTCTGAATGGGTTATTACCTAGGCTATACATAGTGGATTCCTTCATTTGTCTCCTTAACTTCTTTAAAAAAAAGATTTTAGGGGCACCTGAGTGGCTCAGTCGTTAAGCATCTGCCTTCGGCTCGGGTCATGATCCCAGGGTCCTGGGATCTAGCCCCACATCGGGCTCCCCGCTGGGCGGGAAGCCTGCTTCTCCTGCTACCATTCCCTCTGCTTCTGTTCCCTCTCTCACTGTGTTTCTCTCTGTCAAATAAATAAAATCTTTAAAAAAAAAAAAGATTTTATTTATTTATTTGAGAGAGAGAGTGTGTGTGAGAAAGCATGTGCAGGAGGGCAGGGGAGAGAGAGAGGGAGAAGCAGAATCTCCACTGAGTAGGGAGCCTTGGTGCTGGAGTCAATCCCAGGACCCTGGGGTCATGACCTGAGCCAAAGGCAGACACTTAACTGACTGAGCCACCTAGATGACCCTGCTTCTTTCACTCCTAATTGTCCCTAAAATCTAATTTGGAGAGGAATCTCACTTAAGAGGCCTTGCCTGACCTTGTTCTCATCTCTGAACTATCCCTGTCTACTACAATACACACACACACACACACACACACACACACACACACACACACACACACAAAGTAAAGGGACTTTTTGTGCCTTTCCACGACACCTACATATTGGCATTTATTATTATTTCTCTATTTTTTCTATTTCCTATACTAGGCATTAATGTCTTTGAAAGCAAAGAATGAATCTTATTTATCTTTGTATCCTGGACCCTATTATAGTGTTAGATATATGGTGGGTATTCAGTAAATGTTTCAATAAGGTGTAATTATTTAGATCAAAATACACCACACAGTGACTTTAATGATATAAAACTTTCTTAGAAATTATTTTCCTTTAAAAATGACATAAACTTTCCTTTCTATGAATCACTTCTTAGAAGCATAGACAATAGAAAAAGTTAGATGGATAATTTGTAGAATGAGGGAGTAGAGTGTGGGTGATGTGGAGCTAGCAATGTGTTGCTGCTGCTGCTGCTATTGCTGCTGCTACTGTTGCTACAGATGTTATTGGTTAGTGACTTGCGGTATAGAAGTCCGCTTCTTAGATCCTCTTAAATCATTATATCTATATATCTATATCTATATCTATATCTATATATCTATATCTATATCTATATATCTATCTTAGTCCTGCACCTTTTGAACTTATGGACATTTAAAATGTTTGATAATATGGGGTGCCTGGGTGGCTCAATGGGTTAAGCCTCTGCCTTCGGCCCAGGTCATGATCTCAGGATCCTGGGATTGAGCCCCACATCAGGCTCTCTGCTCAGGGGGGAGCCTGCTTCTCTCCCTCTCTCTGCCTGCCTCTCTGCCTACTTGTGATCTCTCTGTCTGTCAAATAAATAAATAAAATCTTAATAAAAAATAAATAAATAAATGTTTGATAATAAAAGAAACTGTGACTATCATAAAGTACATGTTAAACACAATTATAGGAATCCTATCACAGATTTTCCACATTTTTTCAAAGCTTTATGTAGAGGCTGCATAAGTAGTTAAGTCATGTAAATTTCTGTGCATCATTTGGCTTATATGAATTTACAAAATTGAGAAGATGCCGTGCATAATGCATTGTGATCTGCTGTTTTACTTAAGGATATCTCTCTCTTTTTCTAATTTATTTGACAGAGAGAGAGAAAGAGAGAAAAAGCAGGGGGAGTGGCAGGCAGAGAGAGGGGGAACAGCAGGGTCCCCACTGAGCAAAGAGTCTTATGTAGGACATGATCCCAGGACACTGGGACCACAACCTGAGTGGAAGGCAGACACTTAAACGCTGAGACATCCAGGCGCCCCTAGGATATCTCTTAAATTTTTTTCTGGTCAACATCCTTTTTAATTGGTGTGTTTCATTTATAAAATTTATGTAGCCAAATATTTTAACTAAATATTTCTATTTTTGTTATTCAAGTAACAATTTGGGAGGAATAATTAAAATTTGAATAACATACACATTCAACTTGTGATACATTTTGGATGATATTTGGACAACCATATTTTTCCCAGTACATAATCCATGGTATAAAGGAACAATGTCACAGACTATAAGATTTTTTAACTTTTGTTCTCTCTCAAGATAAAACACTAAGTATTACTGGATCCACTTTGTGTTACTGTGTAGATAATTACTGAGAACCATGAACTGGACATATGGATTGTCTCCCAACCCAGAGTTTTCTCATGTAAGCATAATGTATAGCTCACTTAGACAAAAATTTATCTCACAAAAATACCCTGTTATTATCCACAAAATGTTAAATAAAGTATTAAAAAGTGAAGTAGGGACCACTACACACATACGCACAAAAAGAGAGAGACAAAGAAACAGAGAAACAGAGAGACAGATATATTGTTTTAATTTAAAAAGACATCAGAAGGAATTATTAGATTTACTAAGAGGAATTACTCAGAAAATGAGAACACAAGAACTACACACATTCCATAATGTACTTACTTATAAACATATGACGTAAGATATTACAAACTGAAAATTATTGTGGAGTTAGAATTTTAATTTCTAATTTCTTCTTTCAGCAATTGGTGATAACTCTTAACCAGTATGATCAAAAGATCAGACCTTTCTGATTCTGTCTGGACTTCTTTTCCTC
Source organism: Procyon lotor (assembly GCA_028646535.1). NCBI lineage: Eukaryota > Metazoa > Chordata > Mammalia > Carnivora > Procyonidae > Procyon > Procyon lotor. Next base: position 45,710,125 of record CM053612.1, read on the forward strand.
CATATGGTGACAGTTTTTAAAATGTCTCATCCCATTCCATTCCATTCTGGAACGATTATTACTATATAAAATGGATTAAAAAAAGTTTTAGGGGTGCTTGGGTGGCTCAGTGGGTTAAAGCCTCTGCCTTTGGCTCAGGTCATGATCTCAGGGTCCTGGGATCAAGCCCCAAATCTGGCTCTCTGCTCAGCAGGGAGCTTGCTTCCTCCTCTCTCTCTGCCTGCCTCTCTGCCTACTTGTGAGCTCTCTTTCTATGTCAAATAAATAAAATCTTTAAAAATAAATAAATAAAAAGTTTTATTGGAGTAAAATTGACATGTCATAAACTGGACATATTTAAAGTGTACAATACATTAAGTTTTGATATGTATATGCAGCCATAAAACTATCTCCACAATCAAGAGAATGGACACCTCGTCACCCTCAAAACGTCCCTAGTGATTCTCTTTGTAAACTCTCACTTTTGTTCTCTATACACAACCCTCTTCAGGCAATCATTGATAGGCTTTCTGACACCATAGATTAGATTGCATTTTATAGAGTTTTATGTAAATAGAATCATATTTTATGTATTCTGTACTCTGTTTTGTCTGGCTTATTTCATTCAATATAATTATTTCAGATTTTTCTGTGATGTTGGGTTTATCTAATTCATTTTTATTACTGAATAGTATTTCATTGTATGAATATAGCATATGTTTATGCGTTTGCTTATTGAAAAATATGTAGTTTAGTTTCAGTCTTTGACTATTGAAAAATTGTTCTGAGTGGACATGCTCTAGCCTTTATATTGTCATATGATTTCACTTGGAGGATGGGTAAATGCCTACGGTACAATGACTGGATCATAAGGTAGTGGAATGTTTAAATTTATATGAAACCACTAAATTACTTTCCTAAGTTATTATATTTTACATTACCACCAACATTGGTAATGGATGGTTACATTTGCTCCATAAAAAACAAAAACAAAAACAAAAACCTTTTTATACTCGGGCTTCCACAGGTAAATGACTTTTATAACCAAAAGGAGCAATTAAAACCGTCACTTACTTAGAATGTGAATTCAATTTTCGGTTGATGGAATGCTCTCCAAGTGGTAATTATATCCTGTTTGTTGATGGTCTTATTCCAGTCTACTATATGCTTACCAACTTTATATTCATGGTTTTGTCAATTATCAAGAAAGAGTTATTGAAATATTATAAATGTAAGTTTGTCTTTTTTTTTCTTTTGTGTTTGTTTCCTTTTCCTGATGTAAGCAATCACCACAAACTTAGAGGTTTAAAGAAAATATGAAGACATTTTAACAATATTTGTTCTTCCAATCCATGAGCATGGAATGTTTTTCTATTTCTTTGGGTCCTTTCAATTTCTTTTGTAAGCATTCTATAGTTTTCAGAGTATAAATCTTTTACCTCTTTGGTTAGATTTATTCTTAGGCATCTTACAGTTTTTGGTGCAATTGTAAATGGGATCAATTTCTCAATTTCTTTATCTTCTGTCTCGTTGTTAGTGTATACAAATGCAACTGATTTCTGTGCATTGATTGTATATCTTGCCACGTTGCTGAATTCCTGCATGAGATCTAGCAATTTTTGGGTGGAGTCTTTTGGGTTTTCCTCATAAAGTATCATGTCATCTGGGAAGAGTAAGAGTTTGACTTCTTTGCCAATTTGGATACCTTTTAATTCTTTTTGTTGTCTGATTGCTGAAGCTAGGCTTCAAGTTGTATGTTGAACAACAGTGGTGAGAGTGGGCATCCCTGTTGTGACCTTAGGGGAAAAGCTCTCAGTTTTCCCCATTGAGAATGATATTACTGTGGGCTTTTTATATATGGTTTCTATGATAGTGAGGTATCTTCCCTCTATCCCTAAACAATGGAGAGTTTTAATCAAGAAAGAATGCTGCATTTTGTCAAATGATTTCTCTGCATCAACTGAGGGGATCATATGGTTCATGTCCTTTCTTTTATTAATGTGATGTATCACATTGATTAGTTTGTGAATATTACTCACTCATCCAAAAAAAAAAAAAAAAGAAAGAAAAAGAAATCTTACCATTTACATCAACATGGATGGAACTAGAGGGTATTACACTAAGCAAAATAAGTCAATCAGAGAAAGACAATTATCATATGGTTTCACTCTTATGTGGAATATAAGAAAAAAAAAAAAAACAGAGGATCATAGAGGAAAGGAGGGAAAAATAAAATAAAACAAAATCAGAGAAAGAGACAAACCATAACAGAAGACTCTTCACTAAAGGAAAATCTGGAGGTTCTTGAAGGGGAGATCAGTGGGGAATGGGGTAACTGGGTGATTCCTGCCTCATGTAGAGGTCTTTTATCCATTTCAAGTTTATCTTTGTGTATGGGGTAAGAAAACAATCGACTTTCATTCTTTTATACATAGCTGTCCAATTTTCCCAGCACCATTTATTGAAGAGACTTTCTTTTTCCCACTGGATATTATTTCCTGCCTTGTTGATGATTAGTTGACCAGAGTTGTGGGCCCATATCTGGATGCTCTACTCTGTTCCACTATTCTATGTGTTTGTTTTTGTACCAGTACCATGCTGTCTTGGTGATCACCACTTTGTAGTAAGCTTGAAATCAGGCAACATGATGACCCTAGCTTTGTTCTTTTTCAACATTTCCTTAGCAATTAGGGGTCTTTTCTGTTTGCATACAAATTTAATGATTGTTTGCTACAACTCTTTGAAAAAAGCCGGTGGAATTTTGATTGGGATGGCATTGAAAGTATAGATTGCTCTGGGCAGTATACATGTTTTAACAATGTTTATTCTTCCGATCCATGAGCAAGGAATGTTTTTCTATCTTTTTTATTTTTTTCAATTTCTTTCATGAGTGTTCTATTGTTCCTTGAGTATAGATCCTTTACGTCTTTGGTTAGGTTTATTCCCAGGTATCTTATGGTTCTTGTTGCTATAGTAAATGGAAATGATTCTCTAATTTCCCCTTCCATATTTTCATTGTTAGTACATAAGAAAACAACTGATTTCTGTACATTGATTTTATATCCTGACACATTACTGAATTGCTGTATGAGTTCTAGTAGCTTGGGGGCGGAGTCTTTGGGGTTTTCCATATAAAGTATCATCTCATCTGAGAAGAGAAGGAGTTTGACATCCTCTTTGCCAATTTGAATACCTTTTTTTTTTCTCTTTTTGTTGTCTGATTGCTGTTGCTAGGACTTCTAGTAGTATGTTGAACAAGAGTGGTGAGACACGACAATCCTTGTCATGTACCTGATCTCAAGGGGAAGGCTGTCAACTTTTTTCCACTGAGAATGATATTCACTGTGGGCTTTTCATAGATAGATTTTATGAAGTTGAGGAATGTTCCCTCTATCCCTATACTTTGAATAGATTTAATCAGGAATGAATGCTGTATTTTGTCAAATGCTTTTTCTGCATCAATTGAGAGGACCATGTGGTTCTTGATTTGTTCTATCACATTGATTGATTTGTAAATGTTGAACCACCCTTGCATCCCAGGGGCAAATCCCACCTGGTCATGGTGGATAATCCTTTTAATGTGCTGTTGGATCCTATTAGCTAGGATCTTGTTGAGAATCTTGGCATTCATATACATTAAGGATATTGGTCTGAAATTCTCCCTTTTGATGGGGTCTTTTCCTGGTTTGGGGATCAGAGTAATGCTGCCTTCATAGAAAGAGTCTGGAAGTTTTTCTTCTGTTTCTAATTTTGACACATTTTCAGGAGAATAGGTATTATTTCTTCTTTGAATGTTTGCTAGAATTACCCCGGGGAATCCTTCGATCCTGGGCTTGTGTTTTTGGGGAGGTTTTTGATCACTGCTTCAATCAGGGGACTAGATATTGGTCTATTCAGGTTGTCAATTTCTTCCTGTTTCAGTCTTGGAAGTTTATAGGTTTCCAGGAATGCATCCATTTCTTCTAGATTGCTTAACTTATTTTCATATAGCCATTGATAATAATTTCTGATGATTGTTTCTATTTCCTTGGGTTATTCATGATCTCTTACCTTTCATTCCTAATTTTATTAATTTTGTTCCTCTTTCTTTTCTTTTGGATTAGTTTGGCCAGTAGTTTATCAATCTTACTAGTTCTTTCAAAGAACAAGCTTCTAGTTTCTCTGATGTGTTCTACTATATCTCTAGTTTCTAACTCATTGATCCCTGCTCTAATCTTAATTATTTCCCTTCTTGTGCATGGGATTGACAATTTGTTGTTGATTTTCGAATTCTTTAAGGTGTAAATAGAGCTTGTGAAAAAAAAATTCAATTTTTTTGAGTGATGCTTGGATGGCTATGTGTTTCCCCCTTAGGATCGCCTCTGCCATACCCCATAGGTTTTGGATCAGTGTGTCTTCATTCACATTGATTTCCATGAATTGTTTAAGTTCTTTGATTTTCTGGTTGATCCAAACATTCTTCAGCAGGTTTGTCTTTACTCTCCAAGTTTTTGAATACCTTCTAAACTTTTTCTTGTGGTTGAGTTCCAGTTTCAAAGCATTGTGGTATGAGAATATGCAGGGAATTATCTCAATCTTTTGGTATCAGTTGAGCTCTGATTTGTGACTCTGTATGTGGTCTATTCTGGAGAATGTTCCATGTGCACTTGAGAAGAATGAGTATTCTGTTGTTTTAAGATGGAATGTTCTATATATATCTATGAAGTCCATTTGGTCCAATGTGTTATTCAAAGGTCTTATTTCTTGGGGCGCCTGGTTGGCTCAGTCGTTAAGTGTCTGCCTTCGGCTCAGGTCATGGTCCCAGAGTCTTGGGATCAAGCCCCACATCCAGCTCCTTGCTCGGCAGGAAGCCTGCTTCTCCTGCTACCATTCCCTCTGCTTGTGTTCCATCTCTCGCTGTGTTTCTTTCTGTCAAATAAATAAAATATTTAAAAAAAAGGTCTTATTTCTTTATTGATTTTCTGCTTAGATGATTTGTCTATTACTGAGAGTGGCATGTTAAAATTCCCTACAATTAATGTGTTCGTAGGAATATAACTCTTTATTTTGATTAACAGTTGGCTTATGAAGTTGGCTGCTCCCGTATTGAGGACATAAATGTTTACAATTGTTAGATCTCTTGGTGGATAGATTCTTTAAGAAAGATGTAGTGTCCTCCTGTATCTCTGACTATAGTCTTTAGCTTAAAATCTAATTTATCTGATATGAGAATCACTACCCAGCCTTTTTTTTTTTTTTTTTTGAGGCACGTTGGCATGAAAGATTGTTCTCCATCCCTTCACTTTTAATCTGGATGTACTCTTAGGTTCCAAATGTGTCTCTTGTAGACAGCATATGGATGGGTCCTGCCTTTTTATCCAGAGTGCAACCCTGTGCCATTTTATAGGAGTATTTAGGCCATTCACACTGAGAGTGGTTATTGAAAGATAAGGTTTTTTTGGCACCATGTTGCCTGTGAAGTCCTTGTTTCTATAGATTGTCTTTATAAGTTTCTGTTATATCGCTCTCAGGTTCTTTCTTCTTTTATAGAATCTCCCTTAATATTTTTTGTAGTGCTGGCTTGGTGGTCACACACTCTTTTAAACCTTGCTGGTCTTGGAAGCTCTTTATCTCTCCATCCACTTTAAATGTCAGCCTTGCTGGATAAATTATTCTTGGCTGCATGTTCTTCTCATTTAGGGTCCTGGATATGTCTTGCCAGCCCTTTCTGGATTGCCAGGTTTCTGTGGACAGGTCTCATGTTATTCTGTTGGGTCTTCCTCTGTACATAAGGAATTTCTTCCCCCAGCTGCCATTAAGAACATTTGTCTAAAATTATGATTCATGAATTTCACAATTAAGTGTCAAGAGGTCTTTCTAGACTCAATGATCTTGCAGGGTATTCTCTCTGTCTCTAGGACCCAAACACTTATTCCATTTCCCAGATTTGGGAAATTTTCATCCAAAGTTTTTTCAACCATATCTTCTAGTCTCACTTTCTTCACTGCCTCAGGGATCACAAAAATTTTGATGTTGGCACGTTTCATGGCATTATTTATTTCCCTAATTCTGTTTTCATGGCTTCTAAGCTGTTTGTTCCAGGCCTCCTCCTTTTCCTTCTTTTCTATCAGTTTGTCTTCTAGATTGCTAAGGCTATCTTCTGCCTTGATTACCCTGCTTTTAGAGTATTTAGATTAGATTGGATCTCATTGATAGCATTTTTCACTTCTGCCAGATCGGCTTTCACTTCTGCCCTTAAAGTTTCTATGTAGTCACTAATGTTCTTCTCCAACCTAGCCATTGCCTGGATAATTGTTATCCTAATTTCCTTTTCGAACATACTGTTTATGTCCATATAAGTAGTTCTGTGTCAGAAGGCACAGTCTCTGAATTTTTCCTCTGTTGGGTGTTCCTCCTCCTAGTCATTTTGGTGAGAAGCAGTTGAGGGAATGTATAGCTGAATATATCAACTACGATATAGGCATGATGCACCCTGGAAAGATTCAGAGCAATCAGAAGTCACCACCAAAAAGAAATAAAAAAGAAAAAAGAGAGAGAGAAAGAGAGGAAAAAAAGAAAGCCCAGCCAAAATGAGCCCTAAAAGTAAGATTTATAAGGTACATTAAAAAAAGAATAAACAAAAAACTGACAAAAGTAAAAGACAAGATTAAAAAAAAAAAAGAAAAATCCAGCCAAAATGAACCCAATGAATAAGACTTATATGGTACAAAACCAAAAACAAATACACAGAAACACTAACAGAAGAATAAGATGGAAAGGTGGTTATAAACCCTTGATAGGAGCAAGGAAGTTTATTTCAGTTCTTCCTGGGTGAATCTTGTTATCTTTGTTAAAAGACTCAACTTTTGAGAGATACAGGGAAATTAAAATGGGTTTATATATAGGGGTAGTATTGAATAGGGAAAAAGTATTACCTTGATGCTTATATCTATATGTATTAAAAAAGAAAGAAAGAAAAGAAAAAGAAACACAGGTATATGTATGAAAAAAATTCAAGTTAAGGAGTTATTATGGAATATGTTGTATTAAGCCTCTAGTTGTAATGGTCAGTAGGTTAAAAAAATTAAAAGAATAAGAATTGTGAGAATGAATTTTAAAAAAGAAAAAAAAAGAAAGAAAAAGTGTATTCATGAAATATACAGGTTTTAGGGCAATACTGGGAGCTTAATATATTGTTTTCCCCTGATATTGGAGTTTTACAGTTTTATGGGGACCCTGTGATGGTTGTCTTCTTGTTCTTCTGGCTTGTCTTCTGGGAGAGGTGCCTGCCACAATGTTTCTCAGTTAGTCCTGCCTGGGCTAAGTCACCCTGCCCCTTATCAAGAGGCATGGCTTTGTGGAAACTGTTTTTTCAGGCTTTTGTTCTCTGGAGATTTTTATTCTTTGGCGACTTTTTGGAGGTTTAGTGGAAAGTAAACTGTCCATACTGAGACCTGTGCCTCAGAGAGAAACCTCAGACTGTTCTCCTCTGAGTGGACCAGAACACACAGACTCCCCCTCTTCAAACTCTGCTGAACACCATAACCTCCCACAGGCAGTTTACACCCCCAGCCACTGTCCCAGTGGTCGTCTGAGGCCCCCATTTGTCTCTGCACCCCAGTGCCACTAAAACCGCTAGATATATTGCTCCAGGTGAGCCCGAACCTGGGTGACTGCCATTGCTGGGACAGCTGTCTGGGCACCACGCCCATGTCAGGTGTGCTTACACGCAATGGAGGTGCAGGTCATGGAAGGCTGTGGGCTGTGGGACTCTGACCAGAGTCCGTGCCAGTTTCTTTCAGGTGCGGGCTGGGTGTGCTCACACACCACAGCTGGTCGCAGATGGCTGCGGGCCAGAGACCTCTGGCTGGTGCCCACACTGGGTTCTCTCAGGCATGGGCGGGAGTGTGCCCAGCCCATGTGGTGGTGCAAGCACCAGAAAGCCATGGGCTCAGGGATCACAGACTGGAGGCCTTGCCAGGCTCACTCTGGCATGGTGGTCACTGGCAGTGACTGTCCTAGGACCATGGGCTTAGGCCCATGCCTTGACTGCCTGATTCCACCAGTTGTCCCTTAAGATCTTTTGCACTTTTTGAGTGCTTTTAACCAGACTCCAAGTTAATGCTGGTACCCAATCACAGGGCACATTCATATTGGGGTATTACTTTTCAATGGGTCACTTCTGGTGTCTCCCTCCCCTTTCTGTTTATCCTCTGATATAGGTCCGAATGTTTCCAGTCTACTTTACTCTCCACTGCTACCTTCTGCTCCTGTAGAGATCCAGAAGTGAAAACTCTTACTTTCTCAGGCTGATTCCATGGTGTTCAGTGTGTTCTAGTAGATATCCAGCTCATTTTAGGGGACTGGTTGAAACAGGGTCTTCTACTTCTGTGCCATCTTGTACCTGCTTCTCCAATCCTATTACAATATTATTAACTGTATTCTTTATGTTCTGTTTTTTAACATTCAAATTCAATTAGCCAAGGTATAGTATATCATTGGTTCTTTATATAATGTTCAATGATTCTTCAGTTCCGTATAATACCCTATTTATAGGGTATTATATCGCATGCTCTATTTAATGCTCATTACCAAATAACCCCTTCCCCCCACCCATTTCCCTATCTGCAACACTCATTTTATTCCCAGAGTCAGGAGTCGCATATGGTCTTAATCTCTGTTTTTTATTCTTGTGGCTTACTTATTCTATAACTGGAGCCTGCATTTCCCAGTCCCTTCACTCATTTTCCCCAACACTCCAGCTCCCTTCACTCTGGCAACTATCAGTTTGTTCTCTGTCTTTATAGTTCTGATTCTGCTTTTGTTTGTTTATTCATATTTTAGATTCTATTTATGAGTGGAGTCATATGGTATTTCTCTTTCGCAGACTGATTTTACTTGTCATAATACTCTCTAAGTCCATCAATATTGTCTTTAATGGCAAGATCTCATTTTTTCTTATGAGGGTATAATATTCTAATATGTATACATATTAGTGGGTGGTCATATATATATATATATATATATATATATATATATATACACCACATTTTCCTTATCTATTCATCTATTGATGGATATTTGGGTTGCTTCCATGTCTTGGTTATTGTAGATAATTTTACAATAAACATAAGGTTGCATGTATCTTTTCAACTTCATGTTTTCCTTTATGCTAGATAAATAACCAATAGTGGGATTACTGATGCATGTAGTATTACTACTTTTAATTTTTGAGGAACCTCTGTACTGTTTTCTATAGTTACTATACCAATTTACATTCACAACAATAGTGCATGAAGTTTCCTTTTCTTCCACATCCTTGTCGGCACTTCTTTATGGTCTTCTTAACTTTAGAAATTCTAAAACACTCAGTTTGTTTCTCAGATTTGCATTTCCCTGAAGATGAATGATGTTGAGCATCTTTTTTTTTTTTACAAGCCCATATATCATTTTTTAAAGTTTTTATTTAAATTTCATTTAGTTAAAACCCTGAGATAAACAGAATGGGGAAGGAGCCACCAGAAGTGACTCAGGGAAAGTGATACTTTCCATTTCATCCTGCAAATGAAAGCACCTTGTGGTTGGGGACCAGCATTAACTTAGAGTCTGGTTAAAAACACTTAAAAAAGAGCAAAAGATCTTAAGGAGCAACTAGTGGAAATGGGTTGTCATGGGAACAGGCCTAAGCCCACGTTCCCAGGAAGGACACTGCTACAAGTGAGCAACCACCCTCGTCAAAGAGAGACTGGAGGGGGGTTCAGTTCATGGCTCATGGACCTGAAGTTTTCCACTCCTTGCAACACTTAGGGGGTGGGGCTCACTCCTGAAAGTGTCTTAAGAGCTGGGTGTGCTCCATGAGCCTGCAGCTTTTCTCTGTGTGCAGCACTCCGTGGAGTGGATGCATTCCCACAAGCCCCTAAGAGACTGGGTGGGAGCCCTAGCCATTGGTCTCTAGGACCTTGGGACATCTGCCACCTGCCCCAGGGTCTGAGCACTGCCAGCGGGTATCTGAGAGAAAGTGGTCAATCTCGGGCAGGAATCTGAGCACACCTGGCACAGCTGGAAGCCCAGAGAACAGTCCCAGCAATGGCAATCACCAGAAGTGAGTTTCCAAGACCAATATCACTCGTATCTTTGGTCACATGAGGGTGCAGAGGCTAGTGAAGCCCTCACGGGGCCACTGAGACAGTGGCTGGGGGTGTGCAACCCCTGTGGCAGGCTGTGATGTGAGCGGAGTTTGCAGAGAGGAGTCTGTGTTCTGGACCACCCAGAAGGGAGAAGACAAAGGCTTCTCCATAATGCAGAGGTCTGGGTACCTAAGGGCAAATTCCTTGCTTGAACTCTCCTTAAAGGTGAAAAAGTTACAAATGGCCAAAAACCTTCAGAGAGCAAAAGACTGAGAAATCGGTTTCCACAGAGCACAGCCCCTTGATTGGGGGGCAGGGTGACTCAACCCAAACAAGATTGACTGGAAAACATTGAGGCAGGCCCCTCTCCCAGAAGACAAGCCAAAAACAAGAGGACAATAACCACAGGGTCCCCATAAAACTGTAAACCACAACATCAGGAGAAATCAATATTAAGCCCTCAATAATACCCTAAAACCTGTATATCTCATGGATACAAATATTTTTTCTTTATTTATTTCTTTGTCTTTTTTTCACTAATTCTCACGTTTCTTGGTTTTTTAAATTTTTTAAAAAAGACTACTGAACATTACAACTAGAGGCTTAATACAACAGTAAACCCCGGAAGACCCGAAAGAACCTTCCTTACCCACATCGAGGACTTATAACCACCCTCCCATCTTATCTTTCTGTTAGTGTTTCTGTGTATTTGTTTTTGTGCTGGTATTATATAAATCTTATTCTTGGGGTGCATTCTGACTAGGTTCTTTTATTTAATGTCATTTACTTTTATTGGTCTTTACATTCATTCATGTTTGTTTATATAATTTTTAAATCTCATTTTTGGGGCCCATCCTGGATGGTATTTCTTTTTTTT
>CM053612.1:45721586-45736496 GCA_028646535.1 Procyon lotor
CTGTATATCTCATGGATACAAATATTTTTTCTTTATTTATTTCTTTGTCTTTTTTTCACTAATTCTCACATTTCTTGGTTTTTTAAATTTTTTAAAAAAGACTACTGAACATTACAACTAGAGGCTTAATACAACAGTAAACCCCGGAAGACCCGAAAGAACCTTCCTTACCCACATCGAGGACTTATAACCACCCTCCCATCTTATCTTTCTGTTAGTGTTTCTGTGTATTTGTTTTTGTGCTGGTATTATATAAATCTTATTCTTGGGGTGCATTCTGACTAGGTTCTTTTATTTAATGTCATTTACTTTTGTTGGTCTTTATTTAAATAAAGATAGAATTCATACAAATAACTGACATAAGGTTTCTCTCCATTGGCCACAACTGTCAGATATCCATAACTATCAACACCCATTCTAACTTATACACAAATACAAGTGGGAAAGGAAAAAAGTATATGGGCATTAGACAATACAGTATTGATGAACAAGATGTATCTGTCTATGGATGGTGACTACACTATTGTGACGAATATTGAGTAATGTACAAAATGGTTGAATCATGTTTTATACTTTAAACCAATATAACATTGTATGCTAATTATACTTAAAAAAAGAAAATCATAATAAAGAAAAAACAAAAAATGAACATGCTGCAATCCATCCAGATGTGTGTTATTTATGACATATTTTTGAAGATAACTGTAAGAATGTTTATTATTCATCTAGATGCATTTATGGTAAGAAGATAAAATCAGGGGCACCTGATAAGCTCAGTCATTAAGCCTCTGCCTTTGGCTCAGGTCATGATCCCAGTGTCCTGGGATGGAGCTCTGTGTCAGGCTCTCTGCTCAGTGGGAAGCCTGCTTATCCCTTTCCCACTGTTTCTGCTTGTGTTCCTTCTCTTGCTGTGTCTCTCTCTCTGTCAAATAAATAAATAAAATCTTGAAAAAAAGATAAAATCATATTTATCATGCTGGTGCCTGGCTGGCTCAGTTGGTAGAGCAACTTGGGCTTGTGAGTTTGAACCCCATGTTGGGTGTAAAGCTTACTTAAAAATTAAAAAAAAAATAGTAAGAAAATAATCATATTTATCATGAAGCATGGGTATCCTAGGAAATGTTGTGGTTATCACATTGCTTCAAATGTTTTATTAAATTATTTCAATGTCTTTTTGAGTCAAATGTGTGTAAGATAATATAGATGGATTGAATTACATATGTCAGCATCTATTTAGTGAGTTTTACTATATTTTTTCCTGTAGAATTTTATCTCATTCCACTAAGGAGCAGCAAACATCACTTTTTAAAGATTTTATTTATTTATTTGACAGAGAGAGAGAGTAGGCAGAGAGACAGGCAGAGAGAGAGGGGGAAGCAGTCTCCCCACTGAGCAGAGAGCCCAATACGGGGTTCGATCCCAAGACTCTGAGATCATGACCTGAGCTGAAGGCAGAGGCTTTAACCCACTGAGGCACCCAGGCACCCCAGCAAACATCATTTTTGAAATAAATATTCTTTAGCTAGGCACTAGAAAAAGTTCAAACATATTGAATATAATTTAAAAACATTTTAAATTGATTTTAAGTACTGAATTATAATTATTAAATATGTATGATACAAATACATAAGTATGTATAATAAGGAATTCCACATGTATGCATGCAAATATTAAATATGTATATAAATATTAATACACATTTATAAAATACACATTTATAAAAATATATAAATATGTATTTGGAAATATATTTTCTGACATGATGACCTAGAAAGCACAGTTTCAACAGTGTTGTGTGGTTGGAACAACACATTGGATGACCACAGTGTTATGCAGGGCCTAGATCAAAATACTCGCATAAACTAGACTATAAATCACTCTATTATTATTTGTATAATTTCATAGAGAGTAAATATGTTATTGTATAAACCAAAGTCTGTGGGAAAAAATGAGTTAAGATGTGTTTTGTTGTTTGATCTGAACAGGTAAGTGATTACATAAATAAAGAGATGGATTGGGGTGCCTAGGTGGCTCAGTTGGTTGAGCATCCAACTCTTGGTTTCCACTTAGGTCATGATCTTAGTGTGTAGAGATCAAGCTCCAGGGCAGACTCTTTGCTCAGTGGGGAGACTGCTTGAGATTCTTTGTCTACTTCTCTTTCTGCTCCCTCTCTAAAAATAAATAATCTTTAAATAAGAGAGAAGTGTTACTGTCATCCACAATAAAACAAGGGAGATTACTATTGCTTGAGACTTCGACAAAAGGAATCCAAATTAATATTTTTGGAAGTCTTTTATTTAGTAATTATTCTTATTTTGAATGACAACACACTATGGTCCTGAACAAAGATGAAAAAAATATGATAGCATCTGATATCATCGCTCTAAGCTGAGAGAAACAGAAACAACAAAGTGTAAGAGAAACATGCACTTAGTCTCTTTATTGTTAAAGAATATAAATGTATTACATATATATTTTCCACTACAAACATTGTCATAGGAGTGACATCAGCAAGATTGCAGAATAAGAAGTACCAATCAGTGGCGCCTGGGTGGCTCAGTCGTTAAGCGTCTGCCTTTGGCCCAGGTCATGATCCCAGGGTCCTGGGATCAAGCCCCGCATCGGGATCCTTGCTTCGCAGGAAGCCTGCTTTTCCTGCTACCATTCCCTCTGCTTGTCTTCCCTCTCTCGCTGTGTTTCTCTCTGTCAAATAAATAAAATCTTAAAAAAAAAAACAAAAAAAAAACAAAGAAGTACCAATCCATGTTCTCTGGCAAACAGATTTAATAATAATATGAGGATATAAATAACTTTATGAGAATTCCAGGATTCAGTTAGGAAATTTCAGTAATCCAGGGAAGTACAGAGCCAAGAAAATCTCCACTGAATTGGGTAAAAAAAAACAATATCACTTTATCTGTGTCAGTACCTCCTGCAAGCCAGCCCAGCTCAGTATCAGGGTAAAAAACCCTGGCCTATCACTTCTCCTTTGCAGAAAAAGCAAAGAGTGGAGCATGTCTCCAATGTTTTGGCTTTTCAGAGATATGCCAAAGGAAGTAGTTTGTGTCCTACTTCACCCAAAAGGCTGACAGAAGAGCAGTTTGGATTCTTGGGAGTCAATGAGATCAAGAAAATCAGCAGGTGGCTTGCTGTAATCAGAATGGCTTAGTATGATTGGGAGAAGTTGCAAGACTTGAGACTTCTTTCTCAGGAGGAAGGGATAGGAGAGTAGTGTGTGTCCGCTGTTCTGGCTCTTCAAAAGTCTGACTGAGAGATTAGTTCCTGACTTGTTTAATTTGGTTGAACCAGTATAGTTTGGCTGACTGGAGGATGCTGAAATAAAAAGTGACAACTGGGTGGATGGTGAGGAGTTTGCTATGGTCAGCACAGATCAGTGTGATTGGGAAAAGGCATTAAACCCAGGGCTTCCCCCTTAGGAAGGAAGAAGAGAAGCATGAGTTAGCAATTTTGGTTTTTTGAGGGTCTGCACAAGAGACTGGGATATTGCCAGGCTCACAACACTGACGGGGACTGGCATGCTCTGGATGCCACTGAAAGCAAGAGAAAGCTGAGCAGCTTACTATTGTAAAACCAAAAAACTTACAGTATTGGAAACAGACATCAGAAGGAGAAAAAGATTAAAGATTCTTAAAAAAAAAAGTCATCTAGTCTTCCTAGTTGATAAGTTGTATGCATGGGCCCAGATAAATCACTCATCCTTGAAAAATATTTCAGAGGTTCCAGAATCTCTAGCCAGGTTGATTAGTTATGGTCTTCCCTTATTTAAAGTCAGTCTACAAAGACGTGGAGAGATGGTTATTTTTCATATGTGCAGATGTCAACACAAAATTATGAGATACATGGAAAAACAGGGAAAGATGGCTAAATAAAAGGAACAAAATAAATAATTGACCATAATGAAACAGAGGTATATCAATTACCAGAGAAAGAATTAAAAATAAAGACTATAAAGATCAACGAGCTCAAGAAAATGATGCTAAACAAAGTCATACTATAAAAAAAGAGATAGAAAATATTAAAAATAGCCAAACAGAAATTTTGGAGTTAAATAATACAGCTGAACTGAAAATTCACTAATGGGGTTCAAAAGCAGAATTCATCAAGCATAAAGAATAGTCAATGAACTCAATACAGATTGCTTGAAATTATCTTATCAGAGAAACAAAAAGATAAAAGAATAAGAAAGAGGGAAAATGCCCGGTACTTATGGAATATCATAAACAAAGCAATACATATATTTTGAGAGTCTCAGAGGGAGAAAAAATAGAGAAAAAAACCAGAAAACTTCTTTAAAGAAATAATAGCTAAAACTTGTGAAATCTGAGAAAGGAAATGGACATTTGAATACAAGAAGCCCAAAACATATCAAATATGATAAACCTAAAAATGCACAAGACAAATTATATTCAAGTTATCAAAAGTCAAACAAAAAGAGAATTTTATATTTTATTTATTTTTTATTAACATATAATGTATTATTTGCCCCAGGGTACATGTCTGTCAGTCATCAGGCTTACAAATTTCACAACACATACCATAGCATATAGCCTCCCCAATGTCCAAAACACAGCCACCCTATCCCTACCCACCCAGCCCCTATCCACCCTCAGTTTGTTTCATGAGTTTCGAAGTCTCTTATGGTTTGTCTCCTTCCTGAATGCATCTTGTATCATTTCCCTCCCCAAATCCCCCATAACCCACCACCCTGCCTCTCAAATTCTTCATATCAGAGAGATCATATGGTAATTGTCTTTCTCAGACTGACTTATTTAACTTAGCATAATACACTCTATTTCCATCCACATCATTGCAAAAGGCAAGATTTCCTTTCTCTTGATGGCTACATAGTATTCCATTGTATATAGATACTACATCTTCTTTACCCATTCATCTGTTGATGGACATCTAGGTTCTTTCCATAGTTTGGCTATTGTGGACATTGCTGCTATGAACATTGGGGTACATGTGGCCCTACTTTGTAATACATCTGCTTCTTTGGGGTAAATTCCCAGTAGTGTAATTGTAGGGTCATAGGGTAGCTCTATTTTTAATTTCTTGAGGAATCTCCATACTGTTTTCCAGAGTGGCTGTAACAGCTTGCATTCCCACCAACAGTGTAAGAGGGTTCCCCTTTCTCTACACCTTTTCAAACATTTGTTGTTTACTGTCTTATTGATTTTGGCCATTCTAACTGGTGTAAGGTGCTATCTTACTGTGGTTTTGATTTGAATCTCCCTGATAGCTAAAGATGAACATTTTTTCATGTGTCTGTTAGCCATTTGTATGTCTTCTTTGGAGAAGTGTAGTTCATGTGCTTGTGCCCCTTCGGATCACAACATTTGTATCTATAGGGTAAATGTCCAGTATGCAATTGCTGGGTCATAGGGTAGCTCTATTTTCAACTTTCTGAGGAACGTCCATACTGTTTTCCAGAGTGGCTGTACCAGCTTGCATTCCCACCAACAGTGTAGGAGGGTTCCCCTTTCTCTGCATCCTCTCCAACAACTGTCATTTCCTGACTTGCTAATTTTAGCCATTCTGACTGGTGTGAGGTGGTATCTCACTGTGGTTTCGATTTGTATTTCTCTGATGCCGAGTAATGTTGAGCAATTTTTCACGTGTCTGTTGGCCATTTGGATGTCCTCTTTGCAGAAATGTCTGTTCATATCTTCTGCCCATTTCTTGATTGGATTATTTGTTCTTTGGGTGTTGAGTTTGAGAAGTTCTTTGTAAATTATGGATCCTAGACCTTTACCATATATGTCATTTGCAAATATCTTCTCCCATTCTGTCAGTTGTCTTTTGGTTTTGTTGATTGTTTCCTTTGCTGTGCACAAGCTTTGGATCTTGATGAAGTCCCAATCATTCATTTTGCCCTTGCTTCCCTTGCCTTTGGTGATGTTTCTAGGAAGAAGTTACTGCAGCTGAGGTTGAAGAGGTTGCTGCCTGTGTTATTCTCCAGGATTTTGATGGAGTCCTGTCTCACATTGAGGTCTTTCATCCATGTTGAGTCTTTTTTTGTGTGTGGTGTAAGGAAATGGTCCAGTTTCATTCTTCTGCATGTGACTGTCCAATTTTCCCAACACCATTTGTTGAAGAGACTGTCTTTTTTCCACTGGATATTCTTTCCTGCCTTGTCGAAGATCAGTTGACCATAGAGTTGGGGGTTCATTTCTGGCTCTCTATTCTGTTCCATTGATCTATGTGTCTGTTTTTGTGCCGGTACCACACTGTCTTGATGAACTTGATGAGTTCTTTCCAACTTTCCTCTTATGATAGATTTCTAGATTCATGGCATTGTGGTCTGAATATATGCTTTGTTATAGAGCTTGAAGTTTGGAATCGTGATGCCTCCAACTTTGATTTTCCTTTTCAACATTCCTCTGGCTCTTCGTGGTATTTTCTGGTTCCATATAAATTTTAGGATTATTTGTTCCATTTCTTTGAAATAAATTGAGGTATTTTGATAGGGATTGCATTAAATGTGTAAATTGCTTTAGGTAGCATAGACATTTTCATAATATTTGTTCTTCCAATCCATGAGCATGAAACATTTTTCCATTTTTTGTGTCTTCCTGAATTTCTTTCATGAGCACTTTGTAGTTTTCTGACTATAGATTCTTTCCCTCTTTGATTAGGTTTATTCCTAGGTATCTTATGGTTCTGGGTGCTATTGTAAGTGGAATCTATTACTTAATTTCCCTTTATTCTGTCTTGCTGTTGGTGTATAGAAATGCAACTGATTTCTGTGCATTAATTTGATATCCTGATACTCGACTGAATTCCTGCAGGAGTTCTAGCAGTCTTGGAGTGGAGTCCTTTGGCTTTTCCACATTAAATATAATATGATCTGCAAAGAGTGAGAATTTGACTTCTTCTTTGCCAATTTGGATGCCTTTTATTTCTTTTGGTTGTCTGATTGCTGAGGCTAGGACTTCTAGTACTTGGTTAGATTTTAGTTCTTTTATTTCTCCAGAAAGTGATTCTCAAATATCTTCCATGCTTTTTTTGAGCCCTGCGAGAACCTTGATAATTGTCATTTTGAACTCTATTTCTGATGTATTACCAATGTCCGTATTGCTTAGGTCCCTAGCCGTCAGTATGTACTCTTGTTTTTGTTTGTTTGTTTTGTTTTATTTGTTTTGTTTTGTTTTGTGGTGAGTTTTTCTGCCTTGTCATTTTATCAAGATAAAAATAGATGGGTGAGAGAGAAAAATTCTGAAATGGTAGCAACGACCACAGAAAAATCAGAAGAGAGCCAAAACTAGGGGTTGAAGACAAATGGGAGGGGGGGAGAAAAAAGAGAAAAAAATTAAATTTAAATTAAAAAGAGAAATATATATATTATATATATAATATATATATTAGACTTGTGATTAGAACAGAGCCCCACACCTCACCTGATTTGGGGTGTTTATAGTCTGTTAAAAGAAACTACCTCCCACAATTTTAAAGAAGAAAAAAACTTATAAATATAAAAAAATAAGGGTAAACACTATGAAGCGATGGAATATAAGTGTAAAGATGAAAACTAAAAAAGATTCTAAAAAAGTGATTGATAAGAGGTTTGTTGAAAAATAGAAAAAAAAAAGAAAAAGAATAAAAGAGGTAAGAATGTGGTCGGGCTGGAGACTAGAACTAAGTCACACTAAGGCACACTAAGGAGACTAGAACTAAGGCACACTAAGCCATGTGCTAGATTTAGGGTATATTTTGATCTATTAGAAGAAATTGTATCTCAAATTTTAAAGAAAAAAAACCCTATATGTATACAAAAAATAATGTTAAATACAGTGCGGGGATAAAATATGAATGTAACAGTGAGAATTATAAAAGATTTTTAAAAGGTATTGATAAGATACTAGTTAAAAAATGCCAAAATAAGAAAGAGGAAAAATAAAATAAATAAGAAAACAGGGAAAAACAAAATTTAAAAAGTTCAACTTGAAGGACTAAAGGATCATGGGGGGAAAGCCATGAATTCTATGTCTTCCTATTTTTTTTTCTCCTAATTCTGGAGTTCCACAGTTTTCACGATTGATGAACTTGGTCTTGGCTGAATATTCTTGCTGATCTTCTGGGTGAGGGGCCTGTTGCTGTGATTCTCAAATGTCTTTGCCCGAGGCGGAATTGCAACACCCTTCCCAGGGACTGGGCCAAGCATTCTGCTCAGTTACTCTCTTGGGAGCTTTTGTTCCCTGAACACTTCTGTACCTCACTGGAGCCGGAGATTGAAAATGACATCTTCCCAGTCTCCAGCCAGGAGAAGCCGAGAGCTCAGGGCCCCACTCCTCATTGTGCCCTCAGAGAAAAGCACTCACTCCTGTCTCCCTGGTCTCTGGCCTGCTCTGAGCTCACCCCATCTGTGACCAAGCTTTTATGTCTCTGGCGCACTGCCATGTCTGGAGTTTCCAAACCCAGCAGATTCCTGCCAGGTGCTCCAATGCCACCACTCCTGAAGGAGGAAAGAAGGGGTCTCTTCGGAGCTCCCCCTTATGGGGTCCCTGCTCAAAGAGCAATATCCTGACTGTGCCTTGAATCATGGTCTAAGGTAAGCCTGAGCTGATAGCCAACAGCATGGCCCCGTCTCTGCCATTGGCTTCCATTGTCTGAAACCTGGAGGCTCTGCCACCCTCAGACACCCCTTTTCCCTCTGTGACCCCACGGGTTCTGAAACCACACTGTTCCTGTGAGGGCTAAACCCCCCACTTAGCCTCTGGAGCCGTATCCCTCAGTGGAGTTTTCTAAAAGTTCTGATTTTCTGCTCTGCTGCTCTGTGGTTGCCAGGAGCTGGCCCCTCCCACTGCAGTCTCTCTTCCCATTGCTGGGGATTCACTTTTCCACATGTCCTACCTTCTGGAAAGTGGTTGATTTTCTGCTCATAGAATTGCTGTTCTTCTTCACTTCTATCTCTTGGTGAGTTTGCAGGCATTTAGAATGGTTTGATAACTATCCAGCTGAACTTCTGAGAGCCAACACTATCTCAGCCTCCTACACCTCTATCATCTTTCTCCTCCTCCCACAAAGAGAATTCTAAAGGCAGTAAGAAAAAAAAAGTGATTTACCACATACAATGACACTGCTGTAAGTTTTATCACTGGTTTTCTCTGGAGAAATCTTATAGTCCATAAGGGAGTGCAATCATATCTTCAAAATGATGAAAAAAGAGGGAAAAAACACCTGGTAGCTAAGAATGACATATCCAGCAAAATTATTCTTCCAAAACAAAAGAGAAATAAAGACTTTCCCAGATAAACCCTGAGGTAGTTCATTGAAAATAGACTTTCCTTAGAAAGTATTAAAGGGAATCTTTCAAGTTGAAACAGAAGAATGCTAAGAAGCAACTTGAAAGCACAGAAGTATAAAGAAACCTAATAGTAAAGATTACTATAGAGAAAAATTCAGAATACTGTAACTCTGTAACAGTGCTGCAAAAATCACATTTAACTCTAGTGTAGAAGTTAAAAGAAAAAGATAACTAATGATACAAATATATGAATAAATATATAATATAAAAGATGAAATTTGTTTTTTTTCAGGCTATAGAAATTATATTTTATTGTTTATTTTTTCCCCAAATATGTTTATTTTATTTTTTCAGTGTTATAAGATTAATTGTTCATGCATCACACCCAGTGCTTCATGCAATACATGCCCTCCTCGATACCCACCACCAGGCTCGCCCAACCCCCTATCCCTTCCCCGCTGAAACCCTAAGTTTGTTGCTCAGAGTCCACAGTCTCTCATGGTTTGTAAAAGATGCAGTTTTTGACACCAATAATATAAAATATGAGAGGAGAAGATATGTGTCAAGTTGCTATATTCAATTTAAGCTTTCAACTTAAAATAGATTTTTATAATTATAAGATATTTTATGTAAACCCCTTGGTAATCTCACACACAAAAATCTATAGAAGATACATAAAAGAAAATAGGAAAAGTATTAAAATATGTCACTACAAAAGAAATCAACAACATACAAAAGACAACAAGAGGAAAAAAAAGTAAAAAGAAAACTATGGCAAGCAGAAAACAATGAACAAAATTTCAGTAGTAACTCCTTCCTCAATAATAATCATTTAAATGAAGTGGCTTAAACTCTAATCAAAAGATGTAGAATGGATGAATGTAAATGACAACCAAAAAGAGTAGGAGTGAATAGAATTATAAGAGACAAAACAGACTAAGTAAAACAAACAAATAAAAATTGTCAAGAGAAAAAAAGATATCATATAATGTTAAAAGGGTCAATTCAAGAATATATAACAATTACAAACAAAGGAATATATAACAATTACAAAAGAGAATATATTACAATTACATATATCTATATCTATCACCTATGTTTGCATCTATAGCTATCTACCCACTTATCCATTTAACATAAAACCACACAAATATATAAAGCAAAGAGTGACAGAATTGAAGAAAAAAACCTCAGAAGCATAGAAAAAGAGTAGGAATTTCAATAATAGATAGAACATCCAAGCAGAATATCATTAAGGACCAAGAGAGACTTCTAAAATACTACAGATCATATGGATTTAAGAGACACATAGAATTTCACCCAACATCAGCAGAATACACACTATTTTAAGTGTTAATGGAATATTATCCAAGATAAGTGTACATTAGATCACAAAAGAAGCCTTAGGATATTTAGGAAGATTGAAATCATGCCAAGTATATTTTTCAACCATGATCGAATAAAACTAGAAATTAGTAATAGAAGGAAAACTGGAATTTTTTTAAAATAAGGGAATCAGACAACACACTATTGGACAGCCGAGGGGTCAAAAAATCAAAAGGCAAATTAGAAACTGTCTTTAGACAAACAAAAATGAAATCACAACATAGCAAAATTTACACAATCAAGCAAAAGCAGTAGTAAGATGAAATTTTATAAAGAGGATTTTCTACACTAAAAAGGAGAAAGGGGGCATGTGGGTGGTTCAGTGGGTTAAAACCTCTGCCTTTGGCTCAGGTCATGACCTCAGGGTCCTGGGATCCAGCCCTGCATCAGGCTCCCTGCTCAGCTGGCCTCTCTCTGCCTGGCCCTCTGCCACATGCAATCTCTCACCTCTCTGTCAAATAAATAAATAAAATCTTTAAAAAATTAAAAAGGAAAGAGAGAGAGAAAGGTGAATGCGTGATTGGCTCAGTCAGTTAAGTAGCTGACTTCAGTTTGGGTCATGATCCCAGAGTCCTGGGATCAAGTCCCACATCTTGCTCCTTGCTCAGTGGGGAGCCTGCTTCTCACTCTGCCTGCTGCTCCCCACTGCTTGTGGGCTCTCTGTCTCTCAAAAATAAGTAAAATTTTAAAATCTTAAGAAAAAGAGGAAAGGTCTCAAATAAATAACCTAACTTTATAGTGAAAGGAACTACAACTAAAAATTAAAAAAAAGAGGGGGGAGAGGCAAGATGGCAGACAGGTAGGAGATCCTGTTGCAACCTGTCCCCAAAAATGAGCTGGATATCTGCCAGAACACAATGAACACCCATGAAATCAGCTTGAGGAGCAAGATTTTTCACTTCTGGATCTCTAGGGAGCAGATGACAGCAGCAGAGAGTTAAAGCAAGGCAGGAACACTCAAAACGGTATCGGAGGATAAACAAAAGGGGGAGGGAGCCACCAGAAGCGGCACAAAGACAGTAATACCCCAAATGAAAGTGCCGGGTGGTTGCTGAGCAGCAATAACTTAGAGCCCAGTTAAAAACACTTAAAAAGAGCATAACGTTCTGAGAAGCAGCCAGTGGAAGGGGGTGGTTATGGGCACAGGTGTGGGGCCACGCTCCCAGGAAGGATACCACACACCTCAAAGAGAGACTGGGAGGGGGGGCAGCCTGTGACTCCGAACCTCCAGTTTTCTGCTCCATGCACCACTTTGTGGGAGGGGTGCACGCGCTCCTTAAAGCACCTTAGAGAGTCTGCTGTGGTCCTGGAGCCGTCAGCTATTCTCCTGTACAGCACTCTCTAGACAGGGCACCCCAAAGGCAAGAACTGCGTGGCCAGTGCACTAATCTTGGCAAGAATCTGGCCACACCCCGCCAGAGCCTGGAGGCCTGAGAGCAGGGGAGCTCGCAGAGTCCCCTAACTGCTGAGTGCCAACACCTGGGTAAGGCTGCGCTGGGACATTTGAGGAGGGGAGTATCCCTTCTGGACAATGCAGAGGGGAGCAGACTGCGGCTTCTCTGTGATGGGGAGGTCTGGGTACAGACAGGCAGATTCCTCGCTTCGACTCTCTGAAAAGGAGAAAAAGCTACAAAAGGCCAAAAGCCTTCAGAGAGCTAAAGACTGAGAAACCAGGTGCCACAGAGCTCTGCTCCTTGATTGGGGGGACGGTGACACATCCCAAGCAAGATTGACTGGAAAACAACAGGCCAGGCCCCTCCCCCAGAAGACAAGTAAAAAAACAAAAACAAACAAATAAAAAAAAACAAAAAAGACTATAAGCACAGGGTCACCATAAGACTTTAAATCCCCAACATTAGGGTAAATCAATATATTAAGTGCCTGATGATAATACCCTCAAACCTGTATATTTCATAGATACAAGTTGTTTTTTTTTTCTTTTCCATTCTCTCTCTCTTTTTTTTTTTCACTTGTTTTCACATTTCTTGCTTTGATTTTGTTTTTGTTTCTTTTTTTAAACTACTTAACATTACAACGAGAGGCTTAATACAACTATAAACCCAGGAAGACCTGAAATAACCTTCCTCGCACACGAGGAGTTATAACCACCATTCCATCTTATTCTTCTGTCAGTGTTTCTAACTATTTGCTTTTGTTCTGGTATTATATAAAACCTCATTCCTGGGGTTCATTCTGACTAGGTATTTATTTCTTGTCATCTACTTTTATTGGTCTATATGTTTGTTCGTGTTGGTCTACATACTTCATAAATCTTATTGTTGGGGCCATTCTTGCTGGGATCTCCTCTTTTTCTGTTTCTCTCTATCTTTTTTATTCTTATTCGTTGTTTTTGGTGGTGAATCCCAATTGCTCCTGAACCTTTCAGAGTGCACCCTGCCTGGATCGTGAGCGAAATATCCAACTATACATAATCTCATCCACGTCTCATCAAAATGACTAGGAGGAGGAACAACCAACAGAGGAAAAACCCAGAGACTGTGCCCTCTCCCTCAGAACTATTAGACATGGACATTAACAGTATGACAGAAAGGTAATTCAGGCTGACAATTATCCAGGCAATGGCTAGGATGGAGAAAAACATTAATGACAACATAGAATCTCTAAGGCCAGAAATGAGAACCAGTAGAGCTAATGTAAGAAGCACTATCAGTGAGATCCAATCCAATATAAAAAGTATAACAGCTAGAGCTATGGAGACAGAAGATAGAATTAGTGATCTAGAGGATAAAATGGTTGAGAAGAAAGGCCAGGAGGAGAGCTGGAACAAACTGCTCAGGAACCATGAGAAGAGACTTAGGGAAATAAATGATGTGATGAAATGTCCCAATGTCAGAATTATTGGAATTCCAGAAGGGGTAGAGAAAGACAGAAGACTAGAAGATAAAGCTGACCAAATTCTGAATGAAAATTTCCCCAGTCTGGGGAATGGAACAAGGGTTCATGTACTAGAAGCAGAAAGGACACCTGCCAAGATCAGCGAGTCTAGAAATGTAGCGAGAAACATCATAGTAAAATTTGCAAATTATAATTTTAGACAAGAGGTCCTGAGGGCAGCTAGGGGGAAGAGATCCCTTAGATACGGAGCAAGACCCATTAGAATAATGTCAGACCTATCCACAGAAACCTGGAAAGCCAGAAAGGGCTGGCAAGACATATACAGGGCACTAAACGAGAAGCACATGAAGCCAAGAATACTTTATCCAGCAAGGCTGACATTCAAAATCGATGGACAGATAAAGAGCTTCCAACATCAGCAATGATTAGAAGACTATGTGACCAAGAAACCGGCACTCCAGGAAATATTAAAGGGGGTTTTATAATAGTATAGAGAACCCATGAGTGTCTTAGCACAGAAATTTCCAATCAATAGAAACAAGGACTACACAGGCAACATGATGTCAATAAACACTTATCTTTCATTAATCACTCTCAACGTGAAGGGCGTAAACACTCCCATAAAACGGCACAGAGTTGCAGAATGGATAAAACGGCAGGACCCATCCATATGCTGTCTACAAGAGACACATTTGGAACCAAAATATAAATCCAGACTGAAAGTGAAAGGATAGAGAGCCATCTTTCATGCCAATGGGCCTAAGAAGAAAGCTGGGGGAGCAATTCTCCTATCAGGTAAATTAGATGTGCAGCTAAAGACTGTACTCAGAGATACAGAAGGACATTACATCATTCTGATAGGGTCCATCCTCCAAGAAAATCTAACAATTGTAAACATTTATGCCCCCAATATAGGAGCAGCCAACTACATAAACCAACTGTTAATCAAACTGAAGAGTCACATTGATAGGAATACAATCATAGAAGGAGATCTTAACGCACCACTCTCAGTAACAGACAGATCATCTAAACAGAAAATCAATGAAGAAACAAGAGCTTTGAATGACACATTGGGCCAGATGGACCTCATAGATATATTCAGAACATCCCACCATAAAAAAACAAACAACAAAAAAAAACACAACAGAATACTCATTTTTCTCAAGTGCACACAGAACTTTCTCCAGAATAGACCACATACTGGGCCACAAATCAGGAATCAACCAATACCAAACGTTTGAGATGATTCCCTGCATTTTCTCAGACCACAATGCTCTGAACCTGGAACTCAACCACAAGAAGAAATTTGGAAGGAATTCAAACACTTGGAGGCTGAAGACAAACCTGCTCAAGAATGCTGAGATCAAACAAGAAATCAAAGATGAGCTTAAAAATTCATG
>CM053612.1:45736596-45757955 GCA_028646535.1 Procyon lotor
AAAGAACTGGAAAATGAACAACAAAGGAAGCCAACCCCACGCACAAGAAGGGAAATAATCAAGATTAGAGCAGAGATCAATGAGTTAGAAACTAGAGATAGAGTAGAACGCATCAGTAATCCAGAAGTTGGTTCTTTGAAAGAATCAATAACATTGATGAGCCACTGGCCAAACTCATACAAAAGAAAAGAGAGAGGACCCTAATTTTAAAAATTATGAACGAAAGGGGAGAGATCACAACTAATCCAAACCAATAGAGACAATCATCAGAAAATATTATCAACAACTATATGCCAATAAGTTAAAAAATCTAGAAGAAATGGCTGCATTCCTGGAAACCCATAATCTTCCAAGACCGAAACAGGAAGAAATTGACAACCTGAATAGACCAGTATCTAGTAATGAGATTGAAGCAGTGATCAAAATCTCCCAAAAAACAAGAGTCCAGGACCAGACGGATTCCCTGGGGAATTTTACAAAACTTTCAAGGAAGAAATAATACCTGTTCTCCTGAAACTGTTTCAAAAAATAGAAACAGAAGGAAAATTTCCACACTCGTTCTATCAAGCCAGCATTACCCTGATCCCCAAACCAGGCAAAGACCTACCAAAAAGGAGAATTTCAGACCAATATCTCTGAGGAATATGGATGCCACGATTCTCACCAAGATCCTAGCTAATAGGATCCAACAGTACTTGAAAAATGTTATTCATCATGACCAGTTGGGATTTATACCTGGGATGCAAGGGTGGTTCAACATTTGCAAACCAATCCATGTGATAGAACAAACCAATAAGAGAAGAGAGAAGAACCACATGGTCCTCCCAATTGATGCAGAAAAAGTGTATGACAAAATTCAGAATCTGTTCCTGATTAAAACTGTTCAAAGTATAGAGATAGAAGGAACATTCCTCAACATCATCAAGTCCATCTATGAAAAGCCCACAGCAAATATCATTTTCAGTGGGGAAAAGCTGGCAGCCTTCCCTTTGAGATCAGGAACACGACAAGGATGTCTACTCTCACCAGTCTTGTTCAACATAGTGCTAGAAGTCTAGTGACAGCAATCAGACAACAAAAAGAAAAAAAGTATTCAAATTGGCAATGAAGAAGTCAAACTCTCTCTCTTCACAGATGACATGTTACTTTATATGGAAAACCCAAAAGACTCCACTCAGAAACTACTAGCACTCATACACCAATTCAGTAATGTGGCAGGATACAAAATCAGTACACAGAAATCAGTTGATTTCCTATACACTAACAATGAAATGGTGGAAAGAGAAATTAGGGAATCTATTCCATTTACGATAGCACCAACACCCATAAGATACCTGGGAAGAAACCTAACCAAAGAGGTGAATGATCTGTATTGGAAGAACTACAGAACGCTCATGCAAGAATTTGAAGAAGACAAAAATAGGTGGAAAAGCATTCCATGTTCCTGGATCAGAAGAATAAACATTGTTAAAATGTCTATACTGCCCAGAGCAATCTATACTTTCAGTGTCATCCCGATCAAAATTCCACTGGATTTTTTCAAAAGCCTCGAACAAACAATCCTAAAATTTTTATGGAACCAGAAAAGAACCCGAATCACTAAGCAAATGCTGAAAAAGAAAAACCAAGCTGGGGACATCACATTGCCTGATTTCAAACTTTACTACAAAGCGGGAATCACCAAGACAGCATGGTACTGGCACAAAAACAGATACATAGACCAGTGGAACAGAATAGAGAGCCCAGAAATGGACCCGCAACTCTATGGTCAAATAATCTTTGACAAAACTGGAAAAAATATCCAATGGAAAAAGACAATCTCTTCAATCAATGGTGCTGGGAAAATTGGACAGCTATATGTAGAAGAATGAAACTTGACCATTGTCTTAAACCATACACGAAGATAAACTCGAAGTGGACAACAGACTTCAACGTGAGGCAGGAATCCTAAAGGAGAACTTAGGAAGTAACCTCCTTGATATCAGCCACAGCAACTTCTTTCAGGACATGTCTCCAAAGACAAAGGAAACCAAAGCAAAATTGAACTTTTGGGACTTCATCAAGATAAAAAGCTTCTGCACAGTGAAGGTACAGTCAACAAAACAAACATGTAACCCACAGAATGGGAGAAGATATTCCCAAATGAAACTACAGACATAGGTGATATCTAAGATCTATAAAGAACTCGTCAATCTCAACACTAACAAAACCGATAATCACATCAAAAGATGGGCAGAAGACATGAACAGACACTTCTCCTAGGAAGACATACAAATGGCTAACAGACACATGAAAAAAATGTTCATCATCTTTAGCCATTAGGGAGATTCAAATCAAAACCACACTGAGATACCACCTTACACCAGTTAGAATGGCCAAAATCAACAGGGCATTCAGCAACAAATGTTGGAGAGGGTGTGGAGAAAGGAGCACCCTCTTACACTGTTGGTGGGATTGCAAGCTGGTGCAGCCACTTTGGAAAACAGTGTGGAGATCCCTCAAGAAATTAAAAATAGAGCTATCCTATGACCCTGCCATTGCACTTCTGGGTATTTATCCCAAAGAAGCAGGTGCATTACAAAGAAGGGCCACATGTACCCTAACGTTCATAGCAGCAGTGTCCACAATTGTCAAACTGTGGAAAGAACCAAGATATCCTTCCACAGATGAATGGATAAAAAAGATATGGTCCATATTTACAATGGAATATTATGCCTCCATTACAAAGGATGAATATCCAACTTTTATATCAACATGGATGGGACTGGAAGAGATTTTGTAGAGTGAAATAAGTCAAGCAGAGAGAGACAATTACCTTATGGTCTCACTTACGTGCTGAGCATAAAGAAAAACATGGAGGGCATGTGAGAAGGAAGGGAAATGTGAATCGGGGGAAATCAGAGGGGGAGATGAACCATGAGAGACTGTGGATTCTGAGCAACAAACAGGCTTTTAGAGGGTTGGGGTGGGGGGTTGTGCGAGCCTGGTGGTGGGTATTGAGGAGGGCATGTATTGCAGGGAGTACTGGGTGTGGTGCATGAACAATAAATCTTGTAACATTGAAAATAAAAATAAACATATTTGGCGGAAAAATATAAAACAATTGTTGTGGAATTTAGTCAAAATAGAGCCCTGAAAAAATTTTAAAATAACTCTCAGAACATGGACATACTAAGCCCATATTTAGCAAAGATAATGTAACAGTTACTAATAGAGCAGAAATAAATGAAATAGAGGAAAAAATAAAATAAATTGAGGTGTTTTTATAACATATTATGAAAAATTACAAACTTTTACTGGATTAACTAAGATATATAAAAAGACAGAGGACACATTGCAACTGATGCCACCACAATAAAAATGATTATAAAACTTATACCAACAATTCAACAATCTAATACAAATCCTTATATCATCAATGACAACAATTATGTAAAAAATATTTATTTTGTTGTGATAGCAATTTCATTTCCTTCGGAAAAAGACCCACAAGTGGAAGTGCTAGATGATAAGATTTATTTTAAAATTTTAAAAATAATTTTAATACTACTTTCCATTAGTGACTACACTGATTTGCATTCTGACCAAGAAAATACCTTCTAAATATATTTTTTTCCTTTTTTCCACATTTTCACCATTTGTTATTCCTTGTCTTTTTAATAATAGCCTTTCTGAGAGGGGCAAGATGATAGCCTATTGTGGTTTTTGCATTTCTTGACAACTAGTGATTTTTTTTAGAGCACTTTTTTATATACCTATTGTCACTTTCGGTGTCTACTTTGGAAAAAAAATCTATTCAGGTCATCTGACCATTTTTTATATTAATATTTTAATTTAAATTCAATTAACCAAGGTATAGGACATCATTACTTTTTGATATAATGTTCCGTGATTCATTAGTTCAGTATAGCACCCAGTGCTCATCACATCACATGCTCTCATTAATGCCCATAGCCCAGTAACCCCAACCCCCACGTTCCTCCTTTTCCACAACCCTCAGTTTGTCTCCCAGAGTCAAGAGTCTTTCATGGTTTGTCTCCTTCTCAGATTTCTTCCCATTCAGTTTTCCCTCCCTTATCCTATGATACTCTTCATGTTTCTTTTATTCCACATAAGAGCGTAACCATATGATAACTGACTTTCTCTGATTGATTTCTTTCATTTAGCATAATACCCTCCAGCTCCACCCATGTTGATCCAAATGGTATGTATTTATCTTTTCTGATGGCTGAATAATATATTCCATTGTATATAGGAACAAAATCTTTATCTATTCATTTGTTGAAGGACATCAGGGCTCCTTCTAAGTTTGGCTATTGTGGGCATTGCTGCTATGAACATTGGGGTGCAGGTGCCCCTTGTTTTCACTACTTATGTATCTTTGGGGTAAATACCCAGGAGTGCAATTGCTGGGCTTTAGGGTAGCTCTATTTTTTAACTTCTTGAGAAACCTCCATACTGTTTTCCAGAGTGGCTGTACCAGCTTCCATTCCGACCAACAGTGTAAGAGGGTTCCCCTTTTGCCACATCCTTGTCAACATTTGTTGTTCTTTGTTTTGTTAATTTTAGCCCTCTGACTGGTGTAAGGTGGTATTCATTGTGGTTTTGATTTGTATTTCTCTGATGACAAGGTATGTGGATCACTTTTTCATGTGTCTGTTAGCAATTCCCCATCATCTTTGGAGAAGTGTCTGTTCATGTTTTCTGCCTATTTCTTGACTGGATTATTTGGTTTTTGGGTGATCAGTTTGAGAAATTGTTTATAGATTTTGGATACCAGTCCTTTATCTGTAATGTCATTTGTAAATATCTTCTCCCATTCTGTGGGTTGCCTCTCAGTTTTGTTGACTGTTTCTTTTGCTGTGCAAAAGCTTTTTATCTTGATGAAAACCTAATAGTTCATTTTTGCTTTTGTTTCCCTTGCCTTTAGAGATATATCTTATAAGAAGTTGCTTTGTCCAAAGTTAAAAAGGTTGCTGCCTGTGTTCTCCTCCAGTATGTTAATGTATTACTTTCTCATATTTAAATCTTTCATCCATTTTGAGTGTACCTTTGTGTATGATGTAAAAGAATGGTCCAGTTTCATTCTTCTGCATGTGGCTGTGCAATTTTCCCAGCACCATTTACTGAAAGGACTGTCTTATTTTCCATTGGATATTCTTTCCTGCTTTGTTGAAGATTAGTTGACCATAGAATTGAGGGTCCACATCTAGACTCTATTCTGTTTCATTGATCTATGCATCTCTTTTTGTGCCAGTACCATGCTGTCTTGGTGATCACAGCATTGTAATAAATCTTGAAATCAGGCAACATTGTGCCCTCAACCTTGTTTTTCATTTTCAACATTTCTTTGATGATTTGGGCTCTTTTCTGGTTCCATACAAATTTTAGGATTGTTTGCTTCAGTTCTGTGAAAAATGTTGATGGCATTTTGATAGGAATTGCACTGAATGTGTAGATTGCTCTGAACAACATACACAATTTCACAATGTTCAATCTTCCAAATCATGAGCATGGAATGTTTTTCCATCTCTTTGTGTCTTCCTCAATTTCTTTCATAAGTGTTCTGTAGTTTCTGGAGTACAGATTTTTACTTCTTTTGTTAGGTTTATTCCTAGGTATCTAATGGTTTTTGGTGCAATTGTGAATGGGATCAATTCCTTAATTTCTCTTTCTTCCTTCTCATTGTTATTTTTTGGAAATGCCACTGATTTCTGTGTATTGATGTTGTATCCTGCCACATTGCTGAATTGCTGTATGAGTTCTAGTAATTTGGGGGTGGAGTCTTTTGGATTTTCCACATAAAGTATCATGTCATCTGGGAAGAGTAAGAGTTTGACTTCTTCTTTGCCAATTTGGATGACTCTTATTTCTTTTTGTTGTCTAATTGCTGAGGCTAGTGCTTCTAGTACTATTGTGAACATGGTGATGAGAGTGGGCATCTCTGTCATGTTCCTGACCTCAAAGGAAAAGCTCTCCATTTTTCCCATTGAAAATGATATTCTCTGTGGTTTTTTCATAGATGGCTTTTATGATGTTGAAGTATGTTCCCTCAATCCCTATACTTTGAAGAGTTTTAATCCAGAAAAAATATGCTGTATTTTGTCAAATGCTTTTTCTGCATTAATTGAGAGGATCATACAGTTCTTGTCTTCTCTTTTGTTAATGTGATCTATCACGTTGATTGATTTGCTAATGTTAAACCACCCTTGCAGCCCAGGAATAAATCCCACATGGTCTTGGGGAATAATCCTTTTAATGTACTGTTGGATCTTATTGACTAGGATCTTGTTGAGTATTTTGGCTTTTTTTTTTTTAAGGTTTTCTATTTATTTGTGGAAATTCTTACTTTGTTCATTCCTTGATCCTGACCTTGTGAGCATCTTTATAATGGTTATTTTGTAGTGTCTGGCAGATAAATCAGTTATTTCTGTTTCATTAAGATTGATTTCTAGAGGGGCGCCTTGATGGCTCAGTGGGTTAAAGCCTCTGCCTTTGGCTCAGGTCATGATCTCAGGGTCCTGGGATTGAGCCCTGCATCAAGCTCTCTGCTCAGCAGAGAGCCTGCTTCCCCTCCCTGCCTGCCTCTCTGCCTACTTGTGATCTCTCTCTTTGTATCAAATAAATAAATAAAATCTTTTAAAAAATGATTGATTTCTAGAGATTTTTCTTTTTCTTTTTTTTTAAGAGCATATTCTCCTGTGTCCTCATATTTCTTGTCTCTGGTTAGATTCTTTGCTTTAGATAAAACAACCAACACTTGCAGTCTTGATTTAGTAGTTTTGTGTAGGAGTTAAACCTTTTTAATCAGCCTGACACAAACTCCTGGTTGTCCTTCAAACTTTTGTAATTTTCCAAGCCATCATCTTTATTCTTAGTGTTTTTCAATAGTTGAGTGTGTGCCAAGAATAATCAGTGTCCCAAAGGAGAGGATCACAATCAGTATCTGGGTTCAGGTTTATTAGAACTCACTCTTAAATTAGCAGCTGGAAAAGTATGTAATTTAGGCCCTTCCAATGAGAAAGTGTGAGATAAGCATTCTTTCATTTTGCCTCTGCTCTGAGCTCAGGTGTACAGTCATGGGAAGTTCCTCTTTTGCACATTTAGAAACTGTTTGTTGCTGTTGTTGTTGTTATTTTTTCTTATGATTCTATAGGATTTAAGAGTGCCAGTGCCAATGACTATAGCTAGGTGATTTGGGGGCTCATTTCTTGTGTGAAACCTGCAACAAATAGGACACTAAATGTGTGGACAAGATCTTCTGGTGACTTGATTTTATTGTTGGAGCAAGCTGGAGGAAGAAGATGAGGTAAGTGTCCAGGCTACCCTGGGTTCCAGGAAGGATTGTAACCAGCCCTTAAATGCATGCTAATGAAGTCAGACCCTCAGGTAGAAGTGTATAAAGTCAGTCGAAATTCTTTCAACAAATACTGAGAAGTGGACTTTTTTCCCTACTCTTTTTGTTCAGTTTTAGGGGAATAACCATAATGAATGCTTGTATGTCCTCTTAATAACTTCTCTTTTTGATATAGTTCTGTGACTCTCTTGAATGCAAGGCTCTTTAGCTTTTCAGAGATAGGTATTTCAGGGATCAGGGACCCATATTCTGGGTGGGAGTCTTCAAATTTGGAAAAATACTCATGTGGTCTAAGTGCTTCAGTACTCTGAGAAAAGCTGGAAGTTTGGAGTTCCCTCCCAATTGTATTGCATTCTGCTGGTAATGTGGTTTCTGGTGAGAGAGTGCCTCAACCTTGCCTACCTGTTTTAATGATGGTATTTTCTCATTCATTTGATGTTTAGAAGTCACCCAGCTATTTTCTGGATTTCTTTCAGAAAAATTTGCTCCATGAATAGTTGTAAATTCAGCACCTAATGCGAGAGGAAAATATAGGAGCCTGTATGCTGCCATATTGATCCCTTAAAAAATTATTATTCTCTCTTCATATATAAATTATTCTAAGCACTCCATGAGCTGATTTTTAAGATTTTAAAATTTATATTTGATTTTCAGAAGTTTGACTGGCATGTGCCCAGATTAATATGGGATTCTGCAGGGATTTTGCAGTTTTGAATATAATTTGGAAAATATTTGCCTTGGTTTCCTCAAATTTTTCCTGCCCTAGTTGTCTTTCTTCTCTTTTTGGGATTTTAATTACCGGTATTTTAGACTACTTGCTATTGTTCCACAGCAATATTGTTCCACTATTATTCTGTTTTATTTGAACTTTTCACATCTATTTTTAATTGTCCTTCAGTATGATTAATTTATGATCTGTCTTCATGTTCATTAAATATTCCTTGTGTGGCATCCAAACATTCTTAAGATTACCAAATGATTTTTTTTTAATTTCACATAGTGTATTTTAAAATTTTGAGGTTTCCATTGCAATGTTTCTTTATTTCTTCTAAAATTTCCCATCTCTTCTGTTTTATCGTTATCTTTTCCTGTAACCCTTAAACTTAGTTATAATAGCTATTTTAAAGTTTTCAAAAACTCCAACATCTATCTTATCTTTGATTCCTTCTGTTGTAAATTTCTCTTAATTATAAGTCATATTTTATGGATACTAACATATCTCATAATTTATATTATATAATGGACATAATGGTTGAACAAATGTGGAGGTTCTTATGTTTGTCATCTTACTCTGAAGAGCGTTGAATTTTTTAACTTCCATATTTTGTTGTTAATTTTGTTGCTTCAGTTTTCTTTCATTTTATATTTTCAGGGTTTAAACAATTTCTTATTCATTCTTTCTTTCCCCTTGGAACTTTTAGTATTTTTTATCCATTAATATTGTCTCTTTGTTATTATCTCTTTGTTATTTGTCTCTTTGTAATTGTCTCTTTCCATGAACTTATAGTCAGACACATATTTCTCAACCAGTTACAACTGTTTCTTCAACTAATATGGATTTTTCTGTGTCAAATTGATATTTTTATTTCCCAAAATATGTTTATTTTATTTTTTCAGTGTTACAAGATTTACTGTTCATGCACCACACCCAATGCTCCATGCAATATGTGCCCTGCACAGTACCCACCACCAGGCTCACCCAAACCCCCACACCCCCCTTTCAAAACCCTCAGTTTGTTGCTCAGAGTCCACAGTCTCTCGTGGCTCATCACCCCCTCTGATTTCCTCCATTCACACTTCTCTTCTTCTCACAACGCCTTCCATGTTTTTACTTATGCTCCACACATAAGTGAGACCATAAGGTAATTGGTTCTCTCTGCTTGATTATTTCACTCCGCAGAATCTCTTCCAGTCCCATCCATATTAATACAAAAGTTGGATATTCATCCATTCTGATGGAGGCATGATATTCCATTGTATATACGTACCGTATCTTCTTTATCCATTCATCTGCTGAAGGGCATTTTGGTTCTTTCCACAGTTTGGCAATTGTGGCCATTGCTGCTATGAACATTGGGGTACATGTGGTCCTCCTTTGTACCGCATCTGCCTCTTGAGGGTAAATAGCCAGGAGTGCAATTGCAGGATCATAGGGTAGCTCTATTTTTAATTTCTTGAGGAATCCCCACACTGTTTTCCAAAGTGGCTGCACCAGCTTGCAATCCCACCAGGAGAGGAAGAGGGTGCCCCTTTCTCCACACCCTCTCCAACATTTTTTTCACTGTCCTGTTGATTTTGGCCATTCTAACTGGTGTAAGGTGGTATCTCAGTGTGGTTTTGATTTGAATCTTCCTGATGGTAAAGATGATGAACATTTTTTCATGTGTCTGTTAGCCATTTGTATGTCTTCTTTGGAGAAGTATCTGTTCATGTCTTCTGCCCATCTTTTGATGTAATTATTGGTTTTGTGAGTATTGAGTTTGAGGAGTTCTTTATAGATCTTGGATATCAGACCTTGGTCTGTAGTGTCTTTTGCGAATATCTTCTCCCATTCTGTGGGTTGCCTGTTTTGTTCACTGTTTCCTTGCTGTGCAGCAGCTTTTTATCTTGATGAAGTCCCAAAAGTTCATTTTTTCTTTTCTTTCCTTTGTCTTTGGAGAAATGTCCTGAAAGAAGTTGCTGTGGCTGATGTCGAAGAGATTATTGCCTATGTTCTCCTCTAGGATTTTGATAGATTCCTGCCTCACATTGAGATCTTTTATCCATTTCGAGTTTATCTTCGTGTATGGTGTAAGAGAATGTGAAGTTTCATTCTTCTACATATAGCTGTCCAATTTTGATTGAAGAGATTGTCTTTCTTCCATTGGATATTTTTTCCAGTTTTGTCAAAGATTATTTGACCATAGAGTTGCGGGTCCATTTCTGGACTCTGTATTCTGTTCCACTAGTCTATGTGTCTGTTTTTGTGCCAGTACCATGCTGTCTTGGTGATCCCCACTTTGTAGTAAAGCTTGAAATCGGGCAATGTGATGCCCCCAGCTCGGTTTTTCTTTTTCACTATTTGCTCAGCAATTCGGGGTCTTTTCTTGTTCCATACAAATTTTAGGATTGTTTGTTCCAGCGCTTTGAAGAAAACCATTGGAATTTTGATTGGGATGGCATTGAAATTAAAGTTTGCTCTGGGCAGTCTAGACATTTTAACAGTGTTTATTTTTCCCATCCATAAGCATGTACTTCTTTTCCACGTTTTTGTGTCTTCTTCAATTTCTTTCATGAGTGTTCTGTAGTTCCTAGAATACAGATCCTTTACCTCTTTAGTTAGGTTTATTCCCAGGTATCTTACTGTTTTTGGTGCCCCAGTAAATGAAACCTAATCTTTAATTTCCCTTTCCATATTTTCATTGTTAGTGTATAGGAAAGCATTTGATTTCTGTGCATTGAGTTTGTGTCCTGACACATTACTGAATTGCTTTGTGAGTTCTAGTAGTTTGGGGGTGGAATCTTTTGGGTTTTCTATATAAAATATCATGTCATCTGTGGAGAGAGAGGTTGTCTTCTTCATTGCTAATTTGAATACCTTTTATTTCTTTTTTTGTCTGATTGTTGTCGCTAGGACTTCTAGTACTATGTTGAACATGAGTGGTGAGAGTAGGCATCCTTGTCGTGTTCCTGATCAAAGGGAAGGCTGTCAGCTTTCCCCCTTTGAGAATTATATTTGCTGTGGTCTGTTCATAGATAGACTTTAGGATGTTGTGGAATGTTCCTCCTATCCTTTACTTTGAAGAGTGTTAATCTGGAACAGATGCTGAATTTTGTCAAATGGTTTTCCTGCATCAATTGAGAGGACCATGTGGTTCTTCTCTTTTATAGATTTGTTCTATCACATTGATTGATTTGTGAGTGTCGAACCACCCTTGCATTCCAGGGATAAATCCCACTTGGTCATGATGAATAATCTTTTTAATGTGCTGTTGGATTCTATTAGCTAAGATCTTGTTGAGAATCTTGGCATCCATATTCATCAGGGATATTGGTCTGAAATTCTCCTTTTTGATGAGGTCATTTTCTGGTTTGATGTATTTTTTATCTACTTTTTGCATTCTCAGGTGAAGGAACTTCTAGGCTTCTCATTCCATTTCATAAGAAAATCTTAACTCTTATTGATTTCATACATTGTGCTGGTGTATGGAGCATTCATTGGAGGATTCAATTAATGGAAAAAAGTTGGAGAGGCAATAATTTGATTTATCATCTTCCTTTTATAAATGCAAAAATGGGCTCAGGGTAATTAATTTTATATTTTCATGTAGAAGCTAAAGTCTAGAACTTAGGTCTTGTGGCTTTCTAACTGTACTGTATTTCTTTATATAGGGCACACTGACTTACATTAATGTAAAACAAATTCAGGTGAAATATAAGAAAGAGATTCTTTATCCATTATAGAATGCACACTGGTCAACAACAATCCAAAAACTACCACTGCAGCATTTTAGGGCTCAAGTCATCATCTGTGACTGTGAAACACTTTTAGCAGTTAACTGACACTTCTCCATATTTTAGATCATTGGATTTTCAATTAAGTCAAAAATGTGGTTATATTGCTTTTGAATTTTAGAAGTTTTTGAAGTAACCATATTATCTCCTTTTAAATATGTGAATGTCAGTACTAAGCATATATTGCAAATCTTGTTTTATAAAATATTAACCAACATTTCTTTTACTCTTTGGGCATAGATTGATAAAGAATCTCTTTAGTACAATCAAGAGTACATTTTGTGTATTTTTTTTAATAAATTGCTGAAGTTAAGCAGATGTAGATCAAAACAGCTCATGTGGCCATCAAACACCATCATGTTTTT
The DNA here is from genome assembly GCA_028646535.1 of Procyon lotor. NCBI lineage: Eukaryota > Metazoa > Chordata > Mammalia > Carnivora > Procyonidae > Procyon > Procyon lotor. The sequence continues at coordinate 45,748,813 of CM053612.1, forward strand.
AAACTTTTTTTTTTTTACTTTAGATGCCAGCTCTATAAAACTCAATTTCCTGCTTATTTGCCTTTCTTTCTCTCTTCTCCTGTAAACATGTTCCTAGTTTCCCAGCAGATTCAAACACAGATGGCTGCCTTATTGTAGCAGAAGCAAAAATGCTACATTAATGTTTAACAGGATTAAAAATCCTCTTGGGAGCAATGGCATATGTTACCAGTTAATTGTTGTACTGGAAGCTACCTCACTATTTTAAAACATGCTTACATCACAACAGTGAAATTTTAAATTTGTCAGGATATATTTTAAATTTAGTTGAACCAAAATTAGTCATAAAGAAGGCTATTCTTCCATATTATCTGTGTGTCTAAATAAGAGTCGACTGTTGATATCATTTATGGTTAAAAGGAGCCTGTACTTGCTCTGCATTCAAGCAGATTTATGTGAAGAGTATAGAGTGCCCCAGCAATGACTCATTATTTTAGCATATTTTACACTTTATTTTACATGACTGATACCTTGAGTACAGAAACTTGCTGTATAATAGAAGTATTTTCAAAGTGCAATATAGAGTCATATAAACCTTCTAAAAATGGGGAGCAAAGTGTATTTAATAATTTTCCAGCTATTACTACTTGACAATATTGACTGAGGACATTCCACAACCCATAGGATCAAGTAACTAATATTATGTGAATAATATCAACATTTGGAAGTCTATATTTTCCTATTATCTTATGATAATTTGTGCATGACAAGTGAAATATTGGTAACACAATGAGATGTTTCATATGGACAAAATATAAGAAAAACTTTGGAAAGTTGAAATTTTGGTTCCATTAATATTTTCAATAATCTAAATATTTATCCCAGTATTTTATCACTTTTATACGAAATATTTCCAGTTCCCACACTCCTTATCTTGGGTACTATCATTTCAGTCATTCATTATCTTGAAAAAGCAGAAGACAGTTTATTAAAATGTGTAGGACTCCTCCTCCTGCTAAGATAGAATAAGAGGGCAATCCTTTTACCTATAAGCAATCTAAAAGCACACACAAAAAAATTAACACCATGAATGCACCAGACTACAATCTGGAGAAAGTTTTAAGTCCACTGTACAAGGAGAAAAGACCAGACCAACATTGACAGTCTCTGTAAGATGAAGGTAAAAACTGAGAGTCTGTGTAAACCAAAGCAGATAGATTTGACACAGCAGAATATTGAGATGTTTACACAGAAAGAAATATAGAGATCTGCAAAGATTCCCCATTAAATATTAGTTAAATACTAGTTCAAGCCAAAAAAGAATCACTTGAAAGATTAGAGGAAGAGCTACAGGGAACTCACACATGTCTTAAAATACTACTTGTCTCCAATAATCAGAGTGGAAAACATCATAATTCAGGAGACATCAGGCAAAGTATTATGAAAAGTCTTTCACTAGTTTTGAAGAAGATTAAATGTAATTCTGATTCTGCCCAACGAAGTATAAAAGAAAGATCTGAAAAGATAAAATTGTTTCCAGATTATTTCATCATGTCCCACAAAAATAGGTCAAGCTAATAAATAGGGATGTAATATATGCAGAACCCCAAAGCTAAAAGGGAAAAAAAAAGGCTGAAAAAAATGAACAGAATATCATTAAACTGTGGAACAATTTCAGGTGAGCAAATTAAATATAAATATAAGTATAAATATAAATGTATATATATTTAGAGCTTTGGAAAGAGAGAAGAAAGAGGTAGAAGAACAAGAAAACTGATGATATAAAGGCTGGATATTTTCCAAATTTGACTAAAACTATAAATCCACAAATCCAAAGTGCTCCATAAATATAAGCATGAGAATCATAAATAAAACTGCTAAGGTGTTATATGCAACTAATGAACTGTTGAACACTAAATCAGAAACTAATATATTGGTTAATTGAACATAAAAAGAGAAAAATTTTACTCAAGCATATTATTACCAAGTTGCTAATAGCCAGTAAGAAAGAGAAAATCTTAAAAGCATAAGAAAATTTATGTTATGTGTAGAGAAATAAAGATAAGATGATAGTAGATTGTTCATCAAAAAAAAAAAGTGCAAGCTTTAAAAAGATGGAGCAAAATTTTTAAGCACTGGAAAAAAAATGTCAACCTAGACTTCTTTACCCAGTGAAAATATATTTCAAAAATGAAGATGATTGCAGGCTTGTTACTGGAACTTAAACCATTGTTTCTCTTGGGGCTCAGGCCTTCAGACTCAGACTGGAATTATACCATCAGTACATCTTGATCTCCAGGTTTTGACTAGAGATCTCATGACCCATAATGATTAAGTGTGGCAAAAAAAAAAAAAAAAGCGTGGCTTGGACAGAGCACAGAAGGCACTGTGATGCTCCTGGAGGGAAGGCAAGCCAGCAACCCAGGTTCAGGCAACTTGGAAACAGCAGACTGAAAAACACCTGGGGCACACAGAAGGGAGATTATCCACTCTTCTTGAGGTGCTACTCTAACAGGTAAAATTCATAGAGATGACTTTCCAGGAAACAAGGAATTGGCTGGTGCCATTTCCCATCCCTGCCCCCCAGCATAAACACAGAGTCACTGGTGGGAAGCAATGCAGTGCCAAAAGAAGTTTTCCTAACTTGCTTACACTAAGGCACCCCCATGATCTGGAGGGACCATCTCTGTCTGTCAAGCTTGCCTCAGTTCCAGTATGGTGTGCCCATCTCCTAGAAGACCAACACAAACACCTGCCCAAACTAAGTCTCCCAATCAGAGTCCTGTATGACTTCAGTTCCAGTGGAGGTGGTGTCAGGTCTCATTTAGCAAGACAAGGGCTTACTGGGTTAAAATTTAACAAATTCAGGCTAGGGACCAAACACTGTCCACAACAGGCAAGTAAAGACTATGCAGACAACGGGCTATAAGAATAGAGAATCTAAAACACAATAGCAGAGTACATGCATCACACACCACAGACACTCCCTGGAATACCAGGGCCAGGACACTACATGATCTCGTCTTCATAGAGCCAATAGTTTCAAAAATGAGAGACATAACTGGGTTTTCTTTTTTTTTTTTTTTTTAACTGGGTTTTCTAACACAGAAGAAGGCACAAACTTCAACAAATTGCCAACACAGAGCAATTTATTCCAAAATGAATGAATAAGAGAAGGGCACAGCCAGAGAATTAAGCTAAACAAATATAACATGTGTTGTGGAGAACTGAAAGAATCAACCTTAAGGATACCGGCTGGGCTTGATAAAAAAATAGAAGACATCAGTGACATTCTTATCACAGACATAAAAATGTTTAAAAACAATTAGAGATGAAAAATAAAATAAACAAGATTGGAAACAGGCTTAATGTAATGAACAGCAGCCTAGAAGGAGCAGAAGAATGAATTAGTGACATAAAAGAAAAACTAATGGAAAATAATGAAGCTGAGTGAAAAGAGAGAAAGAATTATGCAACACGATAATAGACTTAGGAATCTCAATGACTACATCAAATGGATAAGATACATATTATAGAAATACCAGAAGAAGAGAAAAAAAGGGCAGGCTGAAAATTTATTTCAACAAGTACTAGCAGAAAACTTCCCTTATCTGGAGAAGGAAAGAGACATTTATATTTATGAGGCACAGAAAACTCCCATCAAAATCAACAAAAGCAGTCCAACACCAAAATATATTGTAATTAAATTTGCAAAAATAATGAAAAAAAAATAAAGAAGCAAGAGAAAATACAGTAACATAAGGAAAACCCTTTAAACCTAGCAAGGGTTGTTTGAGGAAAAACTTTCCAAGCTAGAAGGGAGCAGCAGGATATATTGAAAGGGCTGAATGGAAAAGACCTGTAGACAATAATACTCTATCCTGGAAGGCTAACATTCAGAATAGAAAGAGAGATAAAGAGTTGCCCAGATGAACAAAAACTAAGGGGTTCATGACCATTAAAACAATCCTGAAAGAAATATTAAGGAAGAATATTTGAGTGGAAAGGAAAAGCTAAAAGTGACAAAGACAAGACAGGATTAGAGAAAATCTCCAGAAACAATGACAAAACAAGTATGAAAATGGCACTAAATACATGTCTACCAGTGATTACTATGAATGTAAATGGAGTAAATCAAAAGTCACAGGGTTTCGGAAAGGATAAAAAAAAACCCAAGACCCATCTACATGCTGCTTACGAGAGACTCATTTTAAAAAATGACAACTGCATATTGTAAGTGAGTTGATGGAGAAACACTGATCACTCAAATAGATGTCAAATGAAAGCCCAAGTAGCAATACTTATATCAAGCAAACTAGAATTAACAAAAAGACTGTAAAAGGACAAAAATGGGCAATATATAATCATAAAGGGAGCAATCCAACAGGAAGATATAACAATGTAAATATTTATGCACTAAACTTGGGAACACACAAATGTGTAAAACAAATAATAACAAAAATGAACTCACTGATAATAACACAATGATAGTAGGACACATTAACACCCTAATTACATCAATGGGCAGAACATCTATGCAGAAAATCACAAAGAAACTGTGACTTTGAAAAACACACTGGACCAGATGGACTAAAAAGATATATTCAGAGTATTTCATCCTACACCAGCAGAATACACATTATTTTTTTAACTTAAATGCAATTAGCCAACATATGGTACATCATTAGTTTCATATATAGTGTTCAATAATTCATCAGTTGCCTATAGGACCCAGTGCTCATCACATCATGTATGCTCCTTAATTCTCATGACCCAGTTGTCTATGACCAACCCACCTCCCCTTCAACAACCCTCGGTTTGTTTCCCAGAGATAAGAGTCTCTCATGTTTTGTCTCCTTTGATTTCTTCCCATTCAGTTTTCCCTCCCTTCATTTATGATAACTCCACTATTACTTATATTCTGCATATGAGTGAAATCATATAACTGTCTTTCTCTATTGACTTATTTCACTAAGAATAATACTCTCCAGTTTCATCATGTCAATGTAAATGGTAGGTATCCATCCTTTATGATGGCTGAGAAATAGTTCACTGTATATATAACCACGTTTTCTTTATCAGTTCATCTATCAAAGGACATCTCGGCTCCTTCCAACTTTGCTTATTGTGGCCATTGCTACGATGATCATTGGAATAGGGGTGCCTCTTCATTTAACATCTGTACCTTTGGTGTAAATACTCAGTAGAGAAACTGCTTGGTCATAGGGGAGCTCTATTTTTAACTTCTTGAGGAATCTCTATACTGTTTTCCATAGTGAGTGTACCAGCTTGCTTTCCCAACAAGTGTCAGGGGGTTCCCCTTTTGCCACATCCTCACCATTATTTGTTGTTTTCTGTCTTGTTAATTTTATCCATTCTAAGTGATGTAAGGTGGTATCTCATTGTGGTTTTGATTTGTATTTCCCTGATGGCAAGTGATGTTGAGAATTTTTTTTTTTTCATGTGACTATTAGCCATTTGTAAGTCTTCTTTGGAGAAATACCTGTTCATGTCTTCTGCCTATTTCTTGACTGGATTATTTGATTTTTGGATGTTGAGTTTGGTATGTTTTACTATAGATCTTGGATAGTGACCCTTTATCTGATATATCATTTGTAAATATCTTCTACTGTTCTGTAGGTTGTCGTTCAGTTTTGTTGATTGTTTACTTTGCTGTGCAAAAGCTTTTTAAAGTCCCAAAAGTTCATTTTTGCTTTTGTTTCCCTTACCTTTGAAGATGTGTCTTGCAAGAAGTTGCTGTGTCAGAGGTCAAAGAAGTTACTGCTTGTGTTCTCCTCCTGATTTTGGTGGATTTCTGGTATTTCATCCTTTTTGAGTTTATCTTTGTGTATGGTGTGGGAGAATGGTCCAGTTTCATTCTTCTGTATGTGGCTGCCTAATCTTTCCAGCACTATTTATTGAAGAGACTGTCCTTTTTCCATTGAATATTCTTTCCTGTGCTATCAAAGATTAGTTGACTATAGAGTTGAGTGTCAATTTCTGGGTTCTCTATTCTGTTCTATTGATCTATGTGTTTGGTTGTGTGCCAAGACCATATTGTCTTAATGATTACAGCCTCTTAATATAGCTTGACATCAGACATTGTGAGGCTACCTGCTTTGGTTTTCTTTTTTTTCAACATTCTTCTGGATATTCAGGGTCTTTTCTGGTTCCATTCAAATTATAGGATTGTTTGTTCTCGCTCTGTGAAAAATGTCAATATTTTGATAGGAACTGCACTAAATATATAGATTGCTCGGTGTGACATAGACACTTTTACATTATATGTTCTTCCAATCCATTAGTATGGAAAGTTTTTCTCTTTATGTCTTCCTCAATTTATTTCACAAGTTTTCTGTAGTATTTAGAGTACAGGTCCTTTAACTCTTTGGTTAGGTTTATTCCTAGGTATCATATCATTTTTGATGCATTTGTAAATGGGAACTATTACTTAATTTCTCCTTCTTGTCTCATTGTTAGTGTATAGAAATGCAACTGATTGGAAGATGGTAGGGGTTTAGAAGGCTAAGATAGCGTCAGATCCCAGAAGTTCAGCTAGATAGTTATCAAACCATTCTAAAAGCTGGCAAACTCAACAGGAGAGAGAAGAGAGGAAGAACAGCAATTCTAGGAGCAGAAAATCAACCACATTCCGAAAGGTAGGATGTGTGGAAAAAGTGAATCCAAAGTGACAGGAAGAGAGACCCTGGGGGGAGGGGCCAGCTCCCAGTAGCCTCAGAGCTGCAGAGCACAAGATCGGAACTTTTAGTCTGCTCTGTTGAGGGACATTGCTCCAGAGGCTAAGCGGGGGGTTTACCCCATGTGGGAACAGTGTGGTTTCAGGACCATGGGGTTACAGAGGGACCAGGGGTGCCCGAGTGTGGCAGAGCTCCCAGGTACTGGGGCGGAGAATCCAGCAGCAGAGAAGGAGCCATGCAGTGCCCTATCAGCTTAGGCTTACTTTAGACCATAAACTGAGACACAATTGGACTACTTCTCTTCAAGCAGGGACCCACAAGAGGCAGCTCCAGAGGCAGTCCCTCCTTCCTCTTCCAGGAGGAGCAGCAAGGGAGAGTGCAGCAGGAATCTGCTTGGTTTGGAGACTCCAGATGGGGCCGCATGCACCACAGATAGAGGCACTCTGCCACAGGCTAGCTGAGCACAGAGTGCGGGCCACGGACAAGAGAGATGGGATTGATTGACCACTTTTCTCTGAGGGAGTGCTGGGCGCCCAGCACTTGGCTCCTTTGGGCTGGAGACTGGGAGGCCGCCATGTTCATTTCTGGCCTCCAGGGCGGTACAGGAAAGCGCTCAGGGAACAAAGACTCCCAAGAGCAAACCTGAGCAAAGTGCTTGGCCCATCCCCTGGCAAGGGTGGTGCAATTCCACCTCGGGCAAAGACATTTGAGAATCATGGCAACAGATCCCTCCCCCAGAAGATCAGAGAGAATATCCAGGCAAATCCTAGTTAATCAATCAGGGAAAACTGTGGAACTCCAGAGTATTTTTCTCTCTCATTCATCTATTCTTATCTCGATAAAATGACAAGGAGGAAAAACTCACCACAAAAAAAAGAAGAGACAGTACTGATGACTAGAGACCTAGTCTTTTTGGACATTAGTAATATGTCAGAAATAGAATTCAAAACGACAATGATCAAGGTGCTAGCTGGGCTCAAAAAAACCATGGAAGATATGAGAGAATCCCTTTCTGAACTAATAAAATCCCTTATTGGAGAAAAAAAAAAAGAACTAAAATATAACCAAGTTGAAATGAAAAAAGCTATTAATGAGGTACAATAAAAATGGGGGCTCTCACTGCCAGAATAAATGAGGCTGAAGAAAGAATTAGTGATATAGGAAACTAAATGACAGAGCATAAAGAAGCTGAGAAAAAGAGAGTCAAACAACTACTGGACCACGAGTGCAGAATTCGAGAGATAAGTGATACAATAAGATGCAACAGTATTAGAATAATTGGGATCCCAGAAGAAGAAGAAAGAGAGACGGGGCAGAAGGTATATTGCAGAAAATTATAGTACAGAATTTCCCTAATCTGGTGAAGAGAACAAGCATCAGAATCCAGGAGGCACAGAGAACTCCCCTCAAAATCAATAAAAATAGGTCTACATGCCATCATCTAATAGTAAAACTTATAAGTCTCAGTAACAAAGAGAAAATCCTGAAAGCAGCTCAGGAAAAGAAATCTGTAACATACAACGGCAGAAATGTTAGATTGTCAGCAGACCTATCCACAGAGACCTGGCAGGCCAGAAAGGACTAACATGATATATATTCAGAGCACTAAATGAGAAAAATATGTAGCCAAGAGTACTGTATCCAGCTAGGCTGTCACTAAAAATAGATGGAGAAATGAAAAGCTTCCAGGAAAAACAAAAACAGAAAAAATTTGCAAAGACCAAACCAGCCCTACAGGAAATATTGATAGGGGCCCTCTAAGCAAAGAGAGAAACTAAAAGGAACATAGAACAGAAAGGAACAGAGACAATATACAGTTAACAATCAACTTACAGGCAATAAAATGGCATTAAATTCATATCTGTCAATAGTTACCCTGAAGGTAAATGGGCTAAATGCGCCATTCAAAAGACACAGAGTATCAGAATGGATAAAAAGAACAAGACCCATCGATATGCTGTCTACAAGAAACTCATCTTAGACCCAAAGACACCCCCAGATTTAAAGTGAGGGGGTGGAAAACAATTTACTATGCTAGTGGACATCAAAAGAGAGCTGGGGTGGCAATCCTTATATCAGATAAATTAGATTTTAAGCCAAAGACTATAATAAGAGATGAGGAAGTACATTATATCATACTTAAAGGGACTGTCCAACAAGAAGATCTAACAATTGTAAATATCTATGCCCCTAACATGGGAGCAGCCAATTATATAAACCAATCAATAACAAAGTCAAAGAAACACATCAAAAATAATACAATAAGAGTAGGGGACTTTAATACCCCCTCACCGAAATGGACAGATCATCTAAGCAAAAGATCAACAAGGAAATAAAGCTTCTAAATGACACACTGAGCCAAATGGACATCACAGACATATTCAGAACATTCCATCCCAAAGCAACATAATACACATTCTTCTTGAGTGCACATGGAACATTCTCCAGAATAGATCACATCCTGGG
>CM053612.1:45758455-45787314 GCA_028646535.1 Procyon lotor
ACTCAAAATAATCTCTTCCAGTGCCATCCATGTTGATACAAAAGTTGGGTATTCATCCTTTCTGATGGCTGAGTAATATTCCATTGTATATATGGACCAAATCTTCTTTATCCATTCCTCTGTTGAAGGGCATCTTGGTTCTTTCCACAGTTTGGTGATTGTGGCAATTGCTTCTATGAACATTGGGGTACATGTGACCCTTCTTTGTACTGCATCTTCTTCTTTGGGGTAAATACCCAGTAGTGCAATTGCAGGGTCATAGGGTAGCTCTATTTTTAATTTCTTGAGGAATCTCCACACTGTTTTCCAAAGTGGCTGCACCAACCTGCATTCCCACCAACAGTGGAAGAGGGTTCCCCTCTCACCACATTCTCTCCAACATTTGTTGTTTACTGTCTTATTGATTTTGGCCATTCTAAGTGGTGTAAGCTGGTATTTCAATGTAGTTTTGATATGCATCTCCCTGATGGCTAATGATGATGTATATTTCTTCATGTGTCTGTTAACCATCTGTATGTCTTCTTTGGAGAAGTGTCTGTTAAGGTTTATGGCCCATTTTTTGATGCGATTCCCTGTTTTGTGAGTGTTAAGTTTGAGGAGTTCTTTATAGATCTTAGATATCAGACCTTTGTCTGTAGTGTCATTTGCGAATATCTTCTCCCATTCTGTGGGTTGCTTGTTTTTTTTTGTTGTTGTTGTTGATGGTTTCCTTTGCTGTGCAGAAGCTTTTTATCTTGACGAAGTCCCAAAAGTTCATTTTTGCTTTTGTTTCCTTTGCCCTTGGAGACATGTCTTGAAAGAAATTGCTGTGGCCAATGTTGAAGAGGTTACTGCCTATGTACTCCTCTAGGGTTTTCATAAATTCTTTCCTCACGTTGAGGGTCTTATATCCATTTCGAGTATATCTTCATGTATGGTGTAAGACAATGGTCAAGTTTCATTCTTCTATATATAGCTGTCTAATTTTCCCAGCACCATTTGTTGAAGAGACTGTTTTTTCCACTGGATATTTTTTCCTGTTCTGCCAAAGATTATTTGACCATAGGGTTGCAGGTCCATTTCTGGGCTCTCTATTCTGTTCCACTGGTTTGTATGTCTGTTTATGGACAAGTACCATGCTGCCTTGGTGATCACTGCTTTGTAGTAAACCTTGAAATCAGACAACGTGATGCCCCCAGCTTGGTTTTTCTTTTTCAACATTTCCTTAGCAATTCAGGGTCTTTTCTGGTTCCACACAAATTTTAGGATTGTTTGTTCCAGTCCTTTGAAAAATGACAGTGTAATTTTGATTGGGATGGCATTGAAAATATAGACTGTTCTGGGCAGTATAGACATTTTTACAATATTTATTCTTCCAATTCATGAGCATGGAATGCTTTTCCATCTTTTTGTGCCTTCTCCCATTTTTTTTCATGAGTGTTCTGTAGTTCCTCGAGTACAGATCCTTTACCTCTTTGGTAAGGTTTATTCCCAGGTGTGTTACAGTTCTTGGTTCTCTAGTAAATGGAATCAATTCTCTAATTTCCATTTCTATATGTTCATTGTTAGTGTATAGGATAGGAACTGGTTTCTGTGCATTGATTTTGTATCCTGCCACATTACTGAATTACCGTATGAGTTCTAGTAGTTTCCGGGTGGAGTTTTCTGGGTTTCCCATATAAAGTGTCATGTCATCTGCAAAGACAGTTTGACTTCTTTGCCAATTTGAATACCTTTTATTTCTTTTTTTTGTCTGATTGCTGTCGCTAGGACTTCTAGCACTATGTTGAACAAGAGTGGTGAGAGTGGGCATCCTTGCTGTGCTTCTGATCTCAAAAGGAAGGGTGTCAACTTTTCTCCATTGAGAATGATATTTGCTGTGGGATTTTCATAGATAGATTCTATGAATTTGAGGAATGTTCCTTCTATCCCTATACTTTGAAGAGTTTTAATCAGGAACAGATCCTGGATTTTGCCAAATGCTTTTTCTGCATCAATTGAGAGGACCATTTGCTTCTTCTCTCTTCACTTATTGATTTGTTCTATCACATTGATTGTTTTGTGAATGTAAAACCACCTTTGTATTCCAGGGATAAATTCCACCTAATCATGGTGAATAATCTTTTTAATGTGCTGTTGGAACCTATTAGCTAGGTTCTTGTTGAGAATCTTGACAATCATATTCGTCAGGGATATTGGTCTAAAATTTTTCTTTTTGATGAGGACTTTGCCTGGTTCAGGGATCAGGATAATGCTGGCTTCACAGAAAGAGTGTGAAAGTTTTCCTTCTGTTTCTATTTTTTGAAACCGTTTCAGGAGAATAGGTATTATTTCTTCCTTGAATGTTCAGTATAATTCCCCAGGTAATCTGTCAGGTTCTGGACTCTTGGTTTTTGGCAGGTTTTTGATCACTGCTTCAATCTCATTTCTAGATATTGATCTATTCACGTTGTCAATTTCTTCCTGTTTCAGTCTTGGAAGATTATGGGTTTCCAGGAATGCCTCCATTTCTTCTATGTTGTTTAACCTATTGACATATAGCTGTTGATATTAATTTCTGATGATTGTTTCTATTTCCTTTGGTTTAGTCGTGATTGCTCCTCTTTCATTCATTATTTTGTTAATTAGGGTCCTCTCTTCTTTTGGATGAGTTTGGCTAGTGGCTTATCAATCTTATTGATTCTTTCAAAAAACCAACTTCTGGGTTCATTGATTTTTGTTTGTTTGTTTCTCTAGTTTCTAACTCATTGATCTCTGCTCTAATCTTGATTAGTTCCCTTCTTGTTCATGGAGTTGGCTTAATTTGTTGTTGATTTTCCGGTTCTTTGAAGTGTAAAGAGAGCTGGTGTATTCAGGATTTTTCAATTTTTTTGAGTGAGACTTGAATGGCTATGTTATTCCCCCCTTAGGACTGCCTTTGCATGTCCTACAGGTTTTGTATGAGTCTACATTCTCATTGGTTTCCATGAATTGTTTAAGTTCTTTGATTTCTTGATTGATCCAAATATTCTTGAGCAGGTTAGTCTTAAGCTTCTAAGTTTTTTAATTCCTTCCATACTTTTTCTTGTGGTTGAGTTCCAGTTTCGAATAATTGTGGTCTGATAATATGCAGGGAATCATCTCAATCTTTTGGTATCAGTTGAGTCCTATTTTGTGACCCAGTATGTGGTCTATTCTTGAGAAAGTTCCATGCGCATTCGAGAAGAATGAGTATTCTTTTGTTTTACGGTGGAATATTCTGTATATATCTATGAGGTCCATTTGTTCCAATATGTCATTCAAAGTCTTGTTTCCTTTGATTTTCTTTTTGGATGATCTGTCTATAACTGAGAGATGTGTGTTAAGATCTCCTAAAATCAACATATTGATATCAATATGACTATTTATTTTTATTAACAGTTGGTTGCTCATATATTGGGGGCATAAACATTTACAATTGTTAAATCATCTTGGATGACAGACCCTTTATTAGCACCATGCTCTAACCAACTGAGCTAACCGGCCAGCTAAGGACAGACCCTTAAAGAATGATGTAGTGCCCTTCCGTATCTCTGAATACAGTTTTAAGCTTAAATCTAATTTATCTGATATGAGAATTGCTACCCCAGCTTTCTTTTGAGACCCGTTGACATGAAAGATGGATCTCCATCCCTTCACTTCAGTCTGGATATATCTTTAGGTTCCAAAGGTGTCTCTTGTAGACAGCATATGGAAAGGTCCTGTTGTTTTATCCAGTCTGCAACTATGTGCCATTTTATGGGAGTGTTTAGGTCATTCATGTTGAAAGTCATTATTGAAAGATATGTTTTTATTGACAGCATGTTGCCTGTGTAGTCCTTGTTTCTATAGATTGTAAGTTTCTATTCTGTATCACTCATGGGTTCTTTCTTGTTTTATGGAACCCCTGCCCCTTAATATTTCCTGTAGTGCTGGCTTGGTTGTCACATACCCTTTTAAACTTTGCTGTTCTTGGAAGCTCTTTATCTCTCCATCCATTTTGAATGTCAGCCTTACTAGATAAAATATTCTTGGCTGCCTGTTCTTCTCATTTAGTGCCCTGCATATGTCTCTCCAGCCCTTTCTGGCTTACCAGATTTCTGTGGACAAGTCTGAGGTTATTTTGATGGGTATTCCTCTGTACTTAAGGAATCTCTTCCCCCAGGTGCCCTTAAGAACTTTTGTCTAAAATTATGATTCTTGAATTTCACAATTAAGTGTCTAGAGTTCTTTCTAGACTCATTGATCTTGAGGGGGTATTCTCTCTGCCTCTAGGACACAAACACTTATTCTATTCCCCAGATTAGGGAAATTTTTATCCAAAGTTTTTCAGTCATATCTTCTAATCTTCTTTCTTCACCCCCTCAGGGATTCCAAAAATTCTGATATCATAATGTTTCATGGCGTCATTTATTTCCCTAAGTATGTTCTCATAGTTCCTTAGCAGTTAATTCAAGTCTTCCTCCTTACATTTCTTCTCAACCTTCTTATCTTCTAGATCACTAATTCTATCATCTGTCTCCTTTACCCTAGCTGTTAAGCAATTTATATTAGATTGGATGTCACTGATAGCATTTTTAACATCTGCCCTATTGGTTCTCAGTTCTGCCCATAGAGATTCAATGTTGTCATTAAAATTTTTCTCCATCCTAGCCATTTCCTGAATAACTGTTACCCTGAATTCCCTTTCTGACATACTTTTTATGTCCATATCCAATGGTTCTGAGAGAAAGGGACAATCTCTAGGTTTTTCCTCTGTCGGGTGTTCCTCTTCCTAGTAATTTTGATGAGAAGTGGATGAGAGGATGTATAGCTGAATATATCACCCACAATCCAGGCAAGGTGCACCCTGGAAGGCTTCGGAGCAATAGGAATTCACCACCAAAAAGTAAAAAGAAAAAAGATAAAAAGAGAGAGAGAGAAAGATAAAAAAAGAAATCCCAGCCAAAATGAGCCCCTAAAATAAGATTTATAAGATATATAAACTAACACAAACAAACATAAAGACTGACAAAATGAATGACAAGAAATAAAAGAACTTAGTCAGAATGAACCCCAAGAATAAGATTTATATAGTACTAGAACAAAAGCAAATACACAGAAACACTAACGGAAGGATAAGATGGGAGGGTGGTTATAGATCCTCGATGCAGGTGAGGAAGGTTATTTTGGGTCTTCCTGGGTAATGTATCATTGTATTAAGCCTCTTGTTGTAATGTTAATTAGTTTAAAAAATTAAAAAAACAAGAATCATATGAATGAGTCAAAAAGAAAAAAGAAAGAAAGAAACTGGTATCTATTAAATATATGGGTTTTAGGGCATTAACAGGAGCTTAATATATTGATGTCCCCTGATATTGAGGTTTTACAGTTTTGTGGGGACCCTGTGGTTATTGTCTTTTTGTTTTTGGCTTGTCTTTTTGGGGGAGGGGCCTGCCACACTGTTTTCCAGTCAGTCTTGTTTGGGTTAAGTTGCCCTGCCAGCTATCACAGGGCTGGGCTCTGTGAAAACTGGTTTTTCAGGCTTTTGCTCTCTGGAGTTTTTTGTTCTTTTGTGGCTTTTTGCACCTGCCTTTTGGGAGAGTCCAAGAAAAGAATCTGCCCATACCCAGACTTCTGCCTTTGAGAGGAGCTTCAGTCTGTTCCCCTCTGGGTGGTCCAGAACACACAGACTCCCCCTCTGCAAACTCCACTCACTCAAGGCGCCACACTGCAGCCTCCCACAGGTGGTGCACACCCCCAGCCACCATCCCAGTGGCCCCATGAGACCCTCGCTAGCCTCTGCACTCTCGAGCCACCAAAGCTGTAAGCAATGAGCAATATTGGTCTGAGAAACTCACTTCTGGTGGCTGCTGTTGCCAGGACTGCTCTCTGGCCTGCTGGCCCATGCCAGGTGTGCTCAGATTCCTGCCCAAGATTGGCCACTTTCTCTCCAGCACCAGCTGGGAGCACCCAGACCCTGAGGCAGGTGGCAGACGTCATACAGTTCTATAGATGGTTGGCTAGGCTGCCACCAGGTCTCTTAAGGGCTTTCTGGAGTGCACCCAGTCCACTGAGTAGTGCACACAGAGGAAAACTGCAGGCTCAGGGACCACACCAGGCTCTCAAAGGTGCTTGCAGGAGTGCGCCTAGCCCACAAAATGGTGTAAGCAGCAGAAAACTACAGGTTCATGAACCATGGACTGGACCCCCAACCGGTCTCTCTTTGATGTGGGTGGTCACCCATGGTGTTGACCTTCCTGGGAACATGGGCTTAGGGAACTCAATGACTTCATCAAGTGTAATAACATTTATATCATAGGAGTCTTAGAAGAAGAGGGAGAAAACAGCACAAGATATACTTGAGAATAATATAACTGAAAACTTTCCTAATTTGGGGAAGAAAACAGACATCCAAATCCAGGAGGGACAGGGATTCCTAACATCGAGATATATTGTAGTTAAACTTGCAAAATACACAGATAAAGAAAAAAATACCAAAAGCAGCATGCCGGAAGAAGTTCTTTACTAAAAAAGGGAGATGAATAAAGTTAAGAGCAGATCTCCCTACAGAAATTTGTCAGGCCAAAAGAGAGGGACATTATATGTTGAACATGCTGAATGGGAAAATCTGCAGCCAAGAATACTATATCCAGCATGACTATCATTCAGAATAGAAGGAGAGATAAAGTGTTACCCAGAGAAACAAAAGCAAAAGGAATTTATGATCACTAAACGACTCCTGTAAGAAATAACAAAGGGGGCTCTTTGAGTGGAAAAGAAAGATCAAAAGTAACAACAAATAGAAAGAAACAGAAAGTCTCTAGAAACAACAACAAACCAGATAACAAAAGTATCTATCAAACTATTGGACATTAAAGAAATGTGGAGTATCCATACTTATATCAGACAAACTATATTTTATTTTATTTTTTAAAATATTTTATTTATTTATTTATTTATTTGACAGAGAGAGAGAGATCACAAGTAGGCAGAGAGGCAGGCAGAAGGAGAGGGGGAAGCAGACTCCCTGCTGAGCAGAGAGCCCAGTGTGGGGCTCAATCCCAGGACCCTGAGATCATAACCTGAGCCGACGGCAGAGGCCTTGACCCACTGAGCCACCCAGACGCCCAAAGACAAACTATATTTTAAACCAAAGACTGTAACAAGAGATGAAGAAGAATACTATATCATAATTAAGGGGTCTATCCAACAAGAATATCTAACAAATGTAAATAGCTATGCCACAACTTGGAAGCACCCAAATATGTAATTACTTGAAAAAAAAAATAAAGAAACTCACTGATTATAATACAATAATAGTAGAGGATTTTAACAACCCACTTACAGCAATGGACATGCCATCTAATCAGAAAATTAACAAGGAAAAAATGCCTTTGAGTGACACACTGGACCAGGTGGACTTAACAGATATATTCAGAACATTTCTTCCTAAAACAGCAGAATACACATTCTTTTTGAGTGCCCAAGGGACATTCTCCAGAATAGATCACATTCTAGGTGATGAATCAAGCCTCAACAAGTACAAAAATATTGAGATCATGGTGATCATGATCAGGGAGATCATTATGATCAAATTTCATAATGCTATGAAAATTGAATTCAACCAAAAGAAAAAAAAAAAGTGGGAAGATCACAATTAGGTTAGAGAATATCCTAGTAAATAATGAATGAGTCATTCAGGAAATGATAGAAAAAATACAAAATACATCATAAAATGAAAATAAAGGGGCATCTAGGTGGCTCAGTGGGTTAAAGCCTCTGCCTTCTGCTCAGGTCATGAACTCACGGTCCTGGGATTGAGCCCCGCATTGGGCTCTCTGCTCAGTGGGGAGTCTGCTTCCCCCTCTCTCTCTGTGCCTGCCTCTCTGCCTACTTGTGATCTCTCTCCCTCTGTCAAATAAATAAATAAATAAATAAATAAATCTTAAAAAAAAAACTTAATGGCTTGATCACAGCAGAATTATTTTGGAAGTGGATGAGTTAAATAGATGATGGGAATTAAGGAGTGTACTTTTTGTGATAAGTTCTGAGTGTTGTGTAGAAGTGGTGGGAATGCAAGCTAGTGCAGCCACTCTGGAAAATATTATAGAGCTTCCTCAAAAAGTTGAAAATAGAGCTACCCTACAACCCAGCAATTTCACTATTGTACATTCACTGTAAAGATATGAATATAGTGAACAGAAGGGGCATGTGCACCTAAATGTTTATAGCAGCAGTGTCCACAATTGCTAAACTATGGAAAGAACCTAGATGTCCATCAACAGATGAATGGATAAAGAAGATGTGGTATCTACACACAATAGAATACTATGCAGCCATCAAAAAAACCCAAAAAAACAAAATCTTGCAATTTGCAATGACATGGATGGAACTAAAGGTTATTATGCTAAGCAAAATAAGTCAGAGAAAGACAATTATCTTATGATTTCTCTGATATGAGGAATTTGTGAGGCAGGGTGGGGGATCATGGGAGGTAGGGAGGGAAAAATGAAACAAGATGGTATTGGGAGGGAGACAAACCATAAGATACTTAATCTCAGGAAACAAACTGAGGGTTGCAGGAGGGTGTTGGGGGGGAAGGTGGCTGGGTGATGGACATTGGGAAGGGTATGTGCTATGGTGAGTGCTGTGAATTGTGTAAGACTGATGATTCACAGACCTGTATCCCAGAAGCAAATAATGCATTGTATACTAATAAAAGATAAAAATAATAAAAATAAATAAATGAAATTTATTTAAAAATAAATAAAAGTAAAAGTATAATCAGGGAACTTTGAGCCTGGGTGGCTGTCAGTAAAGTGTCTACCTTTGGCTCAGGTCACGATCCCAGGCTCCTAAGATCGAGTCCCACATTGGGCTCCTTGCTCAGCAGGGAGTCTGCTTCTCCCTCTGCCTGCTCTGCCTGCTGCTCTCCATGCTTGTACCCTGTCTCTGACAAATAAATAAATAAAATATTTAAGAAAAAAAAAAGCGTTGAATCACTAAATTGTACACCTGAGACTGCTATTACACTGTCTCTTAACTAACTGGAAATCAGGTAACAACTTTAAAAAGAAGAAAAATTTAAAATTACAAGGTATTTCTGAAGAATGGAATGGAAAGTTATGTAACAGGAGATTACATTATGTTTTGACCCTTGGTTTATTATCTTTAGTCAACAATCTCATTTTTTTCTCTCATCTTTTACCTCTTCATTGTATTTAATCCATGTTGTTCTAAAGTGCAAAGCATGTGTGGTGACTTTCTTTGTGTTCCTTGGGTTATGGTTTTGGTTTTGGTTTTTTTTTTTTTCTAGAATAGTTTTTCTGTACTTTTTATTGAAATTGTCTTATGGGGAGCCTGGGTGGCTCAATTGGTTTAGTATCTGCCTTTGGCTCAGGTCATGATCCTAGGGTCCTGGGATCCAGCCCCATTTCAAACTCTCTTCTCAGTGGGGAGCCTGCTTCTCTCTCTGCTCCTTCCTCTTCCTCTGCCATTCCCCCTCACTCATGTTTGCACCCTCTCTCTCACTCTCAAATAAATAAAATCTTTAAAAAATAAAGAATAAAACTGTCTTACTATTTTTTCTTTTGCTATAACACATAAAAATTTTCATGCCAAATTTGTTTAGCTTTTCCACACTATGGAATTACTGTAACTTTGTCTAAACTTTTTTTTCCTCTCATATAATGTGGGTTACTTTAACTCCTTGTCAATGCTTCTAAGTGTTAAGTTTTCCAAGAAGAGGTTATTTAAGGATGGTTATTTTTGTTATATCCACTTTTTTCTGTATTCTGCATCCATGGGGAGATGAAAGAACAATTTTGAGATTGGCTTTCCTTTCCCAAAATTTGTTATATCTGCTGTACCAAGATATACTACCTAGTTGTGAAGTGTATTTCGTTTCCTTGATGTAACTTTCTGTTTTAATGATTTTACTTATTTGTTTGAAAAAGACAGAGAGAGAGAGAGAAAGCACAAGCAGGGGAGCTGCAGGCAGAGGAAGAGGGAGAAGCAGGCTCCCCACTGAGTGGAGAGCCCAACCTGGGGCTCGATCCCAGGGTCCCGGGATCATGACTTGAGCTGAAGGCAGATGCCCAACCAACTGAGCAACCCAGGGGCCCTAATTTCCTTGATTTATCTGTCAAATTAAAATTTACTCCAATTGTTCATTTATCCTTAGAATTTTCACTTCTGTCAGAAAAATTCAGTCTCATAACTTCCTCTGTTTTACAATGATCTCTCCAGCATCTCTTTCACCTAAGAGAGTCAAAGTAAGGATATCCAAATAGTCTGCTTTTACACATTTGGTAAAATTAGTAAAAACTCTCAGGTTTTTGTGGAGCCACCATTACAGTTTCTAACCTACAAGGATGGAGTAGGCCTTGTCACATCCCTTTCTAAGATGTGCCCTGCTAGGGGCACCTGGGTGGCTCAGTGGGTTAAAGCCTCTGCCTTCAGCTCAGGTCATGATCTCAGGGTCCTGGGATTGAGCCCCACATTGGGTTCTCTGCTCAGCAGGGAGCCTATCTCCCCCTCTCTCTGCCTGCCTCTCTGCCTACTTCTTGTGATCTCTCTCTCTCTGTCAAATAAATAAATAAAATCTTAAAAAAAAAAAAAAAAAGATGTACCCTGCAACATGGTTACCTTTCTTTTTTCTTAGCTGCCACTTTTGAAGCCAATTACATTGGTCTGTGCCTCTTGTTTAGGGTTTACTAGTTTTTTGTATTAGTTTTTATGATTTTCTTATAGTATTTGTTGTTTTTCTTATTAATATTTGCTGTTTTATTAATTGTTCTTTTAATTAAAAATTTGAGCATTAGAGGGGGAATATTTTCAAGCAGTATTTTCCTTTCCATTGAAAACTGAAAATCTGAAAATTTGCTTTTATATGTTTCAAGTCTAGAGTTATTAGGATGTAAGAAAATGACTTCATGACCCATGGCTGAGTGATTTTTTAAAAGTCTAATTGTAAATAATACCTTTTGAACTATTGTAAATTGTCTGTAAAAACATGAAATTTGGCTCCCATAAAAATAGTGGAAATCTAGATCACACAGAATTATATGAAAAATGATGATTTTCCCGTTGAACATGTTTTGCATATATAAGTAATTTCAGAGTCTTATTTAAAGACACAAACCAAAATCTATAATGCTTCCTTGGAACCACTTATGTTTATTTATTATTATTATTATTTTATTTTAGTCTTATCTATTATAGTACTAATATAAAAATATTAAAATTTCTTCATGTGTTATCATTTTGATCTTCAGATATGATCTGACATTAATGTTAGTAAGTAGAAAATATATATCACTTAATCATATAGAGATAAAAAGGCATATTGATCCTCTTGTCTAGCCTCCATGATTTCTAAATATATATTTGGTTTTAATAAGAGTCATGGATTTTCCGTGAAACAGAAAATATATTGATTTGGTTTTATGCCAAAGGTTTAAATAAAAATTCAGCCCTAATGGGACAATACAAAGTCTTATTTCAAGTTTATGCATTATTACATTTTGTTTTCCTAGCAGTCATGTATGCATTCTATCATTTTCTTCAGTGAGAAAGTACTATGTATGAGTTACAAGTTATTTCCTTCTGTTAAAGATTTTGTTTATTTTTTTGAGAAAGAGTGAGGGAGAGAGGAAGTGAGTGACAGAAAAAGAGAACACAACCAGGGGGGTGCATGAGACAGAAGGGCGAGAGACAGTGAGACAAGCAGACTCATTGTTGAGCAGGGAGCCCAACATGGGGCTCAATCCCAGGACCCTGAGATCATGACCTGAGCCAAAGGCAGACACTTAACAAATTAAGCCACCCCGGTGCCCCAAGTTACAATCTCAATATCACCTAAAACCTAACTTAGTAGAACCTTTGACATGAAGAGAGTGAGGTATAATTGCATTTGTCAAGAATCTTATAACCAATAACAACTTGCACTTCTATCTAATTAATCCATAGGGTACATATTCATAGGCAGTGTGTTAACAACCAAAAATGTATAGCTTTTAACTTCTCTCTCACACTTTTTTTTTTTTATCAATTTCTACTCTGTTCACAACACATGGAAAACCAGAAATCAATTTACATCAAGTTTTCACAGGGGTACATGGAGATTTCTGAAATTATGAGTACAAATTAATTATAAAGTTAGAACTAAGAATCTTTATTACAGAGTTTTAAGTATGCTTATCCAATGCAGAAATAAAAATAGTCAAGAAGTCACTGGTGATGTATGATATCCCTTACGGCAGTTAAAACACAGGAAGTGTACCAAAGAAAAAAATGGATGAGGATTGGAACAAATAATGTTAAAATAGATCTGGGAAAATTTGGAAGTAAGAAAGTACTGGATGAAATAAAAATATTTACCTAAAGAACTAGAAATAATATGGTGGAAAACTGGTGTTCTATGACTTTTATCTCAAAATTGCCTGCATTCTATAATAATAATAATAATAATAATAATAATAATAATTGTGGTTCTGGTGTATAAATTGTTTTACTATAAAAATTTTTTATTCTTCATACGTAATAGATGCACAAAAAAAGAAATGTTTTATGAGTTGTTCTCCTAAATAATAAATTGCTTACTTTCTTTGTTTGATAAGCCTTGATGTTTCTACATGCTGTGCACTGGAGAAGTATTCAAATAATTTAATATGATGGACAATCCTATTTTTTCTTTAAAAAAAGGCAACATTATGAGTTGAAACATGATAAAACACCACAGTCTGTTTCTAAATGCTTTGCATTTTAATATGGTTGAAGTTAAAGCAGTAAGTAATTTTAGAGATTTTCCCCTGAGCAACATATTTCTTTTTATATGCAATTATTCTCTGAGAGTATTAGATAATGCTATGGTTCCCCCAGCTGTATGCACATCTATAAATCATTAATGAGGCAGTTAACTGAAACAAAACTATAAAATATTTGCATTACCTGGCAGAGGGCTGCTTTAATTGACTTCTAGTTGTTTGCAATTATTTTTTTCTTTTCAAATAATGATTTTAATTAATTTAAGATTCTTTTATTTACACAGAAATTAGACGCTGCTTATTTATCAAAAGTATTTTTTTCTATGTGACAGAAATTCTCAGTGATGAAGATGGAGACAGAGGTAGTATTTTTTACTGGATTATATCCAACCCTACTTTCCTTGCTACCCTCCCTGCCAACTAAAAGGGCAGGGAAAATTGAAGTCCAGAAATGTAAAGAAAACACATGTGTCTAAAAATGAGAAAAAGAGAATGAGCCCGGAGAAACATACATTTGGGGGTATGTTTATTGATTCTCTATGTTTTTGAAGGGCAATGTTTTATTAAGTATTTTATTTAAATTCCAGTATAGTTAACATGCAATGTTATATGACCTTCAGGTGTACAATATAAGGATTCAAAATTTCTATGCATTACTCAGTGCTCTTCATGCTACTTGTACTCTGTAAGACCCATTATCTATTTCACCCATACTCCCACCCACCTCCTTTCCAGTTTGTCCTCTATAGTTATGAGTCTTTCTCTACCTCTCTTTCTCTCAATACTTTGCTCCTTTGCTTCGTTTCTTAAATTCCACATATGAGTGAACTTGTATTTGTCTTTCTCTGACTGAGTTCTTTCACATAAGACTGTACTCTCAAGCTCTATCCATGTTGTTGGTAAAGATTTCATCCCTTTATATGACTGAGTAAGTATACTTACTGGTATACTGAATATATATAACAGCTTCTTTATCCATACATTGATCAATGTACACTTGGGCTACTGTACACTTGGGCTACTTTCATAACTTGGCTATTGTAAGTAATTCTGCAATAAACATAGGAGTGTATGTATCATTTTGAATCAGTGTTTCTGTATTTTGGGGGTAAATACCCAATAGTTTGATAACTGGGCCATAGTGTAGTTCTATTTTTAACTTTTTGAGGAAACTCCATATTGTTTTCCAGAGTGATTATTATTACTAGTGCAATTGTACATGGGTTCATTTTCTTAAATTCTCTTTCTGCTTCTTCATTATTGGTATACACAAATGCAACAGATTTATTTACATTGTTTTTGTATCTTGCAACATTATTGAATTCATTTATCAATTCTAGCAGTTTTTTGATGAAGTCTTATGAGTTTTCTATATAGACTATCATGACATTTTGACACTTGCAAATAGTGAAAGTTTTGTTTCATCTTTAGCAATTTATATTCCTTTTATTTCTTTCTGATCACTATGGCTAGGATTTCCAGTACTATGTTGAACACTAGTGGCGAGAGTGGGCATCTTGTCTTGTTCCGGACCTTAGGGAAAAGCTCTCAGTTTTTCTATTGAGGATAATATTAGCTGTGGGTTTTTCATATATAGTCTTTATTATATTGAGGGTCGTTCCTTCTAAACCTACTTTTTGAGGGTTTTTATCATGAATGGATGATGTACTTTGTCAAATCCTTTTTCTGCATTCTACTGAAAGGATCATACAATTCATATCCTTTCTGTTATTGATGTGATGTATCACGTTGATTGATTTATGAATATTGACCCACACTTGCAACATAAGAATTAATGATTATTTTAATGTATTGTTGGAATCGGTATCCTAGTATTTTGTGGAGGATTTTTCTCTTGTTGCTTCTATGTTCATCAGCGATATTGGCATGTATTTCTCCTTCTTTCTGGTGTCTTTTTTTCTTAAAAGATTTTATTTATTTATTTGACAGAGAGAAAGAGTTCGCAAGTAGGCAGAGAGGCAGGCAGAGAGAGAGGGGGAAGCTGAGCAGATAGCCCAAAGCAGGGCTCAATCCTAAGACTCTGAGATGATGACCTGAGCTGAAGGCAGAGGTTTTAACCCACTGAGCCACCCAGGTGCCCTTTTGTGGTGTCTTTATCTGATTTTTATATTAAAGTAATGCTGGCCTCATACAATGAATTTGAAAGTCTTCTTGACTTTTTTATTTTTTGGAATAGTTTGAGAAGGATAGGTATTAATTCTTCTTCAAGTGTTTGGTAGAATTGTCCTAGGAATTTAGACTTGGGAAACTCAGTGACTACAGTCAGTAATAACATTCATATCATAGGAGTCCCAGAAGAAGAGAGGGGGAAGAGGGAGGGTTTATTTGAGGAAATTATAGATGAAAGCATCCCAAATCTGGGTAGGGAAACAGACATCAAAATCCAGGAGGCAGAGAGAACTCCCACCAAAATCAACAAAAGTTGGCTAACACTAAGACATATCATAATAAATTTGCAAAATACAGAGAAAAGGAAAGAATCCTGAAAACAGCAAAGAAGAGAAATCCCTAACTTAAAAGAAAAGACAAATAAGGTTAACAACAGATCTCACCACAGAAACATGGCATGTAAGAAAAAAGTGGCGTGATATATTCAATGTGCTGAATGGGAAAACTATGCAGCCAAGAATACTTTATCCAGCAAGGCTGTCATTCAGAATAAGAGAGATAAGGAGTTACCCAGACAGGGGCGTCTTCATGGCTCAGTCAATTGAGCATATGGTTCTTGATCTCAGCTCAGTTCTTGATCTCAGGGTCATTAGTTTAAGCCCCTGACAAATAAAATCTAAATGAGCTCATGACCACTAAACTAACCCTGCAAGAAATACTAGAGGGAGGGGAGGCTTCGAATGAGGAAGAAAGACCAAAAGCAATAAAGACTAGAAAGGAACAGAGAAAATCTTCAGACACACTTTTACAGATAATACAATGGCACAGAATTCATATCTATCAATAATGATTCTGAACCTAAGTGGACTAATCCTCCAATTGAAAGACATAGGGTATCAGAATGGATTAATATAAAATACCCATCAATATGCTGCCTACAGGACTCATCTTAGACCTAAAGGCACCTGAAGATTGAAAGTGAGGGGATGGAAAACCATATATCATGCTAATGTACATCAAAAGAAAGGCAAAGTAGCCATACCTATATCCACAAAATAGAATTTAAACCAAAAACTATAACAAAAGATGAAGGGGACTATATCATAATAAAAGTGTCCATGCAAAAATAAGGAAAATATTTATGCCTCCAACTTGGGAGCTACCAAATATAAATAACAATAACAAGCATAAAGAACCTCATTGATAATAATACAATGATAGTAGGGAACTTTAACACCCCACTTAAAGCAACGGACAGATCATCTAAACAGAAAATCAAAAAGGAAGCAATGGCTCTGAATGACACACTAAACCAGATGGCCTTACCAGATACATTCAAAACACTTCACCATTAAGTAGCAGAATACACATTCCTTTTGAGTACTAATGGAACATTTTCCAGAATAGAGCACACACTGGATAACGAATCAGGACTCAACAAATACAAAGAGACTGAGATCATACCATGCATCTTTTCAGACCACAAAACCATAATATATGGAAGTTAAAGAACATCCTAATAAAGAATGAATATGTTAACAATGAAATTAAAGAAGAAATTTTTAAAAATATATAGAAGCAAATGAAAATGAAAATATGTAAGTCCAAAACATTTGAGATGTAGTAAAAGTGGTCATCAGAGAGAGGTATATAGTAATACAGGCCTTCCTCAAAAAGCAAGAAAAGTCTCGGGGCGCCTGGGTGGCTCAGTCGTTAAGCGGCTGCCTTCGGCCCAGGTCAGATCCCAGGGGTCTGGGATCGAGCCCCGCATCGGGCTCTCTGCTCTGCAGGAAGCCTGCTTCTCCCGCTACCATTCCCACTGCTTGTGTTCCCTCTCTCGCTGTGTTTCTCGCTGTCAAATAAATAAAATCTTTAAAAAAAAAAAAACAAGAAAAGTCTCAATTACACATCCTAATCATACACCTAAAGGATCTAGGAAAAGAAAAAAAAAATGAAATCCAAAGCCAGAAAAGAAGGGAAATAATAAAGATTAGAGCAGAAATAAATGATATAAAAACAAACAAAAAACAGTAGAACAGACCAAAGAAAATATAAGCTGGGTCTTTGAAATATTTAATAAAATTGGTAAACCCCTAACCAGACTTAATAAAAAGAAAGAAGACCTAAATAAATAAAATCATGAACAAAACAGGAGCGATCACAACCAACACCCTAGAACTACAAACAATTATAAAAGAATATTATGAAAAATTATATGCCAACTAATTAAGCAATCTGGAAGAAAGGGATAAGTTCCTAGGAACATATAAACTACCAAAATTTAAATAGGAAGAAAGCAGGAAGTATAAACAGACCCATAATGAGAAAAAAAATTTTTAATCAAAAATCTCCCAAAAAACAAAAGTCTATGGCCAAGTGGCTTCCAAGAGGAATTCTACCAAACATTTAAAGGATTAACACCTATTAGTCTCAACTTATTCCAAAAAATAGAAATGGAAGAACAACTTCCAAACTCATTCTATGAGGCCAGCATTACCTTGATTCCAAAACCAGACAAAGACCCTAAATTCAAAGACCCTAAATAAGAATTACAGGCCAAAATCCTTGATGTAC
This sequence comes from Procyon lotor, assembly GCA_028646535.1. NCBI lineage: Eukaryota > Metazoa > Chordata > Mammalia > Carnivora > Procyonidae > Procyon > Procyon lotor. The sequence continues at coordinate 45,775,885 of CM053612.1, forward strand.
CTGGATGCAAAAATTCTCAACATGATAGTAGCATATAAAATCCAACATTACATTAAAATAAGTGTTCACCATGATTAAATGGTATTAATTCCTGGGCTGCAAGAGTGGTTCAATGTTTGCAAATCAATCAATGTGATACACAGCAATAAAAGAAAGGATAAGAACCATATGATTCTTTCAACAGATGCAGAAAAAAATTTAACAAAATACAGCATCCATTCCTCATAAAAACCTTCAACAAAGTAGGGATAGAGGGAACCTACTTCAACATCATAAAGGCCATATATGAAAGACCCATAGCTAATAACATCCCAAATGGGGACAAAAAGAGAGCTTTTCCTCTACAGTCAGGAACAAGACAGGGATGTCCACTCACACCATTATTATCTACCATAGTACTGGAAGTCGGCCTCAGCAATCAGACAATTAAAAGAAATAAAAGTCATCCAAATCAGCCAGAAGGAAATTAAACTTTCACTATTTGCAGATGGCATGATATTCGATTTAGCAAACATGAAAGATTCTACCAAAAAATTGCTAGGAATAGCAAAAATTCAGTAAAGTCGCATGATACAAAATCAATGTACAGGACTCTGTGCAGTGTTGCATTTCTTTAAAAAAAAAACCCTAAGATTTTATTTATTTATTCATGAGAGACAGAGAGAGAGAGAGAGAGAGAGAGAGAGGCTGAGGCAGAGGGAGAAGCAGGCAGAGCAGGGAGCTCAATGCAAGACTGGATCCCAGGACCCTGGGATCATAACCTGAGCTGAAGGCAGACACTTAACTGATTGAGCCACTCAGGCACTCTTCAGTTGCTTTTCTATATACCAATAATGAAGCAGCTAAAAGGAAATCAAAGAATAGAACCCATTGAAATTTGCACCAAAAACCATAAGATACTGAGGAATAAATCTGACTAAAGAGGTAAAAGATCTGTACTCTCAAAATTATAGAACATTTATGAACATTTATGAAAGAAATTAAAGAGGACATGAGGAAATAGAAAAACATGTCATGCTTATGGATTAGAAAAACAAATATTGTCAAAATGTCTCGACTGCCCAATCTATGCATTTAATGCAATCTCTATCAAAATACTACCAGCATTTTCATAGAGCTAAAATAAACAATCCTAAAATTTGTATGGAACTACAATACACCCTGAATAGCAAAAGCAATCCTGAAAAAGAAAACAAAACTTGGAGGTATCACAATTCCAGACTTCAAACTATACTACAAAGCTGTAGTAATCAAGAGAGTATTGTACTGGCACAGAAAAAGACAATGGAATAGAACAGAAAACCCAGAAATGGACCCACAGCTATATGGTCAGCTAATCTTCAACAAAACAGGAAAGAATATCCAATGGGAAAAAAGATGTCTCTTCAACAAATGGTGTTGGGGAAACTGGACAGCAACATGCAGAGGAATGAAACTGGACTACTTTCTACACCATACACAAAAATATCAAAATGGTGAAAGAGCTAAGTTTTAGATGGAAAAACATCCAAATCCTAGAGGACAACACAAGCAACAACCTCTTTGATCTAGGCCATAGCAACTTCTACTAGACATATCACTGGAGGCAAGGGAAACAAAAGCAAAAATGAAAAAAAAGTTTCTGCACAGTGAAGGAAAAAATCAACAAAGCTAAAAGGCAATCTACAGAATAGGAGAAGATATTTGCAAATGACATATCTAATTAAGGGTTAGTATCCAAAATCTATAAAGAATTTATCAAACTCAACACCTAGAATGCATAATCCAGTTAAGAAATGGACAGAAGTCATGAATAGACATTTTTTCCAAAAGATACTCAGATGACTAACAGACACATGAAAGGATGCTCATCATTCATTGTCAAGAAAATGCAAATGAACCACAATGAGATATCACCTCACACGTATCTGAATTGTTAAATTTACCCACACAAGAAACAACAATGTTGAAAGGATGAGGAGAAAAGGGTACCTTCTTATACTGTTTGTGGGATCACAAACTGGTGCAGTCACTCTGGAAAACAGGTTCCTCAAGGTGTTAAAATAGAACTACTCTATGACCCAGCAATTGTTCTATAAGATATTTACCCAAAAGATGTAAAAATACTGATTCAAAAGGACACATGCACACTGATGTTTATAGCAGCATTATCAACAATAGCCAAATTATGGAATGAACACAAATATCCGTCAACTGATGAATAGATAAAGAAGTAGTTGTGTGTGTGTGTATTTATACATATATATATGTATAAAATCCCATATAACAATATATATATTATATTGATAGTAACAATATATAGTGTTATATATATATATATATATATATATATAACAACAAAATTATACCAAGATAATAACAATATATATCCCACACAATGGGATATTCCTCAGCCATCAAAAAGAATGAAATCTTGCCATTTGCAAGTATGTGAATGGAGCTAGAATGCATTATGTCAAGCGCAACAAGTCAGCCAGAGAAAGACAAATGTCATATGATTTCAGTCATATATGGAATTTAAGAAACAAAACATATGTACATAGGGTAAGTGGGGAAAAAAGAGAAAGAGAAGGCAAACCATAAGAGAGTCTTAACTATAGAGAACAAACTGAGGGTTGATGGAGGAGAGTTGTGCAGGAGATGGGATAAATCATTGATGGGTTTTAAGGAGGGCACTTTTGATGAGCGATCAGTGTTATATGTAAGTGATGAATCATTATATTATATGGCTGAAATCAACATTACACTATATGTTCACTTACTAAAATTTAAAGAAAACTTGAAACAAAAATGAAAACAAAGAGGGACGCCTGGGTGGCTCAGTTGGCTAAGCAGCTGCCTTCGGCTCAGGTCATGATCCCAGGGTCCTGGGATCAAGTCCCATATCAGGCTCCTTGCTCGGCAGGGAGCCTGCTTCACCCTCTGTCTCTGCCTGGTTGTATTCTCTCTCTCTCTGACAAATAAATAAATAAAATCTTTAAGAAAAAAAAATGAAAAAAAAGAAATAAAATAATGATAAACAGTAACATGAAAGCATATGAAAATATAAAGCTTACTTGTAAAGGTAAACATATAGAAATATAAAGAATACTGTAATAGTGCATGAATCACTTTAAATTATAAAAGTTAATAAAAGTATTAAGAATAAGTATAACTTCAAAAATTTGGTAATAGTATACACATAAAAAGATGTAAAATGGGATATCAATAACAAAGTGTGTGAGGAGAAACAAAATCATTGAGTTTTTGTGTACTTAAACATTGAGTTTATTTGTGTAATAAAAGTTAAATTGTTATCAATTTAAAATAGAGAGTTTTAACTTATAAAAATGTTTTATATCGGGTCTTTCCATAGTTTGGCTATTGTGGACATTGCTGCAGATGAATGGATAAAGAAGATGTGGTATATATATATACAATGGGATACTATGCAGCCATCAAGAGAAATGAAATCTGGCCATTTGCAACGACATCACTGGAACTGGAGGATATTATGCTAAGCGAAATAAGTCAGTCAGAGAAAGACAATTATCACATGATCTCTCTGATATGAAGAATTTGAGAGGCAAGGCAGGGGTTTGTGGGGGGTGGGGGACAGAAATGAAACAGGAAGGGATGGGGAGGGAGACAAACCATAAGAGACTCCTAGACTCACGAAACGAACTAAGGGTGGGTGGGGGGCAGAGGGGTAGGGATAGGGTGGCTGGGTTGTGGACATTGGGGAGGGTATGTGCTATGTTAAATGCTGTGAAATGTGTAAGCCTGACTATTCACAGACATGTACCCTGGGGCAAATAATACATTATATGTTAATAAAAATTAAAAAAAATGTTTTATATAAGTTTCCTGTTAACCACAAAGAAAATACTTGTGGAAGAAAGACACACATAAAAAGTGAAAGTATATCACTACATAAAAATCACTGAAATGAAAGCATATCACTATCAAAAGCATATCAGCAATGGGGAGCCTGGGTGGCTCAGTGGGTTAAAGCCTCTGCCTTCCGCTCGGGTCATGATCTCAGGGTCCTGGGATCTATTGAGCCCCACATCGGGCTCTCTGCTCAGCAGGGAGCCTGTCTCCCCCCACCCCGCCTGCCTCTCTGCCTGCTTGTGATCTCTCTCTCTCTCTCTGTCAAATAAATAAAGAAAAATCTTAAAAAAAAAAAAAGAAGCATTTCAGCGTATCACTAAAGCATACCAAAGTATATCACTACCAGTCAATGAAATGAAAAGGAAGAAAGCAAGAAAGGAAGAGAAATAGCAAAATGAAGACAGAAAATGATAAACTAAATGGCAATCAATATTAATTCCTTTTGTATCAATAATCACTTTAAACATAAATTGATTAAACTCAAATTTAAAAGGCATAAAGTGACTGAATGCATACATATATAGTATATATCCTATAGCATCTAAAGTCTGTATAAAGTATATAGAACAAAAAAAAGATGTACTTTATATTTAATGACATAGACTGAAAAGATATTCTACTCAAGTGGTCAGCAAAAGAGAGCAGCAGTGACTGTACTTACATCAGGCAAAGTAGACTTTAAGTAAAAAAAAAAAAAGTCACAAAAACAATGAAGACATAATAATGACAGGATCAATTCATCAGGAAGATATAATAATCACAGCTATATATACACCAAATATCAGAATACCTAAATTTATAAAGAAAACACTAACAAAAGGAAGGGAGAAATAGGCAGGAATAAAATAATAGTAGGAAACATCACAACGGATGCATAGAAATAAAAATTATTATAAGTGATTATTATAAACAATTATACACTCCTCTCATGTTGGATAACCTAAAATAACTAAATAAGTTCCTAGAAACACAAAACCTACCAAGTCTGAATCATGAAGAAATAGAAAACTTGAACAGACCGATCATAAATAAGAATATAGAGTTAATGATAAAAGCCTCCCCACAAAGAAAATTCCAAGCCATATGGCTACAGTGGTCAATTCTACCAAACATATAAACAAAAAGTAGCACCAATCATCCCCAAACTCTTCCAAAAAAATAGAAGGGAAACCACTTTCAAACTCATTTTATGAAGACAGCATCACCCTGATAACAATGTCAAAGATACCACAAGAAAAGAAAAATATATTCTTGTTGAAAACAAATGTAAAAATCTATAAGAATATATTAACAAATTGACTTTAACAATACATTAAAAAGATTATACACTATGACCAAGAGAGATTAATCTCTGGGTTTCAAGGATGGTTCAAATGATGAACATTTTATGATCATCTCAATAGATGCAGCAAAGTGTTTGACAAAACTAAATATGCTTCCATGATAAAAATGTTCAATAAACTTGATTTAAGAGGAATTTACTTCACTATAATGAAGGCCATATATGAAAAACCCACAACTAACCCACTCAGTGGGAAAAACCTGAAAACTTCTCTAAGATCAGAAAAAAGACAAGGGTGCCCATTTTGCTACTCTTGTTCATTTTTTAAAAGATTTTACTTATTTATTTGAAAGAAAGCACAGAGAGAGGGAGAGGGAGAAGCAGACTCCCTGCTGAGCTGAAAGCCTAATGCAGACCTCTGTCCTAAGACCCTGAGATCATGACCTGAGCCAAAGGTAGACGTTTACCCAAATGAGCCAACCAGGATCCCCAGTTGCCACTCCTATTTAGTGTAGTAGTAGAAGTCCTAACCAGAACAATTAGGCAAGAGGAGGAAAGGAAAGGCATCCAAATCAGGAAGAGAAAAGTAAAATATCTGTCTGCAGACAATATGAAATTATATGTAGAAAACCTAAAAACTCCCAAACTGTTGGAACTAATAAATGAATTCAACAAAGTTGAGGATTAAAAAATCAACAAACAACCATCTATTACATTTCTGTACACTAACAATGAACCCTCCAAAAAGGAAATTGAGGAAACAATTCTATTTACAATAGCATAAAGAAGAATAAAGTAATTGGGAATAATCTTACAGGAAGGTGAAACACTAGTATAATGAAAATCATAAAATATTGATAAAATTAAAAAACACACAAATAAATGGAATGATATCCATGCTTATAGATTGGAAGAATTAATGTTAAAATGTGTAAACTATCCAGTGCTATTCCCATTAAAATCCCAGCAGCATTTTTTACGGAAGAAGAAAAAACCTTTTCTTAACCTTCAAATTTATAAGGAACCACAAAACACCCTGAATAGTCAAAACAATCTTAAAAAAGAACAAAGCTGGAACCACCACACATCTTGATTTTATACTTTATTATAATGTATAGCATTTAAAACAGCATAGTACTGGCATGAAGACAGACATATAGACTAATGAAACAGGATAGAGAGCCCAGAAATAACCCACATATCAATAGTCAACTCATCTATCGTAAAGGTGCCTATAGCACACAATAGGGAAAGAATAGTCTCTTCAACAAATGATGTTGATAAAATTAGATAACCACTTGCAAAAGAATGATGTTTGGCCCTCATCTAATATCATATACAAAACTTAATTCAAAATGTATTAAAGAAAAGGTGGGGGCAAGATGGCGGAGAAGTAGGAGATCCTGTTGCAAACTGCCCCCAAATGTGAGCTGGATATCTACCAGAACACGCTTAACACCCATGAAATCAGTCTGAGGAGCAAGATTTTTCACTCCTGGAACTCTACAGGAGCAGAAGACAGCAGTGGAGAGAGGCTTATAACAATGATAAACCCAGGAAGACCTGAAATAACCTTCCTCACCCACAAGAAGTTATAACAAACCTCCTAACATATCCTTCTGTCAGTGTTTCTACATATTAGCTTTTGTTCTGGTATTATATAAATCTCATTCCTGGGGTTCATTCTGACTAGGTACTTTTATTTCTTGTCATTTACTTTTGTTGGTCTATATTTTTTGTGTGTGTTGGTCTACATACCTTATAAATGTTATTTTTGAGGCCCATTCTGGCTGAGATTTCTTCTTTTTCTCTTTCTCTCTACCTTTTTTACCCTCATTCTTTATTTTTGGTGGTGAATCCCAAATGCTCCTAAACCTTCCAGAGTGCATGCTGCCTAGATCATGGGAGAAATATCCTGCTATGCATCCTCTCATCAATCTCTCATCAAAATGACTAGGAGGAGGAACACCAAACAGAAGAAAAAACAAGAGACTGAGCCCTCTCGTCAGAACTATTAGACATGGACATAAACAGCATGTCAAAATGGGAACTCAGGTTGACAATTATCAAGGCAATGACTAGGATGGAGAAAAACATTAATGACAATATAGAATCTTAGGGCAGAACTGAGAACCAGTATAGCTGATGTAAGAAGCGATATCAGTGCGATCCAATCCAATCTAAATAGTCTAACAGCTAGAGTTACAGAGACAGAGGATAGGATTAGTGATCTATAAGATAGAATGGTAGAGAAGAAAGGTCAGGAGGAGAGCTGGAGCAAACCACTCAGGAATTATGAGAAGAGACCTAGGAAATGAATGACGTGATGAAACGTTCCAATGTCAGAATTATTAGAGTCCCAGAGGGGGTAGAGAAAGACAGAAGACTAGAAGATATAGCTGACCAAATTCTGAATGAAAATTTCCCCAATTAGGGAATGGAACAAGGGTTCGTGTCCTAGAGGCAGAAAGAACACCTGCCAAGATCAATGAGTCTAGAAACACAGCGAGATACATCATAGTAAAATTTGCAAATTATAATTTTAGACAAGAGGTACTGACGGCAGCTAGGGGGAAGAGATCCCTCACATATGGGGGAAGACCCATTAGAATAACGTGAAACCAGTCCACAGAAAACTGGCAAGACAGAAAGGGCTGGTATGATGTATTTAGGGCAATAAACGAGAAGAACATGCAGCCAAGAATACTTTATCCAGCAATGCTGACATTCCAAATGGATGGAGAGATAAAGAGCTTCCAAGATCGGCAGGGATTAAAAGGGTATGAGACCAACAAGCCGGCACTCTGGGGAATATTAAAGGGGGTTCTATAAAAGTAAAAAGATCTCATACGTGACTTAAGAGAAATTTACAATCTATAGAAACAAGGACTACACAGGCAACATGATGTCAATAAACACTTATCTTTCAATTATCACTCTCAACGTGAATGGCCTAAATGCTCCCATAAAATGGCACAGGGTTACAGAATGGATAAAACGGCAGGACCCATCCATATGCTGTCTACAAGAGACTCATTTGGAACCAAAAGATACATCCAGACTGAACGTGAAAGGATGGAGAACCATCTTTCATGCCAATGGGCCTCAAAAGAAAGCTGGGGTTGCAATTCTCCTATCAGATAAATTAGATTTTCAGCTAAAGACTATAGTCAGAGATACAGAAGGACACTACATCATTATGAAAGGGTCTGTCCTCCAAGAAGATCTAACAATTGTAAACATTTATGCCCCCAATATAGCAGCAGCCAACTACATAAGCCAACTGTTAATCAAAATAAAGAGTCATATTGATAGGAATACACTAATACTAGGAGATCTTAACACGCCACACTCAGTAACAGACAGATCATCTAAACAGAAAATCAATAGAGAAACAAGAAATTTGAATGACACATTGGGCCAGATGGACCTCATAGATATATACAGAACATTCCACCCTAAAACCACAGAATACACATTCTCCTCGAGAGCACCTAGAATTTCTCCAGAATAGATCATATATTTGGTCACAAATCAGGATTCATCCAATACCAAAAGATTGAGATGATTCCCTGCATTTTCTCAGACAATGCTTTGAAACTGGAACTCAACCACAAGAAATAGTTTGGAAGGAATTCAAACACTTGGAGGCTAAAGACCAACCTGCTCAAGAATGCTGGCATCAACCAGGAAATCAAAGATGAACTTAAACAATTCATGGAGACCAATGAGAATGAAGACACATTGATGCAAAACCTATGGGACACAGCAAAGGCAGTCCTAAGGGGGAAATACATAGCGGTCCAAGCCTCACTCAAAAAAATTGAAAAATCTCGTATACACCAGCTCGCTTTACACCTTAAAGAACTGGAAAATCAACAACAAATTAAGCCAACCCAGGTACAAGAAAGGAAATAATCTAGACCAGAGCAGAGATCAATGAGTTAGAAACTAGAGAAACAGTAGAATGCATCAATGAATCCAGAAAACTTTTTTTTAAAGAATCAATAAGATCAATAAGCCACTGTACAAACTCATCCAAAAGAAAAGAGATAGGGCCCTAATTAACAAAATTATGAATGAAAGGGGAGAGATCACGACTAATCCAAAGGAAATAGAAACAATCATCAGAAATTATTATCAAAAACTATCTGGATGCTTTCTTGGAAACCCATAATCTTCCAAGACTGAAAAAGGAAGAAATTGACTACCTGAATAGACCAATATCTAGTAATGAGATTGAAGCGGTGATCAAAAACCTCCCAAAAAACAAGAGTCCGGGACCAGAGGGATTCCCTGGGGAATTCTACCAAACTTTCAAGGAAGAAATAATACCTATTCTCCTGAAACTGTTTCAAAAAATAGAAACAGAAGGAAAATTTCCACACTCGTTCTCTGAAGCCAGCATTACCCTGATCCCCAAACCACGCAAAGACCCAACCAAAAAGGAGAATTTCAGACCAATATCCCTGATGAATATGGAAGCCAAGATTCTCAACAAGATCCTAGCTAATAGGATCCAACAGCACATTAAAAAGATTATTCATCATGACCAAGTGGGACTTATCCCTGGGATGCAAGGGTGGTTCAACATTCACAAATCAATCCATGTGATAGAACAAATCAATAAGAGAAGAGAGAAGAACCACATGGTCTTCCCAATTAATGCAGAAAAAACATTTGACAAAATACAGCATCTGTTCGTGATTAAAACCCTTCAAATTATAGGGATAGAAGGAACATTCCTCAACATCATCAAGTCTATCTATGAAAAGCTCACAGCAAATATCACTCTCAATTGGGAAAAGCTGACAGCCTTCCCTTTGAGATCAGGAACACGACAAGGATGCCCACTCTCGCCATTCTTGTTCAGCATAGTGCTAGAAGTACTAGAGACAGCAATCAGACAACAAAAACAAATAAAAAGTATTCAATTTCAGTGAAGATGTCAAACTTTGTCTCTTCGCAGATGACATGATACTTTAAATGGAGAATCCAAAAGATTCCACCACCAAACTACTAGAACTCACAAAGCAATTCAGTAATGTGTCAGAATACAAAATCAATGCACAGAAATCAGTTGCTTTCCTATACAATAACAATGAAAATATGGAAAGGGAAATTAGAGAATTGATTCCATTTACTGTAGCACTAAGAACCATAAGATACCTGGGAATAAACCTAACCAAAGAGGTAAAGGATCTGTACTTGAGAAACTACAGAACACTCATGAAAGAAATTGATGAAGATCGGTGCCTGGGTGGCTCAGTCATTAAACGTCTGCCTTTGGCTCAGGTCATGATCCCAGGGCCCTGAGATCGAGCCCCGCATCAGGATCCCTGCTTGGTGGGAAGCCTGCTTCTTCCACTACCATTGCCTCTGCTTATGTTCTCTCTCTTGCTGTGTTTCTCTCTGTCAAATAATTAAAATCTTTAAAAAACAAACAAACAAACAAACAAACAAACAAAGAAATTGAAGATACAAAAAGGTGAAAAAGCATTCCATGTTCATGGATCAGAAGAATAAACATTGTTAAAATGTCTATACTGTCCAGAGTAATCTATACTTTCAAAGCCATCCCGATCAAAATTCCACTGGATTTCTTCAAAAGCCTGGAACAAACAATCCTAAAATTTATACGGAACCAGAAAAGACCACGAATTGCTAAGCAAATGCTGAAAAAGAAAAACAAATCTGTGGGCATCACATTGCCTGACTTCATGCTTTACTACAAAGCGGTGATCACCAAGACAGCATGGTACTGGCACAAAAACAGACACATAGGCCAGTGGAACAGAATAGAGAGCCCAAATATGGACGCACAACTCTATGGTCAAATAATCTTTGAGAAAACAGGAAAAATATCCAGTGGAAGAAAGACATTCTCTTCAGTAATTGGTGCTGGGAAAATTGGACAGCTATATGTAGAAGAATTATTCTTGCCCATTCTCTTACCCCATAAACAAAGATAAACTTGAAACAGATAAAAGACCTCAACATGAGGCAGGACTCTATCAAAACCCTGGAGACAAACTTAGGCAGTAACCTCTTCAACAACAGCCACCGCAACTTCTTTTAGGATATGACTCCAAAGGCAAAGGAAAGAAAAGCAAAAACGAACTTTTGGGACTTCATCAAGATAAAAAACTTCTGCACAGCAAAGGAAACTGTCAACAAAGAAACAGGTAATCCACAGGATAGGAGAAGATTATCGACAATGACACTACAGACAAAGGTCTGATATCTAAGATCTCTAAAGAACTCCTCAAACTCAA
>CM053612.1:45787414-45807598 GCA_028646535.1 Procyon lotor
AGAAGGGCCACATGTACCCCAATATTCATAACAGCAATGGCCACAATCGCCAAAATGTGGAAAGAACCAAAATACCCTTCAGCAGATGAGTGGATAAAGAAGATATGCTCCATATATACAATGGAATATTATGCCTCCATTAGAAAGGACGAATACCCAACCTTTGTGTCAACATGGATGGGACTGGAAGGGATTATGTGGAGTGAAATAAGTCAAGCAGATAGAGCCAATTATCTTATGGTCTCACTTATGTGTGGACCGTAAGGAAAAACTTGGAGAGCATTGTGAGAAGGAAGGGAAAGGGGAATAGGGTTAAATCATAGAGTGAGTTGAACCATGAGAGACTGTGGACTCTGATCAACAAACTGAGGGTTTTGGAGGGGCAGGGGTGGGTTGTTGGGTGAGCTTTGTGGTGGGTATTTAGGAGGGTACATTCTGCATGGAACACTGGGTGTGTTACATGAACAATGAATCTTGTAACGCTGAAAAAATAAAAGTATTTGGGAATTAAAAAAAATAAGAAAAAAAACAAAAAAAAATGTATTAAAGACTAAACAGAAGATCTGAAACCATAAAACTTTTAGAAGGACACATAAAAGAAAAGTTTAATGGCATTTATATTGCCAGTGATTTCTTGGATTTTACACCAGAAGTATAAACAACAAAAATAACATTTAAAAAAAGGGAGAAGTGGGATTAAACTAAAAACCTTTTTTTTTTTTTTTTTTTTTTTTTTGAGGGGAAGGGGAGAAACTAAAAACCTTTTGCACAGCAAAGGAACTAGTAGTGTTCAGAGTGAAGAGGCCACCTACAGAATTGGGAGGAAATATTTTCAAATCCCATGTCTGGAAAAGGTATTAAAGAGGGCACATGTTGTGATGAGCACTGGGTGTTATATGCAACTAATGAATCACTGACCACTACATCAAAAACTAATGATGTACTATATGTTGGCTAACTGAACATAATTTAAAAAAATAAAAAATAAAATATTCTAATATATAAGGAACTCTTACACATCAAGAGCAAAAACAAAAAATCTTGATTATTATGTGAGCTAAAGACTTAAATAGATATTTCTCTGAAGCCATACAAATGGCTATCAGGTATATAAAAATGTCCACAACATCACTAATCATCACGGAAATGTAAATCAAGTCCACAATGAGATATCATGTCACAGCTATTAGTGTGACTATTATTATTTTTTTAAATTTAGATGACCTATTTACTTAATTTTTTAACAGAAATTGAGATATTTTAATATTTTTTTCCCCAAATGTGTTTATTTTTTCATTGTTACAAGATTAATTGTTCATGCACCACACTCGGTGCTCCATACAATACGTGCCTGCCTCAATACCCACCACCAGGCTCTTGCAAAATTGGAAACTAAGAACCCTGGAACCCCTGTACATTTTTAGTGGAAATACAATATTTTGCTGATACCATGGAAAATACTAGAGATGTTCCTCCAAAAATTCTGATCTTTTAGTATGATTGTGAGACAGTTTTAAATTTTATTTTGGATTGTTCATTGCTGGTGTTTGAAATACAATTGATTTCTGTGTGTTGATAATGAACATTGAAAATTTGCTGAATTTGTTTATTAGCTCTAGAGCTTTCTTCTACAATATCTGGGATTTTTCTACCTATAGGAAAGTGTCATGTGAGAATAGAGATAGTTTTACTTTTTCTTTTCCAATTTGGATGCTTTTTCTTTTTTTTCTTGTTTAATTGGTCTGGCCAGAACTAAAAGTATAATGTTTGACTAGTGCGGTGGTAAAAGTGAGCATCCTGTCTTGCTCCTGATATTAGAAGGGAAGTTTTCATTTTTTTCACCATCAAGTATGATGTTAGCTGTGGGTTCTTCAAAAATGTCCTTTATTGTGTTGAAGAAGTGCTGAATGTTTATATAATTAAAAGATATTACATTTTGTCAAATAAATGTCATTTCTGCATCAATTGAGATAATCATGTGTTTTTTTTTTTCCCTTTGATCTCCTATGTGTTTATCATATTGATTTACTTTCTTATGTTGGACCAGCCTTGTATGTCTGGGATTAATCCCACTTTGTTATGATGTATAATTTTTTAATATGCTATTGAAATTAGTTTTCTATTATTTAGTTAAGTATTACTGTATCTATATTCATAATTAATATTGGTCCATACTTCCTTTACTTGTGATATCTTTATCAGGATTTGGTATCATGGTAACGCAGGCCTCATAGAATGATTTGAACAGTGTTTTGTCATCTTTAGTTTCTTGGAAAATTTTGAGAAGTATTGATATTAATTATTAATTTTTAGGGAGGAAAGGGGACAGGCAGAGGGAAAGAGGGAGAGAACACCTGAGTAGGCTCCAAGCCCAGGGCAGAGCCTGACATAGGGCTCTGTCATGACCTGAGCCAAAATCAAGAGTCAGATGCTTAACCAATTAAGCCATTCAGGTGCCCCTGATGTCAATTATTTTTATTTGGTATAATTCACCAGTAGAGTCGTTTAGTGCTGGACTTGTCTTAATTGCGAGATTTTTTAGTGCTGACTCAATATATTTAACTTGTTATAGTACTGTTGAGAATTTGTTTTTTCTTGAGTTTAAGTATTTTGTGTGGTTTTAGGAATTTGTCCATTTCACATGATTTATCAAATTTGTTGATATGATTGCTCATGATATATTCTTATGACTTCTTTTATTTCTGTAATATTGGCAGTAATGTACCCACTTACATTTACAAATTTAGTTATTTGTATCTTATCTCTCTTTTTTGCCAGTCTAGCTAAAGTTTTGTCAATTTTATTGATGTTTTTAAGGAAACAACCATAGTTTCCTTTATTCTATCATTTTTCTATTATCTATTTTATTTATCTTTAATATTTATCATATTCTTTCTTCTGCTAACTTTGGGTTTAGTTTGTCCATCTCCTTCTACTCATTCTAGGTGTAAATCTACTAATTGATATGAATTCTTTCTTCTTTTTCATTAGACATTTATACCTATAAATTTCCCTCTGAATATTACCTTCACTGCATACTGTATGTTTTGATATGTTGTGTTTTTATTTTCATTCATTTTTGTTTTCAGGTGTCCTTTGTGATATCTTCTTTAATCTATTGACTTGGTTAAGAGTGCATTGTTTATTTTCCACATATCAGTGAATTTTCCAGTTTTCTTTTTGTTATTGTCTAGCTTCATTTCCTATTGTGGTTAGAGAAGGCATTTTGTATTACTTCATTGCTGTAAAATATGTTGCAGCTAGTTTTATGGCCTATCACAGGGCCTATTGTAGACAATGTTCCATGTGCACTTGAGAATAATGTGTATTCTGCTGTCATTGGGAGCATTGTTCTATATAAGTCTGATAAATTTAACTGTTTTATAGTGTTGTTTAAATACTCTATTTCCTTACTGACCTTCTGTCCGTGTTTTGTATCTATTAGTGAAAGTAGGATAGTGAAATCTCCTACTATTACTATAGAGTGATACCAAAGCCAGAAAAAGACACTACAAAGAAAAAAGAAAACTAGACTGATATCCCTTGTGAATATAGATGGAAATTCTTCTAAAATATTAGCAAGTCAAATCTATCAGTATATTGAAAGGACTACATAAAACAAGTGAAATGTGTCTAAAGAATTAATGATTGCTTTTACATATGAAAATCAATAAAAGTAATGGAATATGTTAATTGAATAAAGAGAAAAACATTTCAGATCTTCCGAATAGATGCAGAAAAAGTACTTAACAAAATCCAACACTCTTTCATGATTAAAAAAAATTCAACAAACAAAATTGAAGGGAATTTCCTCAACTATTAAAAGGGTATCAATGAAAAACCCACAGATAGCATCACATTTGATGGTGAAGATTGAAAACTTTCTCCCACAAATAAGAAATAATGCAATGCCCACTCATGCCACTTATATTCAACATCATACTGGTAGTTCTAGCTACAAAATTAGTCATGAAAATGGAAAAAAAAGGTATCCAGATTAGAAATAAAGCCATAAACATATCTCTGTTTGTAAAGATCATGATCCTATAAATGGAAAAATGTAATAGATCCACAGAAAATAAAACTTTCAGAGCTAATAAATGAGTTCATTAAAGTTGAAGATTCATGATAAACATAAAAAATTGTTGTATTTCTATACATTAGCAATAATCTGAAATTAAATTAATTAAAAAAGAATTACATTTACAATAACAACAAAAGAAATAAAATACTTAGGGATAAATTTAAGTAAGTTTTCTTTACTGAAATGACAAAATATTGTGGAACACAACACAATAAAAATAAAAATAATAAAAAATAAAATAAATAAATAAATAAATAAATACCAAAATAAAAAAAGAAATTAAAGATCTCAGTAATTAGATATCCCATGGTTTGGGATCAGAAGATCTAAGGTTAATAAATAGCAATACTTACCAAATTAATCTACAGATTCAAAGCAATTCTTATAAAATTTCAACAGCTTTTTATATGTAAATGAAAAAAATTATTCTAAGAATCAAATGGAAATGCCAACATCCCTGAATGGCTAAAAAAATCTTGAAAAGACGAACCAAGTTTGAAAATTCACACTTCCTGATTTCAAAAATTACTGAAAGCTACAGTTATCAAGACTATGGTGGAGAGAGCCAATTATCTTATGGTCTCACTTATGTGTGGAGCATAAGGAAAAACATGGAAGGCATTGTGAGAAGGAAGGGAAGGGTGAATGGGGGGAAATCAGAGGAGGCAATGAACCATGAGAGACTGTGGACTCTGAGCAAGAAACAGGGTTTTGGGGGAGTGGGGGGTTGGGCGAGCCTGGTGGTGGGTGTTGAAGAGGGCATGTATTGCATGGAGCACTGGATGTCGTGCATGAACAATTAATCTTGTAACACTAAAAAAATAAAATAAACATATTTGGGGGAAAAAAGAGTATGGTCTTGACATATAAACAGACATATAGACAAATATAACAAAAGAGAGGGAACAGAAATAAACACACATATATGTCAACTAATATTTTACAAGGGTTTAAAAATACAAAATGGGTAAAATATAATCTTTTCAATAAATGGCATTGGTAAATTGGATGTCCTCATGCAAAAATAAAAAAAATATGTTGGATCTTTGCTTTACAGCAGACACAAGAATCAGCTCAAAATTAATTACATACTTAAACATAAGACCCAAAACTGCAAAACTTTTTTTTTTTAGGATTTTATTTATTTATTTGACAGGGAGAGAGAGACAGGTCACAAGTAGGCAGAGAGGCAGGCAGAGAGAGAGGGGGAAGCAGGTTCCCTGCTAAGCAAAGAGCCAATGCAGGGCTTGATGCTGCAGGGCTTGATGCTGTGGGGCTTGATGTAAGGCTCCATCCCAAGACCCTGAGATCATGACCTAAGCCAAAGGCAGAGGCTTTAACCCACTGAGCCACACAGGCGACCCTGCAAAATTCTTTAAGGAAGCATAGTTGTAAGTTATGACCTTGGATTAAGCAATAGTTTCTTAAATATAATCAAAAGTAAAGAAAAGAGAGAGAGAGAGAAGAAAGAGAAAGGAAAGAAAGAGAAAGAGAAGAAAGAAAGAAAGAAAGAAAGAAAGAAAGAAAGAAAGAAAGAAAGAAAGAAAGAAAGAAAGAATAGAAAATAGACAGGTGTTCTGGTTCTAGGTGGCAACAGAGGAAGTGAATACACACAACATAGGAAGTGAATACACATTAGACAGAATCAACCGTAGATTAGGGGATGCAGAAGAATGGATCAGGGGCACCTGGGTGGCTCAGTGGGTTAAACCCTTTGCCTTCAGCTCAGGTCATGATCTCAGGGTTCTGGGATAGAGTCCGGCATTGGTCTCTCTGCTCAGCAGGGAGCCTGCTTCCCCCTCTCTCTCTACCTGCCTCTCTGCCTACTTGTGATCTCTCTCTATATATCAAATAAATAAATAAATCTTAAAAAAAAGAAGAAGAATGGATCAGTGACTTGAAAGGCAGGGTAATGGAAAGCACACAAGCTAAACAGCAAAATAGAATTTTTTTAATGATGATATAGTAAGAGACCCATTTAAATGCTGCTTATAACAGACTCACCTCAGATATAAAGATGTATACAGACTGAAAGTGAAAGTATGGAAAAATATTTGCCATATAAATAAAAGCAAAAAAACCCAAAAAACAAAGTAGAAATAGTCATATCAGACAAAGTAGATGTTTAAAAAAAAGTGACTGTAATGTGGTGCTTGGGTGGATCTGTTGGTTAAGCATCTATCTCTTGATCTCAGCCCAGGTCTTGATCTCAGAGTCATCAGTTTAAGCCCCATTTGGCCCCATGATGGGCATGAAACCTACCAAAAAAAAAATCTGAAAATAAAGACTGTAAAAGAAGGGCCTTACATAATGATAAAAGTATTAGTCCAACATGAGGATATAACATTTACAAATGTCTATGCACCCACTACTGGAACATCTAAATACATAAAGCAAATACTAACAGACATAAAAAGAGAAATTGATGGTAACACAATAATAGTAGGGGACATTAACATTACACCAATGGATAGCTCAGACAGACAGAAAAACAATAAGGAAACAGTGTCTTTGAATGAAACATTGGATTAAATTCCAAGGTGAGTGGAAGAAAGGAAATAATAAATACCACAGCAGAAATAAATGATGTAAAGGCTAAAAACAATAGAAAAATAATAAAACCAAAATATGGTTCTTTAAAAAAATAAACAACATTGGCAAACTCTTAGCCAGTCTCATCAAGAAAAGAAAAGACTCAAATAAGTAAAATCAGAAATAAGAGAGGAGAAAAAACAACTAAAACCACAGAAATACAAAGGAGGATAAGAGAATACTATGAAGGGCACCTGGGTGGTTCAGTCAGTTAAGATACTGACTTTTGGTTTTGCCTCGGGTCATTATCTCCTGGGATCGGTTCAGTTCCTGGGACTGAACCCTGCATCAGGCTCCATGCTTGGTAGGGATTCTACTTGAAATTCTCTCTCCTTCTCCCTCTGCCTCTCCCCCCACTCACACTCTCTTCCTCTCTCTCTCTCTAAAAAAAAAAAAATTAAAAAAAGATACTATGAAAAATAATATGCCAAAACACTGGAAGCCTAGAAAAATGGATAAATTCCTAGAAACACACAACATCTGAAAACTAAACCAGGAAGAAATAGAAAATCTGAATAGACCAATTACAAATAGCAAAATTGAATCAGTAATATAAAATTACCAAAAAATAAAAGTCCAGGACCAGAAGGATACATAAGTGAATTCTACCAAACATTTCAAGAAGTAATACCTATTCTTCTCAAGCTATTCCAAAACATAGAAAATGAAGAAAAACTTCCAAATGCATTCTATGAGGCCAGCATGACCCTGATACCAAAACCAAAGACACCCACCACAAAAAAATGAAAACTGTAGGCAATATCCCTGATAAATGTAGATGCAAAAATACTCAACAAAATATTTCCAAACAGCATACAGTGGTACATTAAAAAGATCACTCACCACAGTTGGGAGGGTTTATTCCTGGGATGCAAGGGATGGTTCAGTATTTGTAAATTCATCAACGTCATAAACCACAACAACAAAATAAAGGATAAAAATCATATGATCATCTCAATAGATGAAGAAAAAGCATTTGACATGACTCAAAATTCATTAATGATAAAAACTCTCAAAACATGGGGATAGAGGGGATATACCTCAAGATAATAAAGGCGGTATATAAAAATCCCACAGCTAACATCATCCTCAATGTGGAAAAACTAGGAACTTTCTCTCTAGGGTCAGGTACAAGAAAAGGATGCACACTTTCATCACTTTCATTCAGCATAGTACTGAATAGTCTAGCAACAGAAGCCAGACAATAAAAAGAAATAAGAGTCATCCATATTAGTAAAAAGAGAAGGCAAACTATCACTACTCACATATGACATGATACCACACATAGAAAATCCCAAAGATTCCACAAAAAAAGTACTAGACACAAATTCAGTAGTGTGATAGGATACTAAATCAATACCCAGAAATCAGTAATGTTTTTATGCATTAATAATGAAGTAGCAGAAAGAAAAATTAAATAAAAAGCACTATTTACAACTGCACCAGACAGAATAAATTACCTAGGAATGAACCCAATCAAAGTGGTGAAAGACCTGTAGTTGGAAAGCTATAAAATCCTGATTAAAGAAATTGAATATGTCACATACAAATGGAAAGATATTCCATATCATGAATTAGAAGAATTAATATTGTAAAAATGTCAGTATTATCCAAAGTAATCTACACATTCAGTACAATCCCTATCAAAATACCAACAGCATTTTTCACAAAACCAGAATAAAAAATAGTAAAATGTGTATGGAACCATAAAAGACCCCCAATAGCCAAATAATCCTAAGAAATAACAAAGCTGAAGGTTTCACAACTCCATATTTCTAAATATACTACAGAGCTGTAGTAATCAAAACAATATAGTACTGGCACAAAAAGACATAGATCAATGGAACAGACTATAAACCCCAGAAATAAACCCACACTTATGTGGCAAATTAACCTAAGACAAAGGAGGCAAGACTATACAATGGGGGAAAACCAGTCTTTTAAAAAAAATACTTCTGGGAAAACCAGACAACTACATGTAAAAGAATGAAATTTGACTATTGTAGCACCATACACAAAATAAATTCAAAATGAACTGAAGATCTAAACCTGGGACCACATCTTCTTTATCCATTTGTCTGTTGAAGGGCATCTTGGCTCTTTCCATAGTTTGGCTATTGGAACTTCATCAAGATAAAAAGCTTCTGTATACCAAAGGAAACAGTCAACAAAACAAAGAGGCAACCCACAGAATGGGAGAAGATATTTACAAATAACGCTACGGACAAAAGGCTGATATCCAAGATCTATAAACAGCTTCTCAAACTCAATACCTAAAAAACAAATAATCAAGTTAAAAAGTGGGCAGACAACATGAACAGACACTTCTCCAAAGAAGACATACAAATGGCTATTAGACACATAAAAAAATGTTCACCATTAGCCATCAGGGAAATTCAAAATAAAACCATATTGAGATACACATTCTTTTCAAGTGCCTATGGAACATTGTCCAGAATAGATAACATACTGGGTCACAAATCTTCTTTCAATTAGTACAAAATATTGAGATTATGCCATCCATATTTTCAGGACACAACATTATGAAACTTGAGGTCAACCACAAGACAAAATTTGGAAAGACCACAGATACATGGAAGTTAAATAACATCCTACTAAAGAGTGAATAAGCTAACCAAGAAATCAAAGACAAAACAAAGCAAAACAAACAAACAAACAAACAAAAACAACTACATGGAAGCAAAGAAAAATGAAAATACAATAGTCCAAAACCTTTGGGATGCAGCAAAGGTGCTCCTCAGAGGGAAATCAAGAAAACAATCACACTTAAAATTGCACCAAAACAATAAGATACCTAGAAATAAACCTAATGAAAGAGATAAACTAGCTATACTCTGAAAACAATTGAACACTTATGAAAGAAACTGAAGAGGACAGAAAGAAATGTAAAAGCATTCCATGCTCATGGATTGGAAGAACAACCATTGTTGAAATGTCTGTGGTACCCAAAGCAATCTACACATTCAATACAATCCCTATAAATACACCACCAGCATTTTTCACAGATCTAGAACAAACCATCTTAAAATTTATATGGAACCACAAAAATCCCTGAATAGCCAAAGCAACTCTGAAAAAGAAAACAAAACAGGCATCAGTATTCCAGATTTCAAGCTATATCACAAATCTATAGTCATCAAGACATTATGGTACTGGCATAAAAACAGACACACAGATCAATGGAACAGAATAGAAAATCCAGAAATTGACCCACAACTGTGTGTTAATCTTTGACAAAGCAGGGAAGAAAATCCAGTGGAAAAAATACATTCTCTTTCAAAATGGTGTTTGGAAAACTGGACAGTCACATGCAGAAGAATGAAACTAGACCATTTTCTTACACCATATACAAAAATAAATTCAAAATGGATGAAAAGCCTAAATGTAAGACAGGAAACCATCAAAATCCTAAAGTTCAACATAGGCAGCAACCTCTTTGACCTCAGCTGTAGCAACTTCTTACTAGACATCTCACTGGAAGCAAGGGTGAACTTTGATAGTTCATCAAAGATGAACTATCACAACCTCATCAAGATAAAAAGCTTCTGCATAGTGAAGGAAACAATCTACCAAAAGGTAGCCTATGGAATGAGAGAATATATTTGCAAATGACATATCTGATAAAGTGTTAGCATCAAAAATCCATATAAAGACCTTAACAAGTTCAATACCCATAAAACAAATTATCCAGTTAAGAAATGTTCAGAAGACATGATTAGACATTTTTCCAAAGACTACATCCAGCTAAGAGACACATAAAAAGATGCTCAACATCACTCATCATTAGAGAAATACAAATCAAAACCATGATGAGATACAACCCCACACCTGCCAAATGGCAAAAAGTAACAAAAAGTTCAAAATAGAACTACTCTATAACCCAGCAATTTCACTACTAAGTATCTACCAAAATGTTACAAAAATAAAGATTTGAAGGGGTACATGCAGCCCTATGTTTATAGCAGCATTATCAACCATAACCAAACTATGGAGAGACCCCAAATGTCCATTGACCCATGAATGGATAAAGAAGATTTGGTGTGTATACATACAATGGAATATTACTCGGACACCAAAAATAATGAAATCTTGCCATTTGCAAGGAGGTAAATGGAGCTAGATGTATTATGCTAAGTGAAATAAGTCAGTCAGAGAAAGACAAATACCATATGACTTCCTTCATATGTGGAATTTGAGAAATAAAACAGATGAACATATGGGAAGTGGTAGAAAGAGAGGAGAAACAAACCATAAGAGACCCAACTATAGAGAATAGAGGGCTGATGAAGGAAAATGGGTGAGGGGGATGTGGGGATGGGCTAAATGGGTGATGGGTATTAAGGAGGGCGTTTGTTGTTATGAGCCCTGAGTGTTGTATGTAAGTGATGAATCACTGCATTCTACTCCTGAAACATTTCACTGTATGTTAACTAACTAGAATTTAAATAATTTTTAAAAATAAAAAATAAATAAATAAATAAAATATCTTTTAAAAAGTAAATCTCTTGTAAGCAACATATTGATGGATCTTGTTTTTTGTTTGTTTGTTTAGTCCATTCAGGCACTCTGTCTTTTGAGTGGAGAGTTTAGTATGATTATGTAAGTAATTATTGATAAGTAAGGATTTATTATTGCTGTTATTTAAATTGTTTTCCTACTGTATTGTAGTTCTTTTTTTTCTTCCTCTTTTGTTGTGTTGCTTTTGTGATTTGTTATTTTTGCAGTGGTATGCTTTGGTTCCTTTCTCTTTATCTTTTGTGTATCTATTAGAAATATTTTCTTTTTTTTGTGGTTATCATGAGGCTTACATAAAACATAATTATAACAGTCTATTTTAAGGTGATAACAACTTATTTTCAATCCCATACAAAAATTCCACACTTTCACTTTTCTCCCTCCTTTGCTTTTTATGTGATTGACATAAAATTTTTTATCTTTTTTTCAATGTATATCCATCAATAATTTATTGTAGTTGCAGCTATTTTTTATACTTTGGGGTTTTTTAATGATTTATTTGTTTATTTTTGAGAGAGAGCACACAAGCAGGGAGGGGGCAGAGGACAGGGAAGAAGGAGAGAAGCAGACTCCCTGCTGAGTGCAGAGCCCAATGCAGGGCTTGACTCCTTGACCCTGAGATCATGACCCGAGCTGAAATCAAGAATTGGAAGCTTAACTGACTGAGCCACCTAGGCACACTGATGCTTTTGTTTTTTAAGTTTTATGCTAGAGTTAAAAGTGATTTACATTTCAATACACAGTAGTAGGGTATTCTGAATTTAACTGTACTTAGACCTTCACTGGTGAGTTTTATACTTTCATATATTTTCATGCTGTTACTTATCATCAGTTTATTTCAATTTGAAAAACTCCTTTTAGCTTTTTTTTAATAAGGCAAAAGTAGTAATGATAAAGTCCCTCAGTTTTTATTTGTCTGATGTCTAATTTCTCTTTGCTAGGTATAGTATTTTTTTTTTTTTTAGGTATAGTATTCTTAACTGGCAGAGTTGTTTTCTTTATTTCAAAACTTTGAATATATCATTCTACTCCATAATGGCTTGCAAATTTTCTGCTTAGAAAGTTGCTGATAGCCATATGGGGGTTGCCTTATACATGATGAATTGCTTTTCCCCTGCTGCTTTCCAACTTATCTCTTTATCTTTGAATTTTGACAATTTCATATAATGTATCTTAGAGTGATCTTCTTTGAGCTGATCTTCCTTGGAGTTTTTTAAGCTCCATGAATCTGAGTGTCTGTATCTCTTCCAAGATTTAGAAGTTTTTCACTCATTATTTTTTAAATAACCTTTCTGCCCCTTATCTATCTTATACTTCTGGGACTTTCACATAGAATATATTAATTCATTTGGTTGTGCTCCATAGGCTGTATGTCTTCTTCACCCTTTTTCATTCTTTGTTATTTTTGTTCCTCTGATTTCAAATAACTTCCTTTGAATTCACTATTTCTTTCTTCTGAATGACTGAGTCTGTTGTTGATATCTACTGAACTTTTAAGTCTCAGTCATTATACTCTTCAGCTCCATGGTATCTGTTTGGTTCTTTTGTATGGTTTTCACTGCCTTACTAAACTTCACATTTTGTCCATGTATCAGTTTTTTATTTCATTTAGTTTTCTATCTGTTTTCTTTCTCTCTCTCTTTCTTTCTTTCTTTCTTTCTTTCTTTCTTTCTTTCTTTCTTTCTTTCTTTCTTTCTTTCTTTCTTTCTTTCATTCTGGCAGCCATCTTGCTGCCATCTTTCCTCATGGAGATTCCTTAAGATAATTATTTTTATTTTCTTGTCAAGTGATTTGTAAGTCTCCATTTCTTTGAAGTCAATTACTAGAACTTTATTAGTTTTCTTTGATGGTGATATATTTGCCCGAATATTCTTGCTCCATGTAGTCTTGTGTTGTTTGTGCATTTGAAAGAGCAAACATTCCTTCTCATATTTACAGACTGGTTTCAGCAGGTAGAGACTTCCTTCTATCAGGTCCCTGGACTGATGGGATTGCCTCCACAGTCACAGTTAAGCAGGGTTTGAGTCAGGTCACATGGCTGTCACTATGTCTGTAGTGGGGTCTGTGGTTTGTGCAACTGTCACTTGGAACTTAGGTGGTCTTGGATCTGATCCTGTCTCATTGCTAAATGAAAAGGACTGCCTCCAGGACCTTGCTTAGTAGGGTAAGTGCTATACATAAGTCTGTTTCAGGGAAGTTGCGTCCACAGCTGGTGGGCCTGTTACTAGGTGGGTGTGGCTATCATCAGATCACTGGGAGCAACCCCACTAAGTAACTGAGTAAGATCTCTGGGTGACAAGACTGTACCCAGACCACAGCTGAGAAAGACTAGAACCAAATCACAGTGAAACATCAGGGCCAACAACTTGGACTGAAATCTTCAGTCTTCTCTTCAGGGTTATAGAGAGACATGTCTTCTGTCAAGTTCCTGGTCAGGTAAAACTCTCCCTGGACTATGTCTAAAATGGGCTGAAGCCAGGTCACAGGTCTGCTTCAGGATCTGCAATCAGACCATGGCCAGAAGGCTTGCCTACTGGGGCATGGATGGGCAGGTGTTTTGCTGAGTCCCTGGATGGTCATAACTGCTCCCAGACCACAGGTGAGTAAGGCTGGAGCCAAGACACAGGCCACTTCAGTGTCCATACCCACGACCAAATTTAGCTGGTTTGGCTCCTTCTAGGTCCCATGGCAGATTGTGTTGGTAGCAGGACCAAAGCCAAATGGGGCTGTAACTAAGTACACAGGATTTCTGGGTCTTTATCCAGGATCACACACACACATACACACACACACAGAAAAATGTCCTGTGACCTGGACATGAGCCTGCTTTCTAAAATAGCCTTGCTTGGTCTCGGGCTGGATCAGTATTTCACAATCTCGTATATGGGTCCCAAAGCTCCCACTAAGGCACTTTTTTTCTATGAATAGATGTCAAATTACTGTTGTGGGGGGTTATGAGCAGGGGACTTTCTATTCTGCCATCTTGCTCAAAATGATATTATTTTACACAACCTAAATGTCTAACTATATGAGGTAAGTTGAATTATTTGTACCTCTGAACTGTGCAATAGAATGAAGTCATTAAAAACATATTGTATTATAAAATATGATGTCATGTATTATTATATGAAAAAAAGAAGTTACAAAATAGTATGTACAAGGAGACTTCTGGGTTTTGGACTGATGTGTTAAGAGCTTACAAGTTGTCATTATTGTCCTCACAAGAAGAAGAAGGTGAACTGAAAATTAGCAACTCTTCTCATATTCCTCAGAAAATTGAGGTCAAAGTACAAAAAACTGCCAGGAAACTTGGAGAAATTGATACTGAGAATTACAGCTTACCAGTAGTGGAAATCCACCACTGAAGCTAGCACTGGTTGGAACACTTAAATTCTAATTAATGAATTGCTGGAGTCTTATGGTGGACTAACTTGAGAATTAAAAACTTAGCATGCCCAATCTTAGTGAGGATCTTAAAACTTTGTAAATATTATCTCCAGGAGCCCTACCAAATCTACTGGATTAAGGTTGGAAAAAAATCCTCTCAGGCTTCTGGCACAGGGAGGGAAAAAGTACCCATTTTGAAAAATAGCCAGAGCATTCTGTTCTCCTTAACCATGGCACATCCTCAAAAGAAGCTATTCATTAAAGACTAACCCACTTGTTTATTGTTTTGTTTTGTTTTCTACCAGGGTCTAGCTAACCTGGGGGAAGGAAAATACCCAACTCCAGTCCCCTCTGGTTGTTTTGACTCACCTAAGAGAAGAAAAAAAAAAAAATCTAAGGAGCACTTGTGAAAATTACAGTCCAGGGACATATGTTCCTAAATAACTGAAGCTAGTCATAGGAGTGTAGAATTCTTCCTCTCCCTCACACCACACCACCATATCAATCCGACTACTATATGATAATACTGGATAACAAGTTAAAGAACTACAAGATTCAGACATTATTTAAAAAGGACTGTCTGGGGCTCCTGGGTGGCTCAGTCGTTAAGCGTCTGCCTTCGGCCCAGGTCAGATCCCAGGGGCCTGGGATCGAGCCCCGCATCGGGCTCTCTGCTCTGCAGGAAGCCTGCTTCTCCTGCTACCATTCCCTCTGCTTGTGTTCCCTCTCTCGCTATGTTTCTCTCTGTCAAATAAATAAAAAATCTTAAAAAGGACTGTCTTAGGGTTCAAGATTCAGAAGTTATTTGAAGGGGGGATGGGGGAAATCAGAGGGGGAGATGAACAATGAGAGACTGTGGACTCTGAGCAATAAACTGAGGGTTTTGGAGGGGAGGGGTTGGGGAGTTGGGCGAGCCTCGTGGTGGGTATTGAGGAGGACACGTATTGCATGGAGCACTGGGTGTGGTGCATGAACAATT
This sequence comes from Procyon lotor, assembly GCA_028646535.1. Classification (NCBI taxonomy): domain Eukaryota; kingdom Metazoa; phylum Chordata; class Mammalia; order Carnivora; family Procyonidae; genus Procyon; species Procyon lotor. Next base: position 45,802,993 of record CM053612.1, read on the forward strand.
AATCTTGTAACACTGAAAATATAAAGTAAACATTTTTGGGAAAAAATAAATAAAAAGGACTCCCTTAGGAAAACCCAAAGACAATGAGGGAAATAAAAACAAGCACATTAGAGAAAAATTAAGCCTCCTCTAACTGCAGCTACAGCAAACAGTAAATACAGACTATCTCCCAGCCAGAAAAACAAAACCTTTAACAAATATATCAGGCCTGAATTTAAACAAAAAATTACAAGACATGCTAAAAGACCAAAAAAAAAAAAAAATTGAAAAGAAATTAGTATCAAAGTTAGACTAAGACATGGCAGAAATTTTGAAAATATCAACTAGATTTAAAATAATTTTGATTAATATGCTAACGATTCCAATAAAAAAAGTAGACAACATGGGAAAACACATAGGTAATGTGAGCAAAGATAGACATGATAAAAAAGAATTGAAAGGATATGCTAGAAACCAACAGTACTATAAAAAGTAGCAAATAATTTCAATGGGCTCATAAACATGGCCTTGGAAAGAATCAGTGAGCTTGGGGCACCTGGGTGGCTCAGTGGGTTAAAAAAAAGCCTCTGCCTTCAGCTCAGGTCGTGATCTCAGGATCCTGGGATGGAGCCCTGAGTTGGGCTCTCTGCTCAGCAGGGAGCCTGCTTCCCCCTCTCTCTCTGCTGGCCTCTCTGCCTACTTATGATCTCCCTCTCTGTGTCAAATAAATGAATAAAATCTTTAAAAAAAAAAAGAATCAGTGAGCTTGAAAATATGTCCATAGATACTTCTAAAAATTTCAAAGTAAAAAAGAATGATTTGACAATCTAGGAGAGCTATTTATTCAAAATAGTCATAGCAACAATGTGTTCAGTGATTATAGTTTATGGATAACTGAAATAAATAATAACAATATGATCAGGGATCAGAAGGAGGAATTTGGAATATGTTATAAAGCACTTACACTATCCATGAAGAAGTACAGTGTTATTTGAAAATTGATATAGATTAGTTGTAAATGTATACGGCATTTTCTAGGGCATACACTTAGAATTTTTAAAAATAAATTCATTTGAAATGCTAAGTATGAAGATAATAATTTAATCATAAAATGCTTAATTGAAACCAAAGAAAGAAGAAAAAGAGTAAGAGACAAAATAGCAAGAGAAAAAATTTTAAAAAATGAATTAAACATAAATATGTAGTAGATTAAAGCAAATACATTAATAATAACATTAAGTATGTTCTATATACACTAATTAAAGGACATAAATTGCCAGAGTGGATAAAAATAACCAAACATGTGCTGTATTCAAAATAGTATGTACAATATGACTCCAATTTTTAAAAGCTTTAGATCCATATCCATATCTTTATTTTAATAACAAAGAAAAAAATTAAAAGAGTGTAACTCAAAAATTATTATAAAAGTGATTATATATTGGCCGTAAAGTCATAGGCAGAATTTATTCATTTGACCCTTTACATATTTTGAAAATCATCTACAGTGAAATTATATCATTTTTGTGATGAGAAAAGAACAATAAGTTTTATGAAAATAGCAATGCAAGGTATCTGGATGGCTCAGTTGGTTAAACATTTGCCTTTGGCTCAGGTCATGATCTCAGGGTCCTGAGACTGAGTCCTGCATCAGGCTCCCTGCTCAGCGGGGAGCCTGCTTCTCCCTCTGCCTCTACCACACCACCCCACTGCTTTTGTGCTCTCTCTCTCTCACTCTCTCTCTCAAATAAGTAATTAAATCATTTAAAAAAAAAGAAAATAGCAATGAAATTGGAAAAGTTTGTGCATTTTATAAAGTTATCTATGAATTAGGACCCAACCTGAATAATAAAATATGGCTGACTTTAGTTCTGGATTTTCTTACTGCAATTCTTAGTAATACATATTTTTATTAAAAATAAAGACCCATAACAACATTCCCTATTCACTGTAGCACAGTTAAATATTTTAGAAACAGAAAAAATCAACTTTATATACAACAACACTTCCAAACTTACAGTGTAGTACTTAGAGACTTATAGGTTGTGTGTGTGTGTGTGTGTGTGTGTGTGTGTGTGTGTTTCTGTGTGATTATGCTACTCATAGTTTTGTAGTTTGACTTCTTTTTCACTTATTTATGTAATGTGAACTTACGCTTAGGCTCATTATATATACAAAATATCCATGGCAGCACAGAAGTCCCCTCAATGGAGGTAACATGATTTATTTTATACCTATTGCTGGATATTAAAGTTTATTTCATTTTCTCTTGATACAAAAAATGTGCTACTGTGAATAATCTTGTATAACCATTTTTATATAGCTGTGGCAAGGATATTTTGGAATAAATTTATGAAAATTAAATACTAAGTCAAATATATGTGATTTTATGAAACTTTTGAAATATATTGATAAATTTTCCTCCAAAAAGGTTAACAGTAAACACTACCTATTGCAATGTATGACTGAATTTTTCCATACTTATTCATTAACATTAAACATAATTATTATTTTTCCTTTTTGTTAGTATTATATGTAAGAGAGAGTTTCTCATTTCAATTTGAATTTTATTACAAGTGAGGTTAAGTATGCTTCAAATTTGAATTTTTAATTAATAAGGTGAGTAATCTGTCCATTTTTCATTTGACATTTTTTATTAATTGGCAATAACTCTTTATATGTTAAAAAGTTTCTAACCTTGGAGGAGGCAAGATGGCAGAGAGGTAGGAGATCCTATCCCCAAAAGTGAGCTGGATATCTGCCAGAACACGCTGAACACCCATGAAATCAGCCTGAGGAGCAAGATTTTTCACTTCTGGATCTCTACAGGAGCAGAAGACAGCAACAGAGAGGTAAAGCAAAGTGGGAACACTCCAAACAATATCAGAGGATAAACAAAAGGGGGAGGGAGCCACCAGAAGTGGTGAAGGACAGTAATACCCCAAAGGAAAGCGCCAGGTGGTTGCTGAGCAGGAATAACTTAGAGCCCAGTTAAAAACACTTAAAAAGAGCATAAGGTTCTGAGGAGCAGCCAGTGGAAACAGGTGGTTATGGGCACAGGCCTGGGCCCACGCTCCCAGGAAGGACTTCATTTGCCTCAAAGAGATGAGTGGGGGGTCCAGTCCGTGACCGCGAACTGCAGCTTTCCGGTCCCCGCACCATTTTGTGGGGGGGTGCGCACACTCCTGAAAGCACCTTAGAGAATCTACTGTGGTCCTGGAGCAGACAGCTTTTCTCTGTGTATAGCGTTCTCTACATGGTGCACTTCCAAAGGCAAGAAATGCTTGGCCAGTACACTAATCTTGGCAAGAATCTGGCCACACACCACCAGAGCCTGGAGCCAAAAGAGCAGGGGAACATGCGTAGTAGCCGAACTGCTGAGTGCGAGACACCTTGGACAGGCTGCACTGAGAGATTTGTGGAAGGGAGTGTCCCTTCTAGACAACCCAGAGGGGAGCAGACTGCAGCTTCTCTGTGACAGGGAGGTCTGGGTACAGACAGGCATATTCCTTGCTTAGACTCTCTGAAAAGGAGAAAAAGCTACAAAAAGCCAAAAGCCTTCAGAGAGCTAAAGACTGAGAAACCGGGTTCCACAAAGCTGTGCCCCTTGAATGGGGGGCAGGGTGACTCAACCCAAGCAAGATTGACTGAAAAACAACCCAACGGGCCCCTCCCCCAGAAGACAAGTCAAAAAAACAAAAGAACTATAACCACAGGGTCACCATAAGACTTTAAATCCCCAACAACAGGGGAAATCAATAGATTAAGTGCCTGATAATACTCTCAAACATGTATATTTCATAGACACAAGTTTTTTTTTTTTTCTTTTCTATACTCTATTTTTTTTATTCACTTGTTTTCACATTTCTTGGTTTGTTTCTGGTTTTTGTTTTTATTTTTTTTAAACTACTTAACATTACAACTAGAGGCTTAATAAAACGATAAAACCAGGAAGACCTGAAATAAACTTGCTTGCATAGAAGGAGTTATAACCATCTTCCAATCTTATCCTTCTGTCAGTGTTTCTACCTATTTACTTTTGTTCTGGTATTATATAAAATCTCGTTCCCGAGGTTCATTCTGACTAGGTTCTTTTATTTTTTGTCATCTACTTTTGTCGGTCTATATGTTTGTTCCTGTAGGTCTACATACTTCATAAATCTTATTATTGGGGCTCATTCTGGCTGGGATCATCTCTTTTTCTGTTTCTATCTTTTTTATCCTTATTCTTTATTTTTGGTGGTGAATCCCAATTGCTCCTAAACCTTGCAGAGTGCACGCTGCCAGGAACATGGGCAAAATATCCAACTATACATACTCTCATCCACTTCTCATCAAAATGACTAAGAGGAGGAACACCCAACAGAGGAAAAACACAGAGACAGCACCCTCTCCATCAGAACTATTAGACATGGACATTAAGAGTATGTCAGAAAGGGAATTCAGGCTGACAATTATCCAGGCAATGGCTAGGATGGAGAAAAACATTAATGACAATATAGAATCTCTAGGGGGGAGGAAATGAGATCCAGTATAGCCAATGAAAGAAATGCTATCAGTGAGATCCAATTCAATCTAATTAGTCTAACAGCTAGAGTTACGGAGACAGAGGATAGAATTAGTGATC
>CM053612.1:45808098-45854054 GCA_028646535.1 Procyon lotor
AAACCAAAATTACCCTAATCCCCAAACCAGGCAAAGACCCTACCAAAAAGGAGAATTTCAGACCACTATCCCTGATGAATATGGATGCCAAGATTCTCAACAAGATCCTAGCTAATAGGATCCAACAGCACGTTAAAAAGTTTATTCATCATGACCAACTGGTATTTATCCCTGGGATGCAAGAGTGGTTCAACATTCACAAATCAATCCATGTGATAGAACAAATCAATAAGAGAATAATAATAAGAAGAAGAACCACACGGTCCTCTCAATTGATGCAGAAAAATTGTTTGACAAAATTCAGCATCTGTTTCTGATTAAAACTCTTCAAAGTATAGGGATAGAAGGAATATTCTTCAACATCACCAAGTCTATCTATGAAAAGCCCACAGCAAATATCATTCTCAATGGGGAAAAACTGACAGCATTCCCGTTTAGATCAGGAACACGACAAGGATGCCCACTCTCACCACTCTTGTTCAACATACTGCTAGAAGTACTAGCGACAGCAATCAGAAAACAAAAAGAAATAAAAGGTATTCACATTGGCAATGAAGAAGTCAAACTTTCTCTCTTCACAGCCGACATGTTACTCTATATGGAAAACCCAAAAGACTCAACCCCCAAACTACTAGACCTCATACAGCAATTCATTAATGTGGCAGGATACAAAATCAATGCACAGAAATCAGTGGCTTTCCTATACACTAACAATGAAACTGTGGAAAGAGAAATTAGGGCATCTATTCCATTTACGATAGCACCAAAAACCATAAGATACCTGGGAATAAACCTAACCAAAGAGGTGAAGGATCTGTACTTGAAGAACTACAAAACATTCATGAAAGAAATTGAAGAAGACACAAAAAGGTGGAAAAGCATTTGATGCCAACTACATAAACCAACTGTTAAAATAAAGAAGCAGATGCATTACAAAGAAGGGCCACATGTACCTCAATGTTCATAGCAGCAATGGCCACAATTGCCAAACTGTGGAAAGTACCAAGATGCCTTTCAACAGATGAATGGATAAAGAAGATACGGAACATATATGCAATGCAATATTATGCCTCTTTTAGAAAGGACGAATATCCAACTTTTGTATCAACATGGATTGGACTAGAAGAGATTATGTGGAGTGAAATAAGTCAAGCAGAGAGATCTAATTACCTTATGATCTAACACTTACGTGCTGAGCATAAAGAAAAACATGGAGGGCATTGTGAGAAGGAAGGGTTTCCCTTCCTGGGAAATGAGAGGGGGAGATGAACCATGAGGGACTGTGGACTATGAGCAACAAACTGAGGGTTTAGGAGGGGTGGTGTGGGGGGTGGGCGAGCCTGATGGTGGATATTGAGGAGGGCAAGTATTGCATGCAGCACTGGATGTGGTGCATTAACAATAAATCTTGTAACATTAAAAAAATAAAATAAACATATTTGTTAAAAAAAAAAAAGATAAAAAGCTTCTACACAGCAAAGGAAACAAGGCAGCCTATGGAATGGGAGAAGATATTGGGAAATGACATATCCAGTTAAGGGTTAGTATACAAAATCTATAAAGAACTTACCACGCTCAATATCCAAAAACAAGTAATCAGGTCATGAAATGGGCAGAAGACTTCAAAGAAGACATCTAGGTGACTAACACCATTAGTCATCTAGATGCTTAACACCATTCATCATCAGAGAAATACAAATCAAAACCATGATGAGATATGACCTCACACCTGTCAGAATGGCTAAAATTAACAACACAAGAAAAACAAATGAGGATGTAAAGAACGGGAACCCTCTTCAATGGTTGATGGGAATGCAAGCTGGTACAGTCACTCTGGAGAGCAGTATGGAGGTTCCTCAAAAAAGTTAAAAATAGGGGCGCTGGGTGGCTCAGTGGGTTAAAGCCTCTGCCTTCAACTCGGATCATGATCTCAGGGTCCTGGGATCGAGCCCCTCATTGGGCTCTCTGCTCAGTGGGAGCCTGCTTCACCCTCTCTCTCTGCCTTCCTCTCTGCCTTCTTGTGATCTCTCTCTCTCTGTCAAATAAATAAATAAAAATTTTTTAAAAATGTTAAAAATAGAACTATCCTATGACCCAGCAACTGTACTGCTAGGTGTTTACCCAAAGGATACAAAAATACCAATTCAAAGGGTTACCTGCTTCCCAGTGTTTATGGTTTCATTATCCTCAAAAACCAAACTATGTACAGAGCCCAAATGGTCATCAACTGATGAATGGCTCAAGAAGATGTGATACATATGTACAATGGAATATTATTCATCCACCAAAAAGAATGAAGTCCTGTCATTTGCAATGACATGGATGGAGTCAAAGTGTATTATGCTAAGTAAAATAAATCAGTCAGAGATCATACCATATGATCTCACTCATAAAAAAAAAAGTTTCTAACCTTTTGTCAATCTGTATTGTAAATATATTGCCTGTTTTCTTTTTTATATTTGACTGTGGTTTTTCTTTAACTTCTGTTTCATAGTATGTTTAATATGTAGATATGATTTAATTCAAGATTCAGATTCCTCAATATTTTCCTTTATGGTTTCTGTCTTAGGGGTTATGCTTAGAGAGGCTTTTCTTTTCGCAACACAATATGATGTTAATCTATATTAGCTTAATGACTTATATGGTTTCTTTCAAAAATTAGACTTTCAGATTTAGCAGTCATTACATGCAAGTTCCATGTAGGCATATTTAAATACATCTTGTAATAAAAGCAAATGATTTCCAATATGAAAAAGAATATTTACTTGTACAGATTTTTAATATTCGATAACTACAAGCATAAGGTTTTGCATAGATACAGGTATGCATGTGAATTTGTATATATTTGAGCAAATGAACACTTTTTTCATTTCTTTGGAAGCATCTGTATTGTCTGTACAGAGATATGTGCACATACATGTTAATGATGTGGGTCTTTATCAGATAATTGATGTGTTAGACATAATCTTTGACTATATTATGGCTATATCTTAAAACATCTTGCAGCAGAAATTTTTCAAAACATAGCTGTATGTAAAAATTCAGTATGACATTAATTGACTTGCAAACATTTGAGGAATGTTGATATAAAACCATAGTAACACTTTTATATATATTGTTATATTCCATGCAGTCAAACTAGACCATGTAATTGGAGGTGTACTCTTACTAGCTTCCATACATCTTTTACACTAATTATCAACCAAAATTCCCTTTAATAACTATTTTAATAATGTAGATCCAATGAGCCTATCCTGATATCAATGATGCTGATGACTTTTAGCCTTTTAGTTAGACGAAACTAATATTAAGTAGATGCTTTTGGCTTTTAATCTGTACATAAATGAAGCTATTTTAATTTTTAAAATGGAATCACTTAGTACCAGCTAAAAGTAATATACTTTGCCTTCAGTTTTTCATTAGACTTGTTCTGAGAAGATACTCCTTTTATAGGAAAATAAACCTAAATGCATTCAATAACAACACATTGTTGCCATTTGTCATTAGGCATTGTGAGACAGACCATGTTACAAATAAATACTTTAAATAGTAAATTACATAATAAGAAAGTCTGTGCAGATGGTTATCGGAGTTATGCTTTTATGGCATGGATGTTGCTGTAGTGCCTTAAGCCCTCTACAAATGATATCTCTGAACCACAGTCATCCATATACATTTTACTTTTTCCTATATGTATCACTGGGGGTTCCCTTAAGATATAGAAGAATGAATATTCACCCTGAAAGAAAATCCCGCTGAGAAACATTACTATTATGGAGTTCTTTGTCATCCTTGAAATGGAAATATTATTCATCATGTTTTCTTGGCAGCCTGATTCACATGGGAGTTACACAAAGGCAATGTATGTGTTCTGATTAGTTAATTTGAATGTCATATTTAAGAACTAGTAGTTGCTCACTGATAATTCTAATTTGCTCATTATGAAAGCATGAAAGAACTCAGCAAAATAGAGTTTAGTTATAAGACACTTGATTAGATAAGGCAGAGATATTTGTACATCATATCTTGGCCGGTCAATATTTATCAGTAATAAGAACTTAACAACATTTTTCTTCTATAAAGCTTATTAATTCCCTAAATGCCATTGGCCATTAGTTTGATATTTAAAAATCTTGGAAAGGTAAGTTAGAAATCAATGACATACTTACCAACCTAATATCAGTGCAGTTTAGAGAAATCAAAGTGATTATTTGAGGAGAAGTAATAAGATTACAGTTATGGGATGTTAGAGAAGATGTAGGTAGTTGGTTCACAAAGTTCTCTAAGAAATATCTGCCATTAAACTTTACTTTTAATCCTTAGATTATGCTAGCATAAATTCAGTGGTAGTTTAGTCATAAGAGGAAATGGTACTGCTCCTTTTACCAATTAACACTGTAAGAATTGATAGACTTATGCCCAGAAGCTTCATGCTAACAGTTTACAGATGGTTAATGAAACACATGGGCCTGAACTGACATTTTAAGCATGTTGAAAAAATGATGCACTGTGACTGCATCATTTTTTGATAATGCAGTCACATTATATCATGATATCATAATGATAATGATATCATTAGATATCATTCCATCAACATTTTCTTTTGCTATTTGAGCATAACAGGGACACTGTCAACTTGAAATTCAGAAGGCTGGTTTATACTTTCTGGTCCTTCTTTCTTTTTTTTTTTAAATGCTGTTGAACTCTAAGTGTATGAGTTCTGAAAAAATTGTTTTGAGTAGGAGACTCATTTGGAGTTTACTGTGTTATTTGTAGAAGTCAGTATCAGCTTAAACTGGAATGTATGTCAAGGTGTTTAGACATTCAATCATTCTTTCACACGTAATACAGTAAACATTAAAAGAATGGGCACTGTGCGTCAAGTGCAGTGCTGAGTGCTCAATAAAAGCATGAGTTCAGGGGTGTTTGGGTAGCTCAGTCTGTTAAATGTCTGCATTCCCATCAGGTCATGATCCCAGGGTCCGGGGATGGAGCACCACATTGGGCTCCCTGCTCAGCAGGAAGCCTGCTTCTCCCTCTCCCTCTGCCTTCACCCACTGCTTGTGCTCATGCTCTCTCATGCTGTCTCTCTCTCTTTCAAATAAATAAATAAATAAATAAATAAATAAATAAATAAATAAATAAAACCTTAAAAAAAAAAAAGCATGAGTTCATTCATTCAGCATTGAATATCCTGAGAGCTATGGTAGATATTGGGGGAGTTACAGAGTATAGATAATCTCTAGTCTAGTGGGGAGATAAATATAACAAAAAATAATTTCTAGTATACTGTCACCTGCTAATAATGATAATAAAAGCTACAATTTTGGGGCACCTGCTCTGTGCTAGGCACTGTTCAATTTAGTTAAATACTTTTATGCTGCATACAAATCCTATGAAGTGGGTACTATCATCTACACTTTAGATAAGGAAATTAAGGTTCAGCATGACTCTATATGCATATACAGTTTGATGTCACAGAGATAAAGTCAGGATCCATACCTGTTTATCTGGTTCCAAAATTTGTGTACATTGACAGAGAAATGGAAAGGGTTATGAAACAAAGAAAAAATAGGTTTGGGAAGAATTCACAGGGAGGAAAATAATTGTTCTGAATTTCAAAGGATGAAGTAAGAGTTAACCAGATAGAGAAAAAGGTATTGGCAAGGATGTCTTTTGCATTTAACATTGGTAACACACATAATAAAACTAAATAAAAATTCATGCTAATAATTTTAATTTTTTCATAGAATAGCAAATTAGAAAAAACATGTCAGGATAAGAGAGAGACCATGGAATGCAGGAAAATCCTTCATATGTACTTTATTGGCACATCTTTCCTGCTTTTTGAATAAGAAGTCACACATTTTTATTTTTTACTTGGCCCCACAAATTATGTAGCTATCTGTAGGTGCTGATTGTTTTAAGCAGAGAGAATATGAGATATAAGAAAATGGAGGCACTAGGGGTGCCTGGGTGGCTCAGTGGGTTAAAGCCTCTGCCTTCAGCTCAGGTCATGATCTCAGGGTCCTGGGATCGAGCCCCGCATCGGGCTCTCTGCTCGGCAGGACCCTGCTTCCTCCTCTCTCTCTGCCTGCCTCTCTGCCTACTTGTGATCTCTCTCTGTCAAATAAATAAATAAAATCTCAAAAAAAAAAGAAAGAAAGAAAATGGAGGCACTAAATACTGTGTCTTGCTTAAGCTGTTTGGTGCATGTTTGGTATCTGAGCGAATGTAGTAGGAATTGGAGAGGAAGAATAAAACTTCTGTATGCCATTCCCAATTAAGGAGTAGGCACTGAAGGATTAAGGCTAATAATAGCATGGCCCAAATAAAATCGTGGATGGATCTCTCTAGGTTTATGATGGAATGGAGTGAGAAAGTCTAATACCTGAAAGACAAGTTAGAATCTGAAACTTTCCAAATAGTAGACAATAGGGGTCTGAATTAATATGGTGGCAATTTGGAAGGGAAATTACTTTGAAAGTTATTTCTGAGATAGGACTGACTATATTTGATGGCCAATTAAATGTTGGTAATAAAGAAGATGAAAGATTCAGGATATCTCTGAGGTATCTAGTTTGAGAGACCCATGGTAGTTATTTCTTAAAAAAAAATACTTTACTGAAAGGAGCATGTTTGAAAGTAAGGATGAAAATTTTTGTTTTGAATATATTTCATGCTCTTTATATGTTATGATAAAATGGATATGTCCAGAAGACACTTGGAAATATTTGTGTTCAGTAAGACAGTATTTTGTTACTTCAGCAATAATTTTGAATTATCTGGCTCTCTAATTTCTGGCCATTCATATTCTTCAGAAGTAGCTTCTAATTCTAGAAATAAGTAAGGCAGTCTGAGAACCTAAATGATTAATAACAAAGTCCCTGGACTAAAATCATAGAATGTATTCTTCTAGGCTCTGACCTAAAACATTATTCTTACTAACACTTAACCAGCTTTGGTATCTATCCTTGAGACCCATGTCACTCATGAAACATCTATTAGAGAAAAGTTCTGAAAGCATCAAGAATGTACAGTGAAGAAAATACAGGAAAGTATATTCCCTTAGAATCATGCTGAGTAATTATTAAGTGAAATGATGTATGCAAAGACAATCTGTCAAATGTCTACACAAATATCAAGATGACTTTAATCACTCAAGATAAAACTAGTCATCCTTAATCACCAAGAGAATAAAAAACATTTCTTCCCTTCTCATAGTTGCAAATGTCTTAAGAATTAAGGATGAGTGGCTTAACCTTGGTGAGATGTTTGAGCCCCTAAGGCACTGGACGTTTTTAGGTGCTTCAAATGCCCTCAAGCTCTATAGACAATGGAGAGAACACATTGTATGTGGGGCCACTTCTAATTTTTGAGAAATAGTGGATCACAGAAAAAAGAAAATCAAGGGAGTAATAGAGATAAGAAAAAGCTTTAGATTTATTTCTTCCTAGAGTAGCAAGATACTAAAGAAAAAAATTATTTTAAGAGATAAAGGTAGGTTTTTGTGAAATAAATTATATCTTTGCTTGTAGGTAGTTTAACCTTTGTTCCCCTAACTAACTATGCTCATCCTTCAAGTAGCAAGTGAGATACCCTTTTCTCCAAGAAGTCTTCCTTGACCCTCAGGTCTTAGTTAAGTTTTGTTCCTCCATACTCACACAGAAACTTTGATTTCCTCCATGATATCACACAAAATAATGCAATTATCTGTAAGGACTGTGAAGTTCCTGAAGACAGAGTCCATTTCTGTCATATCCATTACAATATCCCAACATATAGCATAATGCTCAATAAATATTTGTTGTATGAAAGAATGAATAGATGAATGGAAGAAATGAATGCATAAATGGTCTATTTAGAGGAATCTGAGTCTTTGCATGAAGACATTTTAAGCATGAAGACATTTTTGAGAGATAGAGATCCACATCAGGTAATTCTGAATGCAACAGGAGATTGCAATTAGCAAAAAAGTTAGCAGGAGAGAATAGACATTATTAGAAGCAGTCACAAGAACAGAAAAAGTTACAGTTATCTGCTGGATACAGACGGGGTTAAGAAGGCTGAAGTAGACCTCCCAGGATGTCCATAAGAAAACATCAAAATGTCCTCCATGTTTGACTTATTTGTGAGAAGGAAGGGAAAGGTGAATGGGGGAAACCAGAGGGGGAGATGAACCATGAGAGACTGTGGACTCTGAGCAACAAACTGAGGGTTTAGGAGGGGTAGGGGTGGGGGTGGGGAGCTGGGCGAGCCTGGTGGTGGGTATTGAGGAGGGCACGTATTGCATGGAGCACTGGGTGTGGTGCATGAACAATAAATCTTGTAACACTGAAAAAATAAACATTTTTGGGAAAAAAAAAAGAAAATCAAAATTATCATCCTGAATCATAAAGAAAATATAAATCAGTCTTCAGAAGTTGTGAAAGCAGAGACTATATGGTATATACATGATTCATTTTTACCTCAAATAGCCCCCTCCAATATTTAAATGTTTAAAATAATAATTTTAGTAATCAAAACAATATAGTGATGGCATATAAACAGACACATCAATGAATGGAACAGAACAGATGGACCAGAAATAAACCTGTGCATATATGGTCAATTAATTTACAACAAAGAAGTCAAGAATATATAATGGAGAAAGGATAGTTTCTTCAATAAATGGTGTTTGGGCAACTGGGCAGCCACATGAAAAATAATGAAATTGGACCATTATCTTATACCATGCACAAAATTCAACTCAAAATCAATTAAAGACTTGAACATAAGACCTAAAACCATAGGATTTCTAGAAGAAAATATATGGGGTAATCTCCCTGACATTGGTCTTAGAAATGATTTTTTTTTTTTTTTTAGATTTGACAACAAAAGCAAAAATAAGCAAGTGGGTACACCTGGGTTGGTTCAGTTGGTTAAGTGTCTGCCTTCAGCTCGGATCATGATCTCAGAGTTTTGTGATTTAGTCCTGCATTGGGCTCCTTGCTCAGTGGGAGCCTGCTTCTACCCTCTGCCTGCTGCTCCCTCGGCTTTACACTCTCTTTCTCTTCTTCTCTGTGATAGGTAGATGATAGATGATAGATAGATAGATAGATAGATAGATAGATAGATAGATAGATAATAGATAGATAAAATTTTAAAAATAAGCAGGTGGGACTACATCATATTAAAACACTTTTGTATAGCAAAAGAAACCATCAAAACAATGAAAAGAAAACTTACAGAATAAGAAAGAATACTTGCAAAGTATATATATGATAAGGGATTAATATCGAATGTATAGAAAGAGCCCACACAACTCAATAGCAGAAAAACAATCCAATTTAAAAATGTACAGAGGAAATGAATAGACATTTTTCCAAAGACCATATCTTAATGGCCAACAGGTACATGAAAAAGTGCCCAACATCACTAATCTTCAGGAAAATGCAAATCAAAATCATAATGAGCTACTGTCTCATATCTTTTAGGATAGCTATTATCAAAAAGATAAGAAATTATGAGTGTTGGGGAGGATGTGGAGGAAAGGGAGCCCTTGCTCACTGTTTGTGGGAATGCAAATTAGTGTACCCACTCTGGAAACCAGAATGGAGGTTGCTCAAAAAATTAAAAATAGAATCGCAATATGATCCAAAAATTCTACTTCTGAATATTTATCCAAAAGAAATAAAATCACTATATTTTTTAATCACAAGTAGACAGAGAGGCAGGCAGAGAGAGAGGGGGAAGCAGGCTCCCTGCTGAGCAGAGAGCCCAGACAATGCAGGGCTCAATCCCAGGTCCCTGAGATCATGGCCTGAGCTGAAAGCAGAGGTTTTAACCCACTGAGCCACCCAGGTGCCCCTAAAATCACTATATTGAAAAGATATCTGTATCCCCCTGTTTTTGTGGAATTATTTACAATAGCCAAGACCTGGAAGCAACCTTAGTGTCCATCAATGGGTGAATGGAAAAATATATATATTCATATATATATACACGAATATAATCCAGACATAAAAAGAAGGAAATTCTATAATTTACCACAACTTGGATGGTCTTTGAGGGCATTATGTTAAGAAATAAAAGTCAGGGCGCCTGGGTGGCTCAATGGTTTAAGCCTCTGCCTTTGGCTCAGGTCATGATCCCAGGGTCCTGGGATCGAGGCCCGCATCGGGCTCTCTGCTCAGCAGGGAGCCTGCTTCCCCCTCTCTCTCTGCCTGCCTTTCTGCCTACTTGTGATCTCTCTCTCTCCCTATCAAATAAATAAATAAATAAAAATCTTTAAAAAAAAAAAAAAGAAATAAAAGTCAGGCAGAGAAAGAAAAATACTGTACAATCTTACTTAGATGTGGAATCTTTAAAAACCTAAAATGATAGATTCACAGAACATATTGGTGGTTGCCAGGGATGGGAGTGGGGGTGGACAAAATGGGTGAAGGAGGTCAGAAGGTAAAACTTCCAGTTATAAATAAGCTCTAGGATATAATGTACAGTATGGTGATTATTAAATAAAAACATAATTTTAGTCATCAGGAAAATTTATGTACCTCAACTTTTTCCCTGTTACAGTCTAATCATGTGGTATCACTGCTAGGCAATCTCTAATTTCCAACTAGAATGTGTTCAAGAGTTTCAATGATGATTTGGTTCTTCAGAATAAAAAAATACATTTTTATATCAGTCTTGTCATTTGTAATGCCTACCTATTATTTATATAATTCTATAAATTATAGAATTAATTTATACAACTAAACTACTAGAAGAGCTGATCTATAAGTAGAACCATCAGTTCTTTAAAATTCCCAGCTACCAGGTGCCTGGATGGCTCAGTTGGTTAAGCGTCTGACTTCAGCTCAGGTCATGATCCCAGGGTCTTGAGACTGAGTCCCACATTGGGTTCCCTGTTCAGCGGGGAGTCTGCTTCTTTCTCTCTCCTTCCCCCTGCTTGTGCTCTCTCTCTGTTTCTCTCTCTCTCTGTCAAATAAATAATCCTTAAGAAATATATATATATAAAATAAAATTCCCAGCTACCTATTAAACCTAACAATCTTGTCCATGGGAAAAAATTAGCCTCATTATGAGTTCCATAATAAACCCAAATGATATACCACCCAGAGTATCCTTACTAGCAGGATATGGAATTATTTCAGGATATGGAATTATTTCATTATTTCATTTCTATTTCAGTGTATTGAGTATGCTTGATCTTAGCCAAAGGGTTCAGAAGTAATCCATTTCAGTGTATTGAAAGATGAGGATATAATAACCAGGGTATCCTTAGCAGCAAGATATGGAATTATTTCATCTCCATTTCAGTGTATTGAGTGATGAGAGCAATACATAATATTCTATAATATTAGAATATTATTATAATATTCTATTATGCTTCTCCTTCTCTCACTCCCCTTGCTTGTGTTCCCTGTCTCTGTATGTCTCTCTCTGTCAAATAAATAAATAAAATCCAGGAAAACAATTTATGGCACATATGCCATCCCCAATATAAGAAAAACTGCTTTTAAATTAGAAATATGTAGAGGAAAAGGTAGAAGTGCTATTTTATGACATGTAACTGTCTCTTTTCCTGTACCATCTCCATTCAATCCATCCCACACTCCTCTCAGATTAATCTCTCAAATGGGTTCCTATTATGTGCTTATTGCTATATATTATATACTTTTTAGCATAAAATTAACTGAGAATATGATGGGTTTAATTTGCTTCAAAAAATTCATCCAAAGATAAAGAAATATTCCCCCCATCATAACACAATGAATTACCATGACATGATCTGAAAAGTTCTTTAGTTGAGTTTAACTGCATTTGCATTTACTGTAGTACATCCTGTTCACCACAGCCTTCTGATTCAAATAGGCAAGGGAAGAGGCTCCTGGGTGGCTCATTTTGTTGAGCATTTGACTTAGGCTCAGGTCATGATCTTGGTGTTCCCCTTGGAGAAACTGCTTTCCTCTCTCCCTCCCCTTCTTCCTCTCCTCCCCTCTACCCGCTTCTTTGTCCCTCCACCCCCCCCCCGTGGCTCTCCTGTGCACACTCTCTCTCAGATAAATAAATAAAATGTTTTTTAAAAAATAAAAATAAATAGGTAAGGGAAATTGTTGATAGGGCATAAATCAATTCCAAAAATTTTAATAAATATGCCTGGACATCCTAGGCAACCTTACTATTAGTAAATCAGTACATTTGCTTTCCTGAAATTTCTGTCTTTCATATTTCTAATGTATCAGGACTTAAAACATGGTCTCAGGTCTATTCTCAGTTCTATTATCATTTAGTTTAAAACTAGAAATTTTAGGGAAAGATTGCAATGGGGAAATCTCACACGGACAGTATGAGGTCAAGAGAGGGCACTTTGTTTAAAACATTAAAGAGCTGAGCTTCAGAATTATCATCAACATCTAAGCATTTTATATATGAAATTACTTCCCCCCTTTCCAAATATCGCTAATTACCTTTATACCTAACTTTCTTTTATATCTCATAATTTAGCTGTTCATATTATTCAAGAGACAATTGAATCATGTGAAATTTTAAAAATGTTCAGATTTGATTTCAGTAAGTCATTAAGAAAAGCAGATGCGTTTTGTGTGTATATACTGTGTGTGCATACACACATGAACATGAGTGTAAACAGGAATGAAACCATACTGATTCATTTTACATTACCTGTAACACCTAATGGATTTCTACCATTTTTAATGACGAATCACTTATCTGTGTGTATGATTGGGGGAAGTTTTTTTCTACCAAGTTCAAATTGAAGTGGAAAATTTTTGGTTCACTATCAGTTTCACTTTCCTAATACTAAAAGCTGTCCAACAAAAGAAGTAGCTTCTTGGCATTATGATTTTTCAAATCCCAATTATGTTCCTACCTTTGAGATATCAGGTTATTGATGGTCTTCAAAGATCCTCCCAGCCACCCATTAATCTAAGATTCTAATAAGTTATTTTTGGATCATCATCCACAAAGACAATTTTCCTGAGTAAGAAGGCACAATGCTGGTGTTTATTGGTGGAAGGAGGCTTTCATGACCAAATCCCTTAGCACTAATTTTACATGTATCAGTGGGGAATAGTGACAATTGGATCTCCAAAAATGTTAGGTACTTTGAAAGATATGGGAAGACCCTTAAACTAGAATTATAATTATAGATGAAGGTCCTATGATTACGTCTAAAGGTAGGGACAGTGATGTTGCCCCACTACTACTACATAAGCAGTGAACTTGAGGTCAGAGTCCCTAAAGTTTCCATGCAGCTAATCCAGCTACTCTCACCAGTCTAAGGATGAATATAAATTATACAATCTACAAAGAGAGGGGAATGATGTGATGCTGATCCTTTCAACCCTAGAAGATAGCTTATACCTAAGGAAGAATTGATATACAATGAAACTCCTTCATTTCAATGAAATTCCTTCCTCTCAGTGAAGGAATTCCTGTCTTGTGCCAGCTCTTTAATCAAGGCTAAGGTTCATATGTTGTTGGAGGAGGGAGGTAGTGGTGAGGAGGAGGTTGTAGAAGGGTGGTCAAGGGTTTGCATTGAAATTGCAAGCAACCTTATCCCAGGAAACATGAACATGCAGAGTAGGCTTCAATCCCAGTATTTTCCTCTCCCATTCTCCACAGATGAGCCAATGAGGTGAGTTTCAAATAATCAAAAGATTCTTATAGTTGCTTCTACTTTCTAAGAAGTCACAGCTATCCACCAGACTCAGAACCAAATTTGTCCCAACAATTCTAAGCCAGTGTGCATAACTGCTACCAGATGAAGTTAAACCATAGACAATATTAGGCATCTGGACCTCTGAGAGTTGGGAAGCAAAGGGCACAGGCTTCCTCTGGTCGTTACAGTATGGTTTGAATAATTCAACACTTCATACCATGTAATTGATTATTTGGTACACTTCTTATTGTGTTATGGTGAGAGGAGGTCATACTATCAGAGCAGGCCTGCTTAGTCAACAAAAAACCCATAGGGATCATTCTCCTCTAGGACAGAGAAAGAGCCTAAAGTCTTCTCAGGACTCTTAAAACTTCCATAAATAAGGATGGTGAGGAGGTGATGGTGAGAGGAAACATCTGGAAGTGAGCTCCATGGTTCCAAATTAGAAGACCTACAGTCTATGGTGAGCCAGCTGTGAATATAACTTACCTTTTATAAGACAAGGTGAGGAGTAGAAGTGGCAATATGTAGGAATAACTTAGAGGTTCTTTGGTGAACCAGATTTTAGAAGGACTCAAGGATTTTAGTTGGAATGGACCAAAGAGAAAGTGAAGACATTTTAGATAAACTAGGTCAGGGCCACAGTTTTGGTTTTGGTTTTGGTTTCTCACTGGGCTTTTTAAAAAATCTGGCCTTGGTTTTTCATTAGGTTACAATGAATACTTGGATGTACAGAAATTTCTTTGGACCAGAATAGATGCCCTTCCCATTTTCTTGTTCTCTACTGAAGGTGTTTCTCAAGAAGAAACTTTTTAGAAGTAACAGATGTTCAGAAATGATTTTCCAGTTTTTGATTCACCAGGATCTTTCTGTTTCCCAGTACAACCCTTCATCTTAAAAGCAAGTTTGCTAAGCACACACAGCCAGGAAAAGGCAATCTGGTGTGATTTAATAGAACAACTGAGGACAAGAATATTGGACTGTTTAAACAAGTGAATTGAAATAAGATGTATGTTCATATTTGTATGGGAATAACCAAACCAGAGGAAGCTTTACAAATACTGACCTAGTTCTTGAATTTTGATTTGCAGTATGACTTTACTTCAATGACTACAATTGGCAATTTTTTCTTTTTTTTACAATTGGCAATTTGAAAATAAAAACTCAGTAACAAGTGACAAAGTCAAAATGCTTTTATTTATACTGAAGTTTACAAGTACATTTTTAATAAAGAAGGTGTACTTTAACTTAATATATGGCAGAACAGAGAAACCATACATATGTTTCCAGTCACTAACACACTACTGCATTTTTTTCCTTAAAAGACAAAAAGCCAAGCTGAAATGAGCATAGAAAAGCATCACATATGGTCAGGTTACTTTACCCATTAGGATTTAGCTCATATTCTTAAACTGATCAATCAAATGCAAGGACAAAGTTTACATCATTGCATTTAAACTGTACACATGTTCCTATTTTAATGTAATATGGACTGAAAAGATGCTTCATTAAACAAAGCTTTGTTGATCAACACAATTGAAATAATTCCATATTGAATAGTTTCAGAGATAAACTGGAATCACAAGCATCTTCATTTATGTAAAAGCCAGTGAGGACCTTTCAGGCTGAATAAAACTGTTGTGCCATTGCTAAACAATAATAGTTACCTCCTTCAAAAAAAAAAAAGAAAACAAGTTAGTTCTGAGGAATGATTCTGATATGTGCTTAAAAACATTGAACTTCTGTTTTCAGGAACCTAAATTATCTGATGTAGCAGGCTTGATTTAGTATTGGTAAAATTTGAAATTCCCTAACATTTCTATAGTTATTGTGTCAGTTTTCAAAGATCTCTCCAGTTTTTTGCTACAGCATCTGTTCTCACAGCACTGAAGACCTTGAAGACTGATAAGACTCATTTCATAAAATGTGATGTCTATAGTTATCCACACCACTTTTGCTTTTTGTACATAATGAAATGTTCAAGATCCCTATGATTTACCACAACAAGGAGAAAAGAATATCTGGTTATCATCTAAGGTAATGGTAGCTTTGTACATTTAGAATTTCCCCTCCCCAGATTAACCCTGAGACTGTGTACACTGTGTGAAGGGATACTAGTTCTTAGTATCAATTTAACCATGTGTTTGGTCAAAGTTAAATATTGGCAATATATTTAAATGTTGGCAATGAAAATAATCCATATCATCCATATTTGATTGTGTGGATAAAAATTATACTTGGAAACAATTTTCAAAAAGAAATCCTCTTTTTGTCTAACCTTGCTCTTTTCCATAGCCATGGCTTATGACCTGAGTCTCTATCCAGCTACCTCATAAAAATTTGCCTTTGGTCACAAAAGGAGAACCAAGAAAGAAAGTGTGGATGTACAAATCCAACACCTATGCTTAAGAAACAAAGGCTATGTTTGTGAGTCAAATGTATCAACTTCACACATAAAAGAGAGTACATTATCATTGCTGGATTGACATGCCTAGTCTGAGAGACTGTGGACTCTGAGCAACAAACTGAGGACTTTGGAGGGGTGGGGGTAAGGGTTAGGCGAGCCTCGTGGTGGGTATTGAGGAGGGCATGTATTGCATGGAGCACTGGGTGTGGTGCATGAGCAATTAATTTTGTAACACTGAGAAAGTAAAATCAACGTATTTGGGGAAAAAATGAATGCTAGTAAAACGAAAAAAAATAAATAAATAAAAATAAAATATTAATTTAGTCTGGTCAAAATTTAACATTGTCAGGAGGAAAATACATCCTTTAAAGCCTTATTTATAAAATCTTTAAAATATTTATTATTTCTCTATAGAGGTATTGCAGTGAGTCAGTGGAATTTTCTGGATAATACTTCAGAACCAAAAATAAAGATGTGGTAAAGTAATAGAAGAACAAAAGTCTTTGTTGGTCAGATGACCTAGAGGGTCAAACTTCATTAGAGGGCAACCAGTTATTTTGCCAAAGAGCCTGTGGATTCACTTGAACTTTACCTAGGACCAGAAGAAAATAAAGTTTGAATTTAGGGGAACTGTTTAGTAGTCTTTCACCGCAGCAAATTGCTCAGATTCCTTTGTGACATCTAAGAGTAGTCATTCTGATAAAATTCACCAGATAGTTGCTCAGTTTTCCAGTCTATCTCATCTTCTGTATACACAGCCTAAATGTCAATGGAAAGCTCTTCAGCATCAAATGGAAAACAAGATTGAGTTTTATACAATATAGCTAAAGCTTAAAATCATGCAGTATAAATTGTGAACATTACAAACTTGAAAGCAATAACAAAACAAAATAATATCTTATAAAAAAGGTCCATAAGTACAATAACAAATGATAAAAAGCAATCACCATTTGCCCTTTAGAAAAGTTGTTTCTGAAAAATCTCCCTTTTTTATTATGTTTAATTACTGCCTTTAAAAAAAAGACAAACATATCTGCCCACACCCTTCATTAAATGTGCTGGTTTACAAGACCTATGAGAAGCTATTTCCATAGCAGCTCAAAAATCCAAAGAAAAACTAGGCTAACAAGAAGAAGACAGTATTAATATGAATCAATTTTTCTACCCAGAATACAGTAAATTAAGATTTCATAGTAGAGAACCCTTTTCTCCTAATTTAGAGGATAGCAAAATAGACTCTTGTGCAGCATGCCCTATAATGTTGACACAGATTCTGTTACTGTTTTACATATATCAGTACTGAGTGATCATAAGGAAGGAGCAGATATGACCTGCTAATTGACACTAATCCTTGGAGCAATTTTAATATTTGCCACATTTCAATTTCAAAATGCATTTCAGCTATAATATGAGTGATTTATCATTTAGTAGTAGCTGTCAAAGTAAACTCCTAGATAAAACAAAAACATCTGGAACCATTAATAGAGGAGAGCAGTACCTGAATTTCAATCCAAACCCAGCATGCTCACTTCATTAGGGACAGGAAACAGCCAATTAGTAATTAAATGTTTCATGTTTTTAAGAGTGCTTGTACTTGAGTTCCAAAAGAGATGATCTAATATGCATTCTAGATATAAATAAGATTAAATATCAGGAAGAGCAACCAACAAAACCTCTCTAGAAGAATGTCAGGGAGTTTGGAAATTTATAAGGAGCAGTACACCCTGACATTTGGGAAGAGCTGACATAATTTCTTGCTTTAAGATTTACCAGATAAGTAAAAGGGGGATTTGATATACACAGATGTGACCATTTAAAAAATTAAAAAAAAAAACAACAAAAAACGAAGGCACATAGCACCGCCTGTTATAGGAATACACCATGGTACAGGAGTCTGGTGTGGCCCCCTTCATGCAAAAGATGAGCCTCCGCTGATTAGTTGAGTTATCTTTAAAGAACCTCACCTGGTTGTTCCAAACTCAACAAAGTGTGAGAATTGCCTTCTGTGGTATATACCTCTGAAGCTTATGAAAAGAAAAGGCAAAACTAGGTGTCACAAAAAAGTAAGATATGTGGGGAAAGACCAGAAGAAAACACATGAGGATTTCTTATAGTTTAATCAAAATCAATTAAACATATCTATTTGTAAAAAGACACTAGTTTGTTTTTAAGTGACTTAGTTAATTTGAATAAGCTATCCAATCTTCCCTATGTTTAATACATGCTGTTTGACTATCAAATAATGAGACATTTCTGGATGCTATATTTTTAGTCACATATCTTTGTTATTCAGTCCAGATATTTGATATTAGTACAATTTTTAAAAATTGCATTTCCCTGAATCCATGATTTATTTCTTTTTTTATCCATGATTTATTTCTAATTTGGCATTATTCACTGAATTAGGTTAAAGCAGCACATCTACTCTACGCAAGTAGAACTTCTACAATCTATCAAGAGCACAAGAAGTCAATTCCTGTACCTTAGAAGAAATTCCTTCAGAGCATGAAATGACTGAAATGTCACGTTGATATGAATTAACGTAACATTTTAAAATGTGTAGAGTATGTGGCCATTCCAACAGAAATTTCATGTACTTTCACAGGGAATTGATTTTTGGAGAATGGACTAAAAACTCTGTTGGTCTTTTGCATAAGATGAGTGGCGCTTTTGTCACATCAGCAATTAATTCTAGGATAGGTGTAAAAATAATATATTAGATTTTCTTGGTGTACGGAGGATACATTAGGATGAGCCATTAAAAAATTTTTGATTACTAGAGTGCCATTTCACACATTGGAATACTGCTCTATTAGATTCTCAAAAGGCATGAAAATAATGATGGCAAGTATTTGCCACCGGCCTTTGGTGAGGCCTTCATTAAGTAAATAGTTTAAGATATTTGAGGCCATTTCCTGGACAATTCAAGCCAAATGACCCATTTGGTTCTAATTGCTGGTACCTTTTAGGCATCTAGTCATGTTTAGATCAGAGAGTGAACAATAGAAAATAACCAGGATGTGACTGATTCATCATCTCTGCCTTTCTTTCTTATGTCTATAGATTTTTCAGTCTATTTAGTTGTTGATAGATTAATAAAGAGGAAACAGGATTGGAGATGGGAGGAGAGCAGAAAAGAATAAAAGGAGTGTATTTTTTGTAGCTTGGGTGTGTATTCTTATCACTGTCTTCTTTATAAATAAGGAATGTGCTAGTAGAAAGGGACTAAATGACTTGCTTTACCATCAACAGATCAAAGGGAGAACTAGGTATGGAAAAATCTGCAAACTTGATCTGTCTGTATTCCCTTAGAGAACACTACAGGCATGTTTTTGGTTATTTGTTTTTGTTTTTTTTTTTTAAGAAAAGTGAGCTCCAAAGCAGTGATAACAAATACTGGTCATTCGCACAAATGAGTTACCTCCTCACATATTTCCTGTTAAATCTCAGGTCAGCCAAATATAAAGCTATTTCACAATAATCACAACTTAAAGTGGGTGTGCCTACATTTAAGTTTATGTCACACCATTTAGAAATAGCATTTTCTCTCTCAAAAATTCTTGTATCTACTTACCCCACAAGGATGCTGTGAGATTAATGTGACAACATTTATGAAACACTATGAACTCCATGAAAGAAAGGGGTTATAGAAGTGTAAAGTAAAGTGTAAAGTAGCATGTTCAATCATCATTATGATTATCCCCTAAAAACTTGTGAAGTCTATTCTCTAGCACATTTTCCCTGTACGTGCAAGGTCCTATTAGTAGTAATGAAGAAATAGTAATTAAAGGTTCCATATTTTAAGAATTTGAGTATTAATTCTAAAGAATTACAACACTGGATAAGCAGGTAACTGCTACAGCACTCTATTTGTGCCTATGATCAGTTGGAGTTCCGGCATCAGTGTTCAGGCTGCACAGAAAAAACAATAAGACCTGGTCAAAATTTCATTATGACAAATAAAACCCAAAAATCTACTCAGTGAACTTCACTGGATACCACAAAATGGCTTCATAATATTTTGCTGTGCTATATATGTTCAAGATTTGAATGAATCTCTGTACAATAAATGTGTTATTTTATTAAGCTTATCCCTGAAACATATATTCATTGATGTGAATTTCATTTTATTAAAAATGAAATTCTACAAAGGTGAGCAAAATGGTAGGTTTACAGTAGTTTAAAGCTTAATCTTACTCTCTTGCGGTGATAATGACAATATAAAAATAGTGTAAATGCTATTCCCTAATTCTAAAATATGCTTATGACCCCTTGTGCATGTTCTACTGTTTTACAATCTGCAGCAAAATGCATGACTAGCTTAACAAGCAAGGCATTAAGAAAGGTTTTTCCCCCTTCATAATCTAAAACACAAGTAAAGGTCCACATCATTTTCTCTGAGTCAAAATCTTTGTTACGTTAATGATCGCAATTTCCCCTCAGGATGAGATTTCCTTCCCTGACAGAATGGTTATTTAAAAGTAACTTCTCACTGTGTGTTTGTTTGTTTGTTTAGAGTAGTTGACACACAGTGCTACATTAGGTTCAGTTGTACAATATAGTGATTCAGCTGCTTTATATGTTATTTTATGCTCACCACAAATGTAGCTACTATCTATCACCATACAAGGCTATTACAATATCATTGACTGTATTCTCTGTGCTGTGCCTTTTATTCCTGTGACTCATTCGTTCCATAACTGGAAGCCTGTGTTTTTTTTTTTTTTATTGAAAAAAAATAAGTTGATTATGTTTTTGAAGGTTTAATTTATGTTTAGAAAAAGTTATTTTTCCTGCTGAGAGCTCATGTTTTCTTTCAAGTGCTTCCTTACCACTTACTCACTTATATAAACAATGGGATTAGGGAGTGCACTTGATATGATGAGCACTGGGTGTTGTATTTAAGTGATGATGCATTGAATTCTACTCTTGAAACCAACATTGCACTTTATGTTAATTAACTAGAATTTAAATAAAAATTTGAAAAAAGTGTACTTGTTTCATACAGCACCAGGTGTTGTATGTAACTGTTGAATCATTAAATTGTACACCTGAAACTAATATTACACTGATGTTAACTACCTGGAATTTAAATAAAAACTTTAAAAAAGACAATGAGATTTCCTTAAGAACTGATAGGCTTCATCATAGGCATACTTTGGGCCATCAGACCTTTCTTTTGGGGTAGCTACCTTATTTATGAACTAATGGCAGTATTTTATTAATGATTTCTCCAACTAAGTAGTAAGTTTTATGTTTTCTTTAACTCGCTTAACTAGTGATGTGTTTCTAATCTTCAAATAGGCACTATATTATTTGACTATCTTAAATAAGATCATATCTGAAAGACCATGTTTCCCCAACTTGAATAAGAGAGAGATAAAACAATGGGCTAGTTAATGCTCTAATTCAGTCTTAGATTGAGTCTAAATTAAATATTCAGTCAATTGTATGAGCTCTACTTCATTGTGGAAACATGTTCAGAATGTGGCATCCTCAAATCAAATAAGTGATAACAGTTTGGGGGCCAGGTAGGTATTAGTACAGTAGTATAAATATGGAGCTACTAATTTGAAAATAGGAAAATTAGACTAATGCAAGAAAGGGGGCAGATAATAGAACAGTATAGCATTTGATTACTCTTCATCTAGAGAAAACATTGTTTTAGAGTCATTTTTTAACAGGGTCTGATGTTGATTTTATAATGTGGCACTTTAAAAAAATGGAAGTTTCTTGAAAATAATAACCACTTGACTTTATTAGCCCCTCAAATTTCTGATTTACATTTTAATCAAAACAAAAATCAGTACAAGTTGTCTTTTCTTTGCAAATGGTATCACAATGGAACATCAACCTCTCTTGCTCACTTTTAACTCATTTTGTTTTTGTGAATTAATTCTTTAATATACCTTTTTCCTCTTTATTTACTCTCTGGTCTTTGAAAGACCCACCCTAAAAAAGTGGCATGGATACCCTTCTATTCTCATATGAGAATAGATTATAAAAAATATATTTGTCATGACTGCTGAAAAAAATGTTTTAAAGGAAGTTTTATACATCAATTATATGCCAAGTATTTCACTCTTACTAAAATCTACATATGTGAACATAAATGCTAACTTCATATGTATTTTATCGCACCTAGTCATAATGAAATCTTGTTATCTGCATACTTGTCAGAAAGTATGGATCTAACATATTGAAGAGGATGATTAGCAAATATTATAATTACTATTTTACTAAAATTCAGGGAAAGATAAGTTGAATTACTTCTCAAGCTTAGTAACTGAATTGGCTAGTTAGTGACTGAAAAATTCTGACTACTAGACCAATGCTCTTCCTACATTGTATCTCCCACAGACCAGATATAAAGTGTCAATAAAAGTGCATGTGTCCAGTACACAGACCTGCAGTTTTTGAGCCACACTAAGAGCTCTAGATGTACTTGAATTCTACTTTCCTGCAGAGAAAAGAAAGGAAAAGAAAGAAGTATAAATAAAAACTAGTATTTATGGAACACTGACTATGTTAAGAGCCATACTAAGCCATTCTAAGCACTTGTATCACATATGAACACAATGAACACATATGAACACATGACACAAGAAGTCGTATCCTTGAACTACTTCTTATAGATATTACCATGGTGAAAAGTGGTAAGCTGCTTATGTCGTTTTTCTAAAAATCTAAAGTTGTATCACCCACTTGCCATAAGTATATAATTTAAAAAATATTTTGTAAAGGTCAAATTTATTTCAGCTTTATTTAGGAAGCATACTGTAAATATTTTAATGTAATATTTAAAGTACAATTAAGTACTTTTTATGACTTTTAACCTATAACTTAATATTTAATAATCAATTAATATTCAATATTTAAATTAATTTTATTTTTTATTTTATTTAATTATTAATTAAATAATCAATATTTAAATTAAATACTTAATATTTAGACTAATTAATCTAATAATTGATTAATATTTAATTATTTTAGATATTTAATGACAATATTTAACTTTTAACTTAATATTCTTTTGTATATTAAACTAATAGAAAAACACTATAATCCTGCACTACAAAGGAATCAATATGTATGATCAAAATATGGAAGAAAATAAAAATGAAAGTAATGGGAAAACATTAAACGTTTACTTGAACAACAGTAAAAATGACCACATCCAACTTTTCCCATAAAGGATTGAAATGCAGTTACCAGGAGACTGTAAAATTTGAGTTGCAGGTTATGTCTCACCCATTTTAAATGGCTACTCACCAATGCTGAGATCAACTTGATATTCATCTGTATTTTTTTAAAGAAAATATAAGCACTTAAATATTTATGGGACAATAGGGAAATAGTGAAGAAATGTTTATAAAAATGCTCTTTTCTCTAAAGTTAAAAGAGAAATTGGTGAAAATGTTGTCTAAATAACCATTTGCATTATTGAGATAAAGTAGGTTGGAGGTTGAGTAAGCAGATTATTACTAATGTTAATTTTCAAACATTAAACAAGTAAATTATAAACTGGGGGTCAACAGATTAGGGGACATCAAGGAAGTCTGTATAAAATCTAAAGAATGTTTTTTTTTAATTCACTTTAATTTCCAAAATTGTTATATGGTTATTATAAATGAGAAAGAAGTTTCCTATCATAAACAAATAAGACTTTATGCCAAAGGTCCACAGTAAAGAATCCTGGCCTAAGTTACATGACTGAGGATCTGTTAAGGTCTTGTTCTGATAGATGATGTGAGTTTCATCACAAATACAAAAGTTTCTTTTCTATTTTTATTTCAGTCTCTTTACACAGTTTTAAATAGAAAAGAGAGCTGTATGATATTTGTGTATTTTTTATAAGTACTACCTCAATTTCTGTGAAGTTTTAAGGTAGAAGTGATTAATTAGAGTTGGTTTTAGGCTATTTTGTTTAATTAACTACAAGCTGGAGAAGCTTTCTTCCGCCTAGGTCCTGCTGCACTGTTTTGCATAGGACAATATTACAGTCTAGTTATATATCTTAACTAGCTGCCTAGTGATTTCAACAGTATAGATTGAAAGTGATAATATCAACACAAATTGACAATGAGGATAATGTGTGAGGAAGTTAAGATTCCTATGTTTTAGAATACAATATCAATAGCAAGCCAATTAACTTCTCTTAGGCTATTTCCCTACTTATAAAATGGAGGTTAATCATACCTTATTTTTATCGTACAGGGATAATCCGGATAGAGGATGTGTGTTAAGAATGATGCAAAGACAAAATCCTCTTTCTGATGAAATAGTTACCAATGAGAGAACTAACAGTAAACCAAGGCTTGCCACATTTTGCACAATGGAACAGGAAAACTTAGCCAAATATAAAAAAAGAAAATCAAAATCTTCAAAGGGAAAGGAACTAGAAAGGGAGAGATGTTAAACAGATTTATTATTTGAGTTCTTGGATGCAGCCATACCTGAATCTATCCCTGGAAGTTTCAGTTAAGTCACCCAATAAGTTACCTTTTTTAAATTAAGCCCTCCCTCACTCTATCCCCCCAAAAGAAAAGAATGGCACAAAGTTCACCAGGCTATACAAATACTAGATCTTGCCTTTTTTTTGCCTTTCTTTTTTTTCACTCTTCCAGTTTTAGAATTATCCAATCAGCATGTTGGCATAGAACCACAACACATTTTTGTGGCTGCAACATCATTCTACTTTTTTTTTTTCATTTTATTCTACTTATTTAAAAGAAGTGGTATAACCACAATGACATATTATTACAGCCTTCTATGAAAATGCCATGTGTTTTTTTTTGTTTTTGTTTTTGTTTTTTTTAAAGATTTTATTTATTTGACAGAGAGAAACACAGCGAGAGAGGGAACACAAGCAGAGGGAATGGTAGCGGGAGAAGCAGGCTTCCTGTCGAGCAGGGAGCCCGATGCGGGGCTCGATCCCAGGACCCCAGGATCATGACCTGAGCCGAAGGCAGACGCTTAACGACTGAGCCACTCAGGCGCCCTGCCATGTGTTTTATATTAAAACACAAATGTGAAACTGAGGAACCATTGATCAGAGAAAGGCTTTCCTTTTCCACTTTCCTCAAGCTTATCTGGGTTTGAGGAGGGATAGAGTGAATTTTAAGCTTAAAAATGTATAAGTACAAAGAATGGAGCATAAAGTAACTGGCTAAGCACTTATAAAGTTGAATCAAACAATCCTTCCTGGATAAGAGTCAGAAAGATCTTTTGATTGATGAATTAATTCTATAGATTTACAAAATGCTGAGTAGCAGAGCAACCTATTTTGGCTTGCAAGCCTCACTATCTTGTTATCACTACAAATACAATTTCATCTATTGTGTAAGTGAGATATAACTGGAATTGTATGTCTTAGGTCTGTATATGGGACTTTATGTTATCATCATTAGTGTGACAACCTTTTAGTCATTGCAAATATTCTGTTAACAATGTAGTGGTAGGTGGTGCAAGCCACCCCTTGACAACCAAGCCCTAAGTTATCAAGTACTGTAAGCTCTTCACATCCTCCTTAGAAAGAACTAAAGGCATAATGCGTGCTATAATCTGACAGGTATTTTACAGAAAAAGATGTGATATGGTCTGGGAGGTACTATCAATCAAGATAAAAATCCTGTGAAGGATAAAGAAAATGAGAGAGAAATACTTCCTGGGGGAGAAAATAAAAAAGACTCAGGCCATCTAATGAACCTCACAGGAAAAAAATACTGCTGCTTTAGAGAAAGATGCTAAAATCTCTGTGGGGTGTGTGCTAAGGTCTTTTTTCACTCTATAATGACAGCTGCAGCAAAGTTTCTCTAAGTAGTAAAAGGCTCCTACTCTCAAAAGAAGCATTTAAGAGGAAAGAAGACCCACTTCCCACAATCTCTCTAATCTCTTAGACACTATACACTTTAGAAAAGAATATTTCCACTTTACAATGGGAATATTAAAGTGCCTACATATACCTTACAACATAGTATGAGATATAAAAGAAGAGGACAATTGATGATTGATGAGGACAGGGCAGGAAGTGCCCTGTCTGTGGAGCCCCAAGAGAAAGATGTAGAGCACAATATAGTGGGAATTAGTGTAAAGGCCTATAGAGAAATTCTACCTGCTCTCCTTTTAGTTTTTCTTGTCAAATCACATACATGGCAAGTAATCATATACGATTTAGTTTTTCCAGTCTCTTACTTACTCCTACCATCATTTTCATTGCTATTCTAGCAGATTCTGTAATGATAATTTTAGCCCAAGGCTAATTGTTTCCAATAAATATTAGCATGCCCTCTGAAGCTCATTAGAAGAATGTTATTCTAGGTAACCAAGTGAGCAGCAAAGATAGAATACAAGGAAGTTTCAAAGATCAAGGAAGGCTAGATGTTGCTCAAATTGATTTTGAAAGAGTAGATGAGAATATACATATTCATATATATTTAATAGCATAAATATATATTAAAATTTCTATATTATAAACATATGTTAAATTACATTGTAAGATGTAATAAGTGTGTTTTTAGCATAGAAGGGTTAAAATTGTGTCTGTTGCTTTTACAGTCAAATGACATGTTAGTCACCTTGCTTTTAATTTTTCAGTGGCATCTTCACCAAGTGCTGCATGGACGAGATCATGCTTTTTATATTTTAGAAAGGTTAGTCTATATTCTGTTAATAAGCTTTCACATTTTTCTGAACAAAAATGGCTCAGCAGGGAAAAATTTTTAGTAGATTTATCTTTTGCATCAAATTTTGGTTTACTTTTAACATGTAGGTTAGATTTAATATCTATTCCCAGTGTGTTAGTAGCAAAAGGAAGGAAAATTATTTAAGATTCCACCATATTTATGGAAAAATATATTCCAGTATTAAATCATTTTGTGTCATGGTCAAACATGTAGGCAAAAAAAGCAAATGCAAAAATTACTTACAGATTGACATTTCTCTTGCAAAAACAGTTCCTAATTTGTTTGTTTTTTAAATTTTGTTTTGTTTTGTTTTCCCCAAATGGGAAACAGGAATTTTAGAAGAAATTCCTTTTTGGAAGAAAGCCAACAAGCAAAAGAGGGATAAGAAATACCAAAAGCTTCACTAAATGAACAAAACACACATGCTTTCACACTTAGGAAATTTGGAAATTTCCCATTTCCAAATGGGAAACGATGGCAGGAACAAGAGCAATGTGTCACTGTGGCCTTGCAATTTATGATGCTATCTCCCTTGAACTTTTTTGATTATTTTATTACTAGAAAGTCCGTTCATGAAGGTTGTTGTGTGTTTCTAAAACTTAAGAGCTTCATATCCTGGGCTTGTTTTATCTGTTATTATTAAGATGATGATGTCACTTCTCAAAATTTTAAGAACATGCACTGTCAACTGTAGCAGTAGCCCCTAACAATGAAATATAGTCATATAAGAGTTAACTAAGGTATAAACATGCAAAAGGAGAAGTCTCTTTGTGATCATAAAATGATGTTATTTTCTGTTCAGCAGTTCATGTTACTGCTGTTCATGCTAATTAATTAAAGGAGCTGTTGCTATAATGTGCAAATAGGGAATCTGAGAAACTTGGAGGGCTTTTAGGTCTCCAAGTGAAGTTAAGTCAATCTGGGAGCGGGCAATCAAATGTAATGAAATCACTTGTCAGTGCTAAGCTTGCAGAAACTGTGAAGTTTGACTAGGGAGTAAAAGGATTATAATTAGATTTCCAATAGGATAATAACTAAATGGCAGAACACAGTAAAGAGAAAATATTACTTTGTTAGCTAATGGTACTGCTGTTCAGTTTTAGTTTTTATCAGTGCACTTGTAGTTGTGCTAATTTAATTTGCTTTTATCAGCAGAAATGCACTACGCAAATGGTACTTGAATGTCATTTGCAAAAATCATTGATCTGAAGGTGCACTTAATGACATTCAGTATGTTTATTTTATGTGAAACAGAGATTGGTTGATAAGATGGTTAATGTGCTGTCTTGCAGGCCCTCAACTGAATTATGTGAATCTAGGTGGGACAATATTAGTGTATATGCTCCACCAAATCCTTTACTTCCACCAATAGTGGACAGAGCCATCAGCTTTGAGTGTGTATTCATTATTCGATCACCTTAAAGTATTCAGAAGGACTTGCTATAATAGACTGCTAAAATAAGGGTTAAAAAAGGTGATTCACGCATACCTTGTCTGTCAAACAACATTCAAAGCATAAAAAGACATGAAATAACTAAGCTAAAGAGATTTAGAATACATATAAGAACCTCAGTACAAAGAATCTTTGTACTAAAATCCATGTGATCATTATCATAAAACTGTATATGACTTTATTACTTTTAAAGATGGCCAAGCAACATTCTTCCAAGTCCTTTTTAAACTCTTAAGGAGATATCCCATTGGAACTAATTTAATTTCAAAAGCGAGAGCACTGGGTGATTGATAGATTTCTATCCAGCAGAGCTATTGACAATAGGAAGAGAAAAGACTTCACATGCTGGAATTGTTTGCTGTGATAGAGATGAGTTTTGGAAATGGCACTGGATTGGCATGAATGAACTGACCCTCATAAACAATGCTAGCAAATACTCTTCCAAGGTAAAAAATGGGTAACTGAGGGAAATGGAAAGATGAAATCAGTATCAAAATAAGTCACAAAAGATAAAAACTATAACACACAAGAACAAAACAATTAGGAAGAATGAAAAATAATGGTCAAAGTTGCATTTTATGTTTTCCAGACATTACACATTTTCCAAAGTTCATAAATGCATATAAAAGCAATTTTTTTAAATACTGAACATCTTAAATAATAAGTAATATTACTGGAATTTTTCAGGTAATTACTTGAATCGGTTGATTTTGTGAAGTACACTCAAAATAGTTCTAATAATATTTCCAGGCACTTATCCCACTGGCTAATGAAACTTTTCTTTTTTGCTCAAAAAATTAACTTACTTTAGATATTAAATTGTGATTCTACTGTCATATTAACACAGAGCATTCACTCTAGTTTTCCATAAATTGACGATGGGAAATTTATCATTTATACTGCTTAAATGCTATGCTAAGAGAGATGAGAATGTGTACTTTTCCATTTTTATTACATCTATAAAGACTATTTAACATAACCTAGAAGGCAGACATTCAATAAGTAATTATTAACACACCATACTTCACCATATATTGATACTATTAATGACAAATATTAGTCAATTTGATCTGTAATTTGAAAAAATAATAAAAGTTAAGTTCCTTGCTTTAAAATAAATTCTATCTTAATCCTTTTAAAGGTGTACTAATTCCCTCATGTTTAGCCAGTGAAAAATAGCAGAACGTATTAAAAGTATGCTTAATGAAAATAAATATTAAATGTGCCCTACCCTAATCACAAGTTAATATGCAAAAGCCATTATTTGCAGACTTTGTTAAAATAAGAAAATTTAAACCAAATCAGTCTTTTGATTTGTATCATCTAACTAACTCCCATGAATAAGATAACTGTTTTTCATGGAAATGAAATAACTTTAGGACAGTAAAATTATTTATTTCAGAGTTGGGAAAGATGTTACTACTGCAAATTAAAGGCATCATATACATTAAACAAACAGCAATGGATTGAAAGTATAGGATTAAAGGATAATAAAGATACAATCCACTGATGGTGTGTTTGCTTTAACCTCTCCAGTTCCAAAGCTGACTTTACATACCATTAAAGGAGGGGCACAGTCAAACTCAATGTTCCATAAAAGACTGGGTCTATATTTGTGTGTCACAAATTAAG
Organism: Procyon lotor; assembly: GCA_028646535.1. Classification (NCBI taxonomy): domain Eukaryota; kingdom Metazoa; phylum Chordata; class Mammalia; order Carnivora; family Procyonidae; genus Procyon; species Procyon lotor. The sequence continues at coordinate 45,837,945 of CM053612.1, forward strand.
AAGTCATCAAATGTTTCAAGCTTATTCAACCCTACCTTGGCCCAATATGTGGTAACAAACGCAACTAGCGGTAGCCCACAAGTAGTGGGATTTTCTTCATAAATTTAACTGTGGTGACTTGATTGGACAAACAATGAGTCTTGTCCATATTGTCTTTGGGCACAAAGATGCAGCTTTTAAATTGAGGGAAGAAAGCCAACAAGCAAAAGAGGGATAAGAAATATCAAAAGCTTCACTGAATGAACAAAACACACATGCTTTCACACTTAGCAAAATTAATGCATTAATTAGGCCTACTCAACCGCAGCAAAAACAGGCATTATCAGAAGATCCATGAGCTCTGACATTCCTTGCTTTGTAAAAATGATGGGCAAATCTACATGAATGAGGGTTTCTAAATTTTCTGAAACTGCCACATAAATGGTGACACACAAAAGAACCCAAATGGATCTTTTAGTCACATCTAGTTCTATTGCCTTCATGTAGACCTAGTCATTACGCAATGAAAAGGCATTGATTAGTTAATCCTCTAGCAAGTAACATCCATGATTGTCTTGCTCTCTGAAGTTAAGAAATCATTTCCTCATGGGGATGCTTTTCTTTTTTATTAGAGTGAGACATTTTTCCATATTAAATATAAAAATAAAAGTAATCTGCATACAAAGGGTTAGAAAACTGCATTAGAATCAGAGGGGAAAAACTCCAGTGGTTAAATTCAATTTCTCCTTTCAGATTATTTTCCACTCCAGTGAAATTTTATATTGACTTGTTTCATCTGTTCTCCTACTACTAAGTATTTTTAAATATTTTACAGGATCTAAGCATTTGTAGGAATCCTGAGAATCACGAATTATAAGTTGTGGTCTTATTTCCATATTTATATGGTTTCCAAAGTTATCTAAACTTAGCATTGGAATTTAGAGTTTGATAAAAAATGTTGCCTAGAACTCATTAAACATATCAATAGGTTATAATTATTCTACTCGTGGCTTTTACAAATAGTAGTGAAATTTTTTAAAGTATATTATTGTACACTTTGGAAAGGTAAATTGTATTCATAATTATGCATTTTTAGAATATGCCTAACACGTACATTCTTTTAATAGCTAAACATACAAGAAATTTGCCTACATTGTATATGTGAAATTATTAGTTCCTATGCATATAATCTCAAAAAATACTGAAGACTTCTCCCTCTGCCATAAAATGAGAAGAATTAAACTTATTTCTTTTATTTATATAAAGAATATCAATGCAGGATCTGATGCCCACCCTGTGTCAGGCAGTTACAGAGAGGAGTACGCTGTTTACTATACCTTGCATAGTAGTACTATCATGAGGAGTCCCACTGTTTTCTACTTCAATGTCTGGAATTCCAGTATCTGAAAGAAGTGACATTCAAGATTAAGGTACAATTTTATTTTTTCTGATACCATCTAAAATGAAACCAGTAATTTGGTCCTATGGATAACACAAGACCTTGGATGGCATTCTTGCTTTCGTTTTTGTATGTCTGTTTTTAATGGTAAGAGGCATATATTTTCAAGTATATAGTAAATACTTCTTTATTTCATTCTCTAGAGATAATTCTTGGGAAAATAATCCCCTCAGACTATCAGGCAACATGACCTGACTGTAGAATAAGAAAAAGACAGACACGGGGTGCCTGGGTGGCTCAGTTGTTAAGCTTCTGCCTTCGGCTCAGGTCATGATCCCAGAATCCTGGGATCGAGACCCACCCACATCGGGCTCCTTGCTTGGCAGGAAGCCTGCTTCTCCCACTACCATTCCCTCTGCTTGTGTTCCCTCTCTCGCTGTTTCTCTCTGTCAAATAAATAAAATCTTTAAAAAAAAAAAAAAGATACAATAGCATAAATGGAAGTTCTCCATTCTTATGCTATATTTTTCATTGTAAAATGTGATAGATGATGAGATTATCTCTATGCTAAGCTCAATGAACACCAAAACACCAGTTATGGTTTGTGGTCTTTATGCAATACTGGCTATAAGGGCAAAGGAATACGCAAATTGTTTCTGAAAAAAATTTTGAGAAAAAAAGAAATAAGAAGTTAGGTTTTTCTTTTCAATTTTAAATATGAGATGTGATTATCTAAAAGCTATCCATATCCATGAAGCACAGCTTTGTACGAGCATTTCTATATATACATTTGCTTGGGCACCCTTACGTCATATGGTAACAGATACCAATGCATCACCCAATATCATCAAAGATTAATATAAGAAAATGATTTGAATAGAAGGTACCCATCATGTTGTAGAAACAGTTGTTTTTCCTTTATGATAGAAAAGCTAAACCTAGATGGAGTTCAATTATGGGTGGATTTTAAATATGTAAAAAAAAAATGTCAAACCACTTCAGAATGGCAAGTTCAGGGCCTCAAATAATAATAATAATAATGAGTGCACATATGTCCCATTTCTACTCAAAAAATGTTATTTTTAAAACGTTTGATAAGCAAGGATTCTGGCTCTCACTAAGATGTCCCATTATGTAAAATATTAATGTATAATTACTCTTTTTTTTCTGTGTCTCAGCGAGACATGGTTAGCATGAGCTAATAACCTAGCACTGTATTTCTATTGATCGTGAGCACAATGATCCAAGGCAGTCACAGTAAAAAGGGAATTGAACTTTTGGAAAGAAAGAATAGGACTCATGTTGGTAAAAAATTCTTTACTCATTCTTGGTATAGGACACTGAAGCACCCTTTTAGATTTATGTGTGTATCATACATGTATATGGGGATGTGTACATGTGCGTGTAAAATTCTCAGGCTTATACTTGCTATACACACATATTAGTTAATATACATATATATTTAACATATCAGTTAAAAACACAAGTTTTCAATGTGCTGTGAAAGAAGAATTTGAATATTCTATGAGATGAAATGATGTTGTGGGGTTTCATAATTAAAAATGTAATAAAAAAAATTTGGAATTAAGAGATTTCATGACAGAAGCAACTCTTCTAACAGAATCGCCAGGAATGTACTTAGAACATTTTTTTTTTCATCCAGGCCCTCCTTAAACCCTCAACACTGATGCAATCTACATTAAAGAAACCAGCATCCTATAATTCATTAAAAGAGAGTACACCAATCATCAGCATATTTTAATATGAATGGACATAAAATACTTACATTTTAGGTGCAAGGAGGTTATCAGTATAACTGCTTCTACTATAAAAGTCAGCAGGGTTTCCTGTTATTCCTAGGCTGTTTGTATCTCCCAGAATAAGGATTATTTTGACACATTTAATTAATAACTAAAGCACTTGGACTCAAACTGATTTTTTTAATTATTCTTGAACAAAGCCTGCCCCTCCCTCCCTTCCTCCCTTTCTTTCATCCTTCTTTCCTTTCTTCCTTTCTCCCTTTCTTCCTTCTCTCCCTTCCTTCCACCCTCCCCACCTTTTTCTAGATCTTCCTCCCTTACTTTCTCCCTCCCTTCCCTTCCCTTCTCTTTCCTTCCCTTCTCCTTCTTCCCTCCCTTCCTTTATTTCTTTCTTTCCTCTCTTTTTTAAATTGGTTTTTTTTCTTTGTATACCTTGAGTGTGAAAGTCCAAATCAGATATTACCTTTCAACATCCTCAGGCCACTGTCACTAGTAGTGGCTTGCTTAAGTGCTTGTTCCACTTGTTCCCTGCGCTTTGATTCAAATTCCAAGGCTTCCTGCAGTTTTCTCTTGGCTTTTTTCTCCTTCTTTAGACGCTTTTGCATGGTAGCTAAAACATGAAAAAGCAAATAGTTGGCAAAACTTTGGTCAGTAAAATAGGGTTGCCAGTTTTGGAGAATTATAAACCATAGATAAAGATAGACACAAATAATATTATTAGCTTCTTTTGGTTCCAGTTCTCATTAGATTCAACCAGAGTTTTCAATCATACAATTTACTTCTTTTTGCTTTCACTTTTGCAGTGCATATGCTTTATAATATACATGCATTTATATGGTAGTGGTAGTAGTGGAATAAAATTATTTTCTACTTTCACTGACCACATGTTTTTAATGATAACATTAAGTATCTGATAATTTTTAGATAGAATTATTGGGCGCCTGCAATATATTAGTTCATAGCAGGGTTTTAAGTATACCAATCTTCACAGTCTTTCTGAATCAATTTTTTTTTAAGATTTTTTTTTATTTATTTGCCAGAGAGAAAGAGATCACAAGTAGGCAGAGAGATAGGCAGAGAGAGGAGGAAGCAGGGTCCCTGCTGAGCAGAGAGCCTGATGCAGGGCTCGATCCCAGGACCCTGAGATCATGACCTGAGCCAAAGGCAGAGGCTTTAACCCACTGAGCCACCCAGGCGCCCCCTGAATCAATTTTTAAAAACAGATATTTTCATTGTGACAATAGAGAAACATTCAAGAAACATGCAGAATTAAAAATTTTATGACATTTAAAAATGTTAGAAATGTTCACATATAATTAAAATATTTTTGTTAAACTATGATAGTAATTTAAGTTTCACTTGTATTTATTTCAGAGTTCAAGGTCTTTCACATAAATGACCGTTAGCTACTTCAAAAGAATAATTTACTCAGGTATATTTATGTTTATGTGGAACAAAAATTCAGAGGTCTGAGGTAATAACAAAATTGGAAAACTTGAAACAAAGACACTGAGAATATATGGTTTCTGGTTTTTTTAAAAATATTTATTTATTTATTTTTAGAGAGGGAAGGGACAGAGGGAGAAAAACTTCAAGCAGACTCCCCACTGAGTATGGAGCCCCAATGCAGGATCTATCTCACAACCCACAAGATCATGACCTGAGCCAAAAGCAGGAATCTGATGCTTAACTGACTGAGCCACCCAGGTACCCTTGGGTTCTGTTATTTTTGAGGAAAGATTATTAAATGAGGTTCAACATAAAAATATTTTACTATTTTAATTATACTTAATTTAACCATTCATATAAAGCATTTAACAAATTATTTAAATCAGAAATCTAGATTATTTAAATTATCGTATAAAGTCCTTGATAATCCAAAATTTTGCTTCTAGTAAAATTATTGGCTCAAAAATATTCTATATGTTGATTCCTTTGAAATTTATGACTATATATATTACAAACAATGTCATGGTGAAAAGAGAAGCAAAAAAATGTGTACCTTTAGCTGAAAAGACTGTCCAATAGCCTGCATTGTTCTGATAAGGATCACATATGTGCTAATTGCTACATTCTTTATTTTGAAATATTTTATTTATTTACTTGACAGAAAGAGAGAAATCACAAGCAGGCAGAGAGGCAGGCAGAGAGAGAGGGAGAAGCAGGCTCCCTGAGGAGCAGAAAACCCAATGCAGCTGGATCCCAGACCCTGAGATCATGAACTAGCCCAAGGCAGAGGCTTTAACCCATTGAGCCACCCATGAGCCCCCAATTGCTACATTCTTAAAGTGTCTTATGACTGCCTGTAAATCTCACTGATAGTTAATATGAACTGAATGATAAGCACCAGAGAAATATTGTGAAAGCAATTTTGTGAGTAGATATTTGAAGAAGACATTTGTGGTGTAATACTCCCTCCACGTCCCCTCCCCTTTAAGCATCAAGCATGTAACAAGCAGCTTCATAGAGCAAAAAGTACAACTCTTTCTGCCCATGGGTCCTGTCTCCATGCTACTTAAATAAACTTACTAAGTTGTACTGTAAAACATTTCAAGAATTCTCTCTTGAACTTTGTGCTCAACAATTCCCTAGCATCAGCATATTACATTTTAAATTATATAAACAAAAAACAATAACTATCATTTATTTAGGACTTATTATGTACTGAGCCTCTTTTCTGGAACTATATCTCATTACTTTTTTAATTGGGAAAATAATAGGGATTCTAAATATACATATATCTAAGAAACTATGTTTTTATAGAATATTTACATATATATAATTATATTCTTTCTATATACTTGGACAGTTATTACTTTTAAGCATAAGATCAATTTCCCTCCTCTGTCTTTTCAATCATATGACTTCAGATAAAGAGTTCACCTTTTGTCATAAAAAGTTGGTTATACTGGATATGAGATATTTAGGGAACTAGAAAGGAAATTAAGTGATTATCTAGTTCAACTATTATAATGGATGAGGATACTGAGGTTCATAGAGATGAAGTACATACTTTTTTTAGTTAATGAGGATAAAAGATTAGTTTCTTATTATGTTAGTCATTAGATGCAAGATGTTAAAAGCAGTGTTTAGCACATAGCAGACAGTTGACAGGCATTAGCCAATAGTGGTCCTACTAGTAGAAGTACTAGTAGTAGTTAGTAGTGACAGTAATGATAGTAGTGGTGATAATGTGATATGGTAGTAGCAGTGGTGTTATTATTATGTCATAATATGCTATGTTAATTAAATATAAATATTTCAATAAGTTTGATAATATATATATTACATCTACCATGTATAGGCCTTTTTTATTTTTATGTTTCTTAAATTTTTTATTTTATTTACTTGAGAGTGCAAGTGAGAGAGCATGAATGGGGAACAGAGCATAAGCGGAAGGGGGTAGAGCATTAGCAGGTGTGGGGGAGAGCATGAGGGGTGTTATGGAGAGCATGGCAGGAGGAGAACTTGAGCCATAAGCCTTAAGCAGAGGATGGGAGGGGAGACCATGACGAATGGGGAAGGAGGGAGAGGGAGAAAGAAGGAGAAGCAGGCTCTCCACTAAGCAGGGAGCCGAACTCTGGGCTCCATCTCAGGACCCCAGGATCACAATCTGAGACAATGGCAGAGGCTCAAACAACTGAACCTCTATCATGTCTAGGCCTTTTAAAAATACAGTAGATGTGATGGTAATTACAAAGATGGACTTGAAGGGTCTATGAGAGGTTAATAAACAGAAACTGATATGAATATAACCCTAAAAGTTAGAAGCCAATTTTACTCTATGTAGTAGATATGTGTAAGTCAATCTAAGAATGTTATTATCTTCAACAAATGATTATTAGGTTCTTTAGTATAAAAAAATTATCCTACTAAAAATATGTGTTTTTATGACTGCTAATCATAATAATATTTTGCATAGCAAATACCAGAAGTAAATGAATTTTTCTAAACTTTAAAAAGACAATTTAGCTTTTGCTTAATAGTATTTAATGAGTTTGGCAAGCTAATGAGAGATGTAATTCCTTTGTTTTTAAGATTTTATTTATTTATTTGTCCGTTTATTTATGTAAACTTTACAACCAATGTAGAGCTTGAACTTACAACCTTGAGATCAGGAGTCACATGATCTACCAACTGAGCCAACAAGGTACCCCCATTTTTTTAAGATTTTATTTTTTGGGGCACCTGGGTGGCTCAGTAGGTTAAAGCCTCTGCCTTCGGCTCGGGTCATGATCTCAGGGTCCTGGGATCAAGCCCTGCATCAGGCTCTCTGCTCAACAGGGAGCCTGCTTCCCCCTCTCTCTCTGCCTGCCTCTCTGCCTACTTGTGATTTCTCTCTCTCTGTCAAATAAATAAATAAATAATCTTTAAAAAAAAAGAAGATTTTATTTTTTAAACAGGTTTAATTATTTTTAAATGCAATGACTGAATTTATATTTTGAACCAGACTAAAAATGATTCCTAAGCCTTAAGGAAAATATACAGTAAGTTTTTAATTACTTGCCAAAATTTTGGAATATAATATAGTACTTTGGAATAATGTAAAGTTAGTGGATTTCACTCAATTGGAATTATTATTCCTTGTTTAAGGAGGCATTGTCTACCTTGTAAATTTTCTCTCCCTTTCTTTGCCTCTCCTTCCCACTCTTCAACTGTTTTATTAAATTTTTACTTTGTGACTATTCCACAAAAGAGTAAGCAGAAAAGAAAAGAAGTTGAAATTCACAATCATCACTTTGCTGCTGTTTAGTATTTTATGGTAAATGTAAGGAAAAGGTGGAAATTATTGGCAGAAGTTTTAAATTATCTCCAGTTTTGATATGAACTAGTCTCTTTCTCCATATCTGTACATAATCTAATGTCTACCCATGGTTGGAAAGTTAATTCTATTTGTGAACATTAATGCTCCATTCTCTCTTTTTTGTGTCCATCCTTATTTATGCTATCCTAGTTTAGTCCTCATCACCACTGCCAGGAGCAAACTCCTTTTACATAAAAGGAGCAAACTCCTTCTACACAATTTTCTTGTTTTTAGTCTTACTCCAAGCCCTCTCTAATCTATTCCCAACACCAAAGTGGTCTAATTTAAATCAGACCAGATCATTCCCCCTGCTTATCTTTAACCACTTCCATTACCTATAAGATAAAATCCAAGCTAATTTTTCACATCATTAAAAATGTCCTTCACAATTTAGCTTCTACCTTCATCTTTCTCCATCATCTCCCACAATTCATGTCATAAAATTCAGAGCCACAGTAATAACAAACTATTTATAGTTGCCAATATATGTGGCTTCTTGCTTTCATGCCTATGCTCACTGATACCTCTGTCTAGAATATCCAAATCACTCAGATATTCCCATGCCCTTTCTTAGCCTACTGATCTTCAAGACTCAGGTTCAAGTATCAGTATCAGGAAGCCTTCTTCAACCATTCTCCCTACCAAGCTGAACTAACTACCCCTTCTCTACATAACCATATATCATTGCTCTTGCCACTTTGTCTTGAGATTAACTGGTTCGTTGTGCTAGCGCTCTAAAATGTAAATCTCTCAAGGACAGGGACTGAGTTTTATTTATCTTAAATCCCCAGAAGCTAGCACTATTCTTTGCAAAGATTAAGCATTTTATCAACAATAAATTATTAGATTATCTATATCCAAGGGTATTTTATGGAATTGTGAAAAAACTAAAAATATTCATATTTTCCAAATCTGCAACTGGCGTGAAGTCCAGATCTAGTTCATTATCTCTTATAATAAAGAGAAATAGTATAAATATATTATCATGTGGATTACACACAGTATTTGATTCTTAGCTTGTCATTTTTTCAGTAGTTCCAAACTAAACCTGAGAATATTTCTACTACTCTTGAAAATATCTACAACAAAGTATTTATTCTGTAATTGAACACGTCAAACTTACTTCTGCTTTGAAGCTCAACTGCGAGTTGTCTTTCAAGGTTTTCTCTAATTTCTCTCTCTCTATAGAGCTCCATTCGCAGTTCCTTTTTTTCTTGTTGAATCTGCTTCTCCTGGATGTGAGCATTATCCAAAGCCACTTTCAGTAGACCCTGTCAAAGTACAGCAAATGACATGCAGTTCATCTTATCTGTTTTAGTTTCTCAAATATAAAATAATTTATGTAGATGCTAATGTCTTGTATTACATTTATTTTGTTTATAGAAATATTGTTGACCTGAATGTTGGTCAACAGAGTCTCCACAGAGGACAGACTATCAGCAAAAATGAATGGTCCAGGGAATCCAGGAGACAATGCCTGCCCAGGAGTAAGTTGGATCTTGTCCAAGGGTGACTTCATCATTGGAATTTGAAATGGTACTTCTTCTGGAAAAAACAAAATTAATATCATAATGTTCACAAATTAACAGGTCAAAATTTTCACTGTGTTTCCTTTACCTCTAAACGCATCTATAAGTATTTTGTTTCTAAAATTAGGTGTAGTTTCTCAAAATAAATGTCAGTAAATAATCAGCGAAAACGAAACAACATTTACTGCTAAAGAGGTATGAAACTTGGAGAAACACATTTATGATATGTTTATGAATACCTATAAATTAAATAATCAGATCACCTCCTTGTAAAGCACACACTGATTCTTCTTTTCAAATTTATCTGTCATCTATTATCACCTCCATTCTTTAGCAGCTCTATCAAAATATAATTCATACACAATAAAATTCACCTATTTTAAGTGTACATTTCAATAATTTTTAGTAAATTTACAGAGTTGTGCAACTGTCATCACAAATCTACCTTAGAACATCTTGACCACCCTTAATATATCCCTCATGCCTATTTACATTTAATCTTCTTCCACACCCCAGCCCTTGGCAACAACTAATCTACTTTCTGCCTCTATAAGACTGCTTTTTCTGGATATTTTACACAAATAGGTACAATATGTGGTCTTTTATGGCTGGCTTCTTTTATTTAGCATAATGTTTTTGACATTCATCCATGTGGTAGCATGTAACAGTGGTTTTTTCCATGGATACATTGCTTTTTAATTATTCACTAGCTGACAGGCACTTGGATTATTTCCAGCATTACCTTTTAGTTTGAATAATACTACTTATGAAAAAATATTACCTGTGGTGTAAAAACACAAGTTGTATCTTTACTCTCCTTTTATTTTTATATTATCTTTTCCCACATTCTCATTACTTTAAAAGGATTCTCTCTTAGCTTCAGATAAAGAGACACCAATAAAGTTTTTGTTTAATAAGATGTTTTGAACAGATATACCTAATTACAAAAAGAATCATCTCTTACGCTGAGAAGCTAACTACTTGACTATGTACTTGAATTCTGATTGGACATCTTTTATGTGAGATGTACAAATCATCAGACAGCAAATTTTCTCCTGCAATTAGAAATTGGGGCTTTTTTGACAAGGGTAAAATAAACTGCTACAAAAAAGTAATTTTGGAAAGTACCAAAATAAACCCTGGTATTCTTTTTTTTTTTTTAAATTCATCTATTTTTTTGAGAGAGAAAGAGAGAGAATGGAGGTAAGGGGCACAGGAAGAGGGAGAGAATCTCAAGCATATGCTACACCTAGAACAGAGCCCGATGGACACAGGGCTCAATCTCACAACCTTGAGGTCATGACCCTTGCTGAAATCAAGAGTTGGATGCTTAACCAACTGAGCTACCCAGGTGTCCCCAAACCCTGGTATTTTTTATTATTTAAATTCAACTAGCCAACACATATCACATCATTAGTTTCTAGTGTTCAACAGATCATCAGTTGTGTATAACATCCAGTGTTCATCACATCATGTGCCCTCCTTAGTGCCCATTACCCAGTTACCTCATCCCTCCACCCACTTCCCCTTCAGCAAGCTTCAATTTCTTTCCCATAGTTAAGAGTCTCTCATGGTTTGTATCCCTCTCTTATTTCTTCCCATTCAATTTCCTCCCCTTCCCTTATAGTCCTCTATGCTATTTCTTATATTCCACATATGAGTAAAACCATATGATAATTGTCTTTCTCCTGTTGACTTATTTGACTTAGCATAATACACTCCAGTTCCATCCATGTTGATGTAAATGGTAAGTATACATCCTTTTTGATGGCTGAATAATACGCCATGGCAGATATGGACCATGTCTTCTTTATCCATTCATTTGTTGAAGGACATCTTGGCTCCTTCCACAGTTTGGCTATTGTGGACATTGCTGCTATGAATGTTGGGGTGTAGGTGCCCCTTCGTTTTACTACATCTTTTAGAGCCTGGTATTCTTAAATGCCTTCAATAGCAGTGCATGATGGTGTGAATCATATCACCTCAAACAAAATTACTCTACTCACTACAGTCTCTTCATTTGAGTAACTGGGCATAAGCAAAGTGTGAAAATATGCATTTCCCTGGTCAGAAAAATTTCAGTGACCCTATATATTAATGAGAGTCATTCAAGGAAAAAAAAAACAAAACTAGTCTTGAATCTGGACTTAACCAATTTTCACAAAAATTTAGCTATTTGTTCTGATTCCAGTAGATATGAATATGGATTTATCATATCATTAGAGCTAGTTTTCCAATTGCAAGCAGCCTATACATGAAATTATGCAGATTCTTGAACCACACAGATTTCATAGTCATCATGGCTTGCTTCATAGCAAATTGTATGCCTCATTTACTGTGTGGGCAGCTGTGGCATAGAATTGTGGGAACCTTCTGTGATATTTTTAATGGGACAGCATTATCTCTGAATAAAATGCTTTTAATAGAGATCACCGTTTCCATTTTCTTTCTTTTTTTTACAACTTCAAATTTTCCAAAATCTATATGCTAAACAATTATTTTATACTTATTTTATAAGTATAAATAAAAAATAAAATAATTTATAATTATTTTATACAATTAACAGTTTTGTATTATTTGAAACCAAAATGTTATAAAAAGCATTTGTTTATTGGTCTTAAATAATTCAATAAAATTTATAAATTAAATGTTAATTTTCTTTTAGCACAGGAAGCTATAATGAACGTATTCTCTAGAGTTGTTTTTTCATTAAACTTAAAAAATAATATTTTGATTATAAATCCATGATGGATGTGTTTTGTACAACTCCCTTGTAAAATTAACCCTAAACTCTTTCCTTCCTTCCTTCATTCATTCCTCCCCACCTTCCCTCCTTCCTTCTTTCCTTCTTTGCCAATGATAGTTTTGGAAGAGGTGAAGTATTCAAGAGAGACTGAGCACATTATCAGAAATTCTGTGATCTATTTCAACTACAAATTTTGAACATTTGAAATATGCCATTAAAAAGCTAAATTCTAAAATGTTTTCCACATCATCTCTAATGCTTCTAAAGTACATTTCTTAACCCCTAACTAAGGAATATTATGTCTTATTTCTATTGTTTGAAGTCTGCATTTAGCTAGTATTTTGTTTTCTGCACACAACAAGTGGATAGAATAAGTTCATAATGATTTATTGATAATAATTGGGGAGGTTTTAAACCTTTGTACTGAAGTTTATAAATCTTAAAGTATGAATTTATGTAGCCTGAAACATCTATTCTTACAAAATGAACTGCTACAAAGTTAGAATATTGACATCCTGCTGATTCAGTGATAATATATTTCCCTTGAAGAAATATTTTGTATCAGGGGCAAAGTTCTTAAAATTAATGGATTCTTCATTATGTATCACTCTATACACAAGTAACTGCAGTGGTAAGAATCTGAGGGGTATTCTACAAATAAGATATCCAAAAAGGAAAGCAATATATTCAGTATGCATAAAAAAAATTAAAATTACATAAAAGTTCCCAGAAGTCTTCTATTTGGAGATGAAATAAATGCTATTGAATTGGCTGTAAGGAAGATTACTATTGACTATGAAGACAGGTTGCATGGTCTGTGGTTCGTAATGTTGCTGTACAGTAGATTGAAGTTTCAAAATAGCATTACTCTTCTTTAAAGAGATGGACACAGTTGAATTAGGTGTTGCTTGCTGCAGTGAGGATCAAATGCAAAAAGAATCATATTTCATTGGACCTAGTCAACACCGGGAAAATAAATAGAAATATAAGAGGTATGCAGGCAATGATTCATTTTGATAATCTTGCCCAAGAGAGACACATAGAGACAGCACACAGATCTAAGCTTCTACCAAAAGACAAATAGGACTCAGAGGGTAGGAATTGGAATGACAGTGTAGCAGAGGTCACATCGATTTTCAGCAGCAGTTTTCACACAGATGAGATAACCCTGGATTCTATTTGGCCCATTGTTCATATCCTACCCGTCCCACAAGCAATAAATTTCCTAGACCTAGAAAAGGACAGTAAAGAAGAAGGATTCTACTTATGACTTCCTATGATTAAGTTTCCGTGCTAACCAAACATGCTTTTTCAGACCAAGGTCACATTGCATGTTAAGGTCCATAATAGCCAAAAGCTAGTCAAAGTGTATTATGTTTTGGTGTAAATGAGTGAAAAATGTCAAACCATTTGTCATCTTTTTTTTCTATTTTTAAATCACATGCTACAAAAATGTGTAATAAATGCATTAGAAATCTATTTCAATCTTGTAGTAGGTCTTCATATCTGAATGACATTGACATTTTGCTCAGAGTTTAAAGACATCCACTATTATGCAGGAATTTATTCAGGAGGTTTGAGAAATCCTAATTGGCAATGAAATGAAATATGGACAAGTACTAGAACCATAGACTGTCAGTTAAATAAGAGCATCTTTTTGTAAGCCAGGGAGAAAAGGCTTTCAATGAGCCTTTGATTTAAAAGGCTGGTGTTCAAAATGTGTATATTAAAATCATCAACACACATGATGTAATGGTATAAACTAAAAGATAAAGATAGGACAACTGCTATCTAGCTGAGGACATGAGCAACCTCTTCATTTATTGAAGCAAAGTAGAGACTGCTTTTACTGAGCCTGTTTGTTAAACTTACTATACTTTGTAATAGTACTTGTTAATACATTTGCAGAAAAAGTGCTTATTTTTAATTTCTTCCTTAAGGCCCAGATGAATAGGTATAAAAGTTGATAAGAAATTTATTTGTATAAAAAAAGGTAAATAAGGGCGCCCGGGTGGTTCAGTCATTAAGTAGCTGCCTTCGACTCGGGTCATGGTCCCAGGGTGCTGGGATCGAAACCTCGCATCAGGCTCCCTGCTCAGCAGGAGGCCTGCTTCTCCCGCTACCATTCCCTCTGCTTGTGTTCCCTCTCTCGCTGTGTTTCTCTCTGTCAAATAAATAAAATCTTTTTTTTTTTAAAAGATAAACATACAGTAATTGCTCAGAATGAAAAAGTCCCCCTAAAAATTAAAATCTGAACTGCTAGAGACTTTTGATATTAATGTAATGCTTATTTTTCCACTTTTTCATGGAGTTCAGTGTTTCTTCTTTCCTCTGGGCTTTGAGGATTATAATACATGATTAGAAAATGAACAACACTGACTCACTCAGCAGTGGGAAAATGCAGCCACCTGCCATCAGGTTATCAGTTTTTATTCTTTAACAAATAAGTTATATTTCACTATTTGATTTGAGTGCTTTCCTCTAAATACAGCTGCTCAAGAGACTTTCTTTTGTTGGTGCTATCAGTATTACATTTGGCACAAACAAGACACGTGTTTCCCTCTTCCAAACTGAGGAACAAAAACAACAACAAAATGACCAACTGCTGTGTAATGATGTGACTTGCATAAATATAAGGAAGTGTTTATGGTCTGAGTTGAACTATGATTCAAATGTTGCCCTTACCAAATGTCAAAAAGAAAAACTTGATCCCCAAATTGTTACATTTATTTAGGGTTATGAAAAAATAAATAATACTGACAAATGAAAACTGAAAACTAGTAGCAAAAGGATGAAGGGTCACCAGCCTGAGAAAGTGAGATACAATACTTCTAAAACTAGTATGGCACTGTTTTACTCCGGATCCTTATATTACCAATTTGGCTTAACAGGTTCCTTTATAAATTATGAATTAGAAAAAAGTCATCTTTCAGAGAAAATACTATGCTGATAACAAATATTATATCCAGTAAAGGGTTGGAAGAAGTATGATACCCAGTCCTTGCTGTTAAGGAGCTGACATATTTTTTTTTTTTAAAGATTTTATTTATTTGACAGAGAGAAACACAGCTGGAGAGGGAACACAAGTAGAGGGAATGGTAGCGGGAGAAGCAGGCTCCCTGCTGAGCAAAGACCCCGATGCGGGGCTCGATCCCAGGACCCTGGGATCATGACCTGAGCCAAAGGCAGACGTTTAATGACTGAGCCACCCAGGCGCCCCAAGGAGCTGACATATCTTGAAAAAAAGTCAACAAGTTATAGAAGCAGACAATTAAGTGTGAAATCATGTGACAAAGGTTGTTAAGTGCCTCTCAAAAGAGAGATCACTGCAGTCTGGAGTAAGCATTTAAACTAATCCATTCGTTCTAGCTAAAAACTATTCTCACTGTCATTAAAATAAATTCCACGGACTTCCCCAAGAGATCACATATAGCAACAGGTTTCCTTCCCCATACTAGCATTGAAAAAGCTAGGTTAAACAATAATAAACAGTTTTAATTAAAGCAAGGGTTAGCAGATAAATTATAAGGTATTTGATTGAATTTTGAATTTCAGATAAACAGCAAATGATTTTCAAAGTAAGTATGTCCAAAATACTCCATAAGACATCGATATACTAAAAAAAAAATAATTTGTTGTTGGGGCACCTGGGTGGCCCAGTCAATTTCAGCCTAGGTCATGATCTAAGGGTTATG
Organism: Procyon lotor; assembly: GCA_028646535.1. Taxonomy (NCBI): domain Eukaryota; kingdom Metazoa; phylum Chordata; class Mammalia; order Carnivora; family Procyonidae; genus Procyon; species Procyon lotor. The sequence goes on from CM053612.1 coordinate 45,853,857, forward strand.
AGATCCAGTCCCATATCAGGTTCTTCACTCAGCTGAGAATCTGCTTCAGATTTTCTTTCGCCCTCTCTCTCTCTGCCCCTACACCCCCATGCATGCACATGCTCTCTCTCTCAAACAAATAAATAAATCTTTAAAATGATAATAATAATTTGTTGTTTATCTGATTCAAGTATCACTGGGCATGTTGTTTTCTTTTTT
>CM053612.1:45854554-45874561 GCA_028646535.1 Procyon lotor
GGAGCCTGCTTCCCCGTCTTTCTATACCTGCTTCTCTGCCTACTTGTGATCTCTCTCTGTCAGGTAAACAAATAAAATCTTTAAAAAAAAAAAAAGAAAGTGAGGAGATGGATAAACATTTATAACACAAATGGATATGAAAAGAAAGCCAGGTTAGAAATACTTATATCAGACAAAATTTACTTTGAAACAAAGATTATAACAACAGATAAAGAAGAATGCTATATGACCATTAACAGGACAGTTCAATGAGAAGACAGACATAACATTCTAAATATTTATGCACCCAACATGGAAGAACCCAAATACATAGAACAGTTAATAACAAATATGAAGCAAGTAATCCACAGTAATACAATTATAGTAGGGGACTTTAGCAGTCCTCTTACATCAGTGGACAGATAATCCAAACAGAAAATAAACAAAGAGTGTACTTGTTGTGATTAGCATTGAGTGATATATAAAATTGTTGAATCCCTATATTGTACACCTGAAACTAATATAAAACTGTATGTTAACTATATTGGAATTTAAATTAAAAAAAAAAGAAAAGAAAAGCAAGGAAATAGTGGCTTTCATCATACACTGGACCAGATTGATTTAATAGATCTATTCAGAACATTCCATCCTAAACAGCATGCATTTCAAGTGCACATGGATCATTCCCCAGAATAGATGACATACTAGGTCACAAAACAATGAATGGGATAACCAAGAAATCAAAGAAAAAAATACATGAAAACAAATGAAAATGAAAATGTAATGATCCTAAATCTTTGGGATGCAGCAAAAGCCTTTCTAACATAAAAGTTTATAACAATTTGGAGTCAAGATGGTGGAGTAGTAGGGGGACCCAATGCTTGCCTTGTACCTCAAACACAGCTAGATAAATACAAAATCATTTTGAACACCCAAGAAATCAATATGAGGACTAAAAGTAAAAACTGCTCATCTAGAGGGAGAAAAACAGCCATGTTGTGGAAGGTAGAAGCTGTGGAGTGTTGATTAGGGAGAGAAAAGAAATGTGGTTGCTGCAGAGTGGAAAGAACACTGATCATGGAAAGAGGAAAGAGGGAGAAAGAGATAAAGAGAGAAAGCAGCACACAGGGGGATTGCACAAGAAAAAAACCTCTCCAAAACCACCAACTGGGAAAAGGAGAAGGGCTGATTATTACAAGTTTTTACAAGAGGGGAACTCAAAGTCTAAAGTTATAAAGTCTGTGCCATTGATGCATAGTGCCTGGTGGGCTTAGCAGTGCCCTGTGGGGAAAGAGGACAGAGGCCTGGGAGCAGATAACATGGTCTAGAGATTGCCTGGGTCACATTGGGACAAACAGTTCCCTTTCTTGGAGTGCATTTGGAAGAGGTGGCACCGCCTCTCGGGGGAAGAAGAGAAAGTGGGCACAATTGAACAGCCTTATTAATTAGCATAGCAGCGGAAGCAATTGCTAAAGGCAGCTAACTTGTAAGCCAGATTTTGGCTGCTCTTTACTATAAACTCCCAGGCACTGCACAGTCATGTAACTACTTTTCTGGGACAAACAGGCAACAGCCACAGCAGGGAAAGACCTCCCCCAGAGCACCAGCACAGGCCTATACTGCACTGAGTTCCTGAAATTTGGAGTTTTTGATGCCCAGCTGCATGCCCGAAATAAAACAGGAGTACTGAGGCACCAGGCAGGCACATGGCTTGGACAGACAGGGTGAAAGTAGGGTTCTGCATGAAGCTTGGGACATGAGAGTGGAGATTGTTTGCTCCTCTGTGATGGCTTTCTTAATAGTGGCAGTAGTGAACTTTACTTTCTAGGGACAAGAGAGTGGGATGATCTCATTTTTCCCCCCTGCTGATCAACAGGGACAGACTTCAATGAGAAACACAGTACACCCCAGTGGAGGCTGGAGCCACTTACACTAACACCCACCCCTATGTGCCCTGTACGTGTATCTCTACTAGGGGAACTTGTCCTTAGAACCAGCACAGCAGGTACCGCCCCCAGAAGAAAAGCACACACTAAGTCTGCTGATCATAGAGTACTGCAAAGCTTCAACTCTAGTGCAAATAGTATCAAGCTTATTTTAACAAGTATACCAAAGGACACCTAGTTAAAATGCCACACACTGGACAAGGTCCAAACATTCCCATGGCAGGTAAGAAGAAACTCTGCAGGGGCACCTGGGTGACTCAGTCGTTGAGCGTCTGCCTTCGGCTCAGGTCACGATCCCAGAGTCCTGAGATCAAGCCCCCATCGGGCTCCTTGCTCGGCAGGAAGCCTGCTTCTCTCGCTACCATTCCCTCTGCTTGTGTTCCCTCTCTCACTGTGTTTCTCTCTGTCAAATAAAGTCTTTAAAAAAAAAAAAAAGAAGAAGAAGAAACTCTGCAGAAGACAGACCAGAGGGAAAGAACAACCAAAATAAAATAGCAAAGTACACACTCTGAAAAAATTTCTGAAACTCCAGGCCTTGGGCATTATATGACCTCTTCTTAATATAGCTATTACTCTCAGGAGCAGAAAATTTAACATGCTCTCCTAAAACAGTGACCTAAGCAAAATGCCAAGATGGAGGATTTCCCCCAAATGAAAGAATACTAGGGCCATGGATCTAATCAAATCAGATATAAGTAATATGCCTGAACCAAAATTTCAAATAACAATCATAAGGATACTAGCTGGACTTTAGAAAAACACAAAAGACACAAGATATAAAAGCAGTCTTTTACTGCAGAGATAAAAGACAAAAAAAAAAAACAAAAACAAAAACAAAAAACAAAAAAAAAAAAAACAAGTCAGGCTGAAATTAAAAAAGCTATAACCAGGATGTAAAACTGACTATGTAACACCAATGAAGATGAATAAAGCAGACAAGTATAACAGTGATATAGAAGATAAAATTATGGGAAATAATAAAGTCATAAAGGAGAGGGAAAGTAAAGTACTGGATCATGAATGTCGACATAGGGAACTGAGTGACTAAATAAAGCATAATAACATTCCTATCATAGGAGTCCCAGAAAAATAAGAGAGAAAAGGGGGCAGGAGGTTTATTTGAGCACATTATAGTTGAAAACTTCCTTAATCTGGGAGCAGATAACATGGTCTAGAGATTGCCTGGGTCATTGAGAAGGAAACAGACATCCATTGAGAAGGAAACAGACATCCAAATCCAGAAGACACAGATAATTGCCACCAAATTCAACAAAAGCAGGCCAACATCAAGACATATTGTAGTAAAGTTTGCAAACTACAGAGATAAGGAAAAATTTCTGAAAGCAGCAAGGGAAAAGAAATCCCTAAATTATAGGAGAAGACAAAGGAAGTTAGTAGCAGATGTCTCCATGGAAACTTGGCAGGCAAAAATACGTGGTATATTCAATATGCTGAATGAGAAAAATCTGCAACCAAGAATTCTTTATCCAGCAAGGCTGTCCCCCAGAATAAAAGGAGAGATAGAGATTCCCAGACAAACAAAAAATAAAGGAATTCATAACCATTAAACCAGCCCTCCAAGAAATATTAAAAGGGATGTTTTGAGTGGGAAAGAAAGAACAAAAGCAACAAAGGTAAAAAAGGAACAGAGAAAATCTCCAGAATCACCAACTTCATAGGTAATCCAATGGCACTAAATTCTTACCTATTAATAGTTACCCTGAATGTAAATGGACTAAATGCTCCAATTAAATGACATAGTATATCAGAATGGATAAAAAAAAATAAGACCCATCTATAGTCTACTTACAAAAGACCCATTTTAGACCTAAAGACACCTCCAGAATGAAAGTGAGGAAATGGAGAAACATTTATCATGCTAATGGATGTCAAAAGAAAGCCAGAGTAGCCACACTTATATCAGACAAACTAGATTTTAAACCAAAGACTAACAAGAGGGACTCCTGGGTGGCTCATTCGGTTAAGCGTCTGCCTTTGGCTCAGATCATGATCCCAGGGTCCTGGAATTGAGCCCCACATGAGCCTCCCAGTTCAGTGGGGAGCCTGCTTCTCCCTCTGCCTGCTGCTCTCCTTGCTTGTGCTCACTCACTCTTTCTTTCTGACAAATTAATAAATATAAGCTTTTTTTAAAAAAAGACTGTAACAAGAGTTGAAGAAGGGTACTATATCATAATAAAGAATAGCTAACAAATGTAAACAGTTATGCTACAACCTGGTAATACCCAAATATATAAATCAATTAATAAAAAAATAAACTCACTGATAATAATACAATAATAGGGGACTTTAACACCCCACTCGCAGGAATGGACAGATCATCTAAGACAAACAATCAACAAGGAAACAATGGCTTCAAATGACACACTGGACCAGAAAGACTTAGCAGATATAATCAGAACATTTCATCTTAAAGCAGGAGAATACATTCTTTTTGAAGAATGGAAAATTTTCCAGAATAGACCACATACTAAGTCATAAATCAGCCCGCGATAAGTACAAAAAGACTGAGATCATACCATGCATATTTTCAGACCACAATGCTATGAAACTGAAGCCAACAAGAAAAAAAAAATTGTAAAGACCACAAATACATAGAGGTTAAATAACATTTTACTAAGGAATGAATGGCTTAACCAGGAAATTATATTTATATAATTTTATAAATTTATAAAATAAATTTATAAAATAATATAAATTTTATAAATCTATAAAATAATAAATTTATAAATTTATAAAATAATAAAAATTTTATAAATCTATAAAATAAATTTATAAATTTATAAAATAATAAATTTATAAAATACATTTATATGTATTTTGTATATATTATATATAAGTAATTATATAATATATATTTATATATTATATATAATTATATATAAGTAATATATATATATTTATATATTGTATATTTATATATTGTATACTAATACCAAAACTTATTATATATAAGTAATATATAATATATATAATATATATAAAATATATATATAAATAAATTTATAAAAATACATGGAAGAAAATGAAAATGAAAACACAATAGTCTAGTACCTTTCAGATGCAGCAAAGGTAGTCATAAGAGAGAAGTAAATAGCAATACAGGCCTACTTCAAAAAGCAGCATAAGTCTCAAATACACAATTTAACCACACACTTAAAAGGGCTAGGAAAGTAATAGGAAATAAAGCCTAAAGCCAGAAGAAGGGAAATAATAGAGATTAGAGCAGAAATAAATGAAATAGAAACAAAGAAAAAAACCCACAGTAGAACAGATCAATGAAACACAGAGCTGAGTCTTTGAAAGAATTGATAAAATTGATAATCCCCTAGCCAGATGTATCAAAAAGAAAAGAGAAAGGACCCAAATAAATAAAATCATGAATAAGAGAGGAGAGATCACAAGCAACACCAGAGAAATACAATCATGAGAGAATATTATGAAAAATAATGTGCCAAAAAAAAAAAAAAAAAGAAAAAAAAATAATGTGCCAACAAATTGGGCCACCTAGAAGAAGTGGATAACTTCCTAGAAGCATACTAATACCAAAACTGAGACAGGAAGAAATAGAAAATATGAACAGACCCATAACTAGCAAAAAATTGAATGAGTATTCAAAAATCTTCCAACCAACAAAAGTCCAGGGCCAGGTACTCCCAGTGGAATTCTGCCAGACATTTAAAGAAGAGTTAATACATATTCTCCCCAAACTGTTCCCAAAAAATAGAAATGGAAGTAAAATTTCCAAACTCATTCTAAGAGGCCAGCATTGCATTGATTCACAAACCAAAGGCCTCACTAAAAAGGTGAATTACAGGCCAGTATGTCTGATGAACGTGGATGCAAAAATTCTCAACAAGAGCAAGATACTAGAAAATTGAATTCAATAGTATATAAAAAGAATCATTCACTATAATCAAGTGGGATGTATTCCTGGGCTGCAAGGGTGGTTCAATATTCATAAATCAATCAATGTGATAAATCACATAAATAAGAGAAAGGATAAGAATCATATGGTTCTCTCAATAGATGCAGAAAAAGCATTTGACAAAGTATAGCATCCCTTCTTGACAAAAACCCTCAACACTGGTGCCTGGGTGGCTCAGTTGGTTGAACGACTGCCTTCAGTTCAGGTCATGGTCCTGGAGTCCTGGGTTTGAGTCCCCCATCAGGCTTCCTGCTCAGCAGAGGTTCTACTTCTCCCTCTGACTTTCCCCCTCTCATGCTCTCTCTCTCTCTCTCTCTCTCTCAAATAAATAAATAAAATCTTTAAGGAAAAAAAAGCTCTCAACAAAGTAGGGATAGATGGAACAAACCTCAACATTATAAAGGCTATATACAAAAGACCCACAGTTAATATCATCAACAGGCAAAAACAGAGGGAGGGCTTTTCCTCTAAAGTCAAGAATAAGAAAAGGATGTCCACTCTCACTATTATTATAGTACTGGAAGTCCTAGCCTCAACAATCAGACAACAAAAAGAAATGAAAGGCATCCAAGTCAGCAAGGAAGAAGTCAAACCTTCACTATATGCAGACTACATAATACTCTATGTAGAAAGCCCAAAAGACTGCACCAAAAAATTACTGGAAGTGATATATGAATTCAGCAAAGTCACAGGATATAAAATCAATGTACAGAAATCTGTTAAATTTTTATACACTAATAATGAAGCAGCTGAAAGAGAACTCAAAGAATCAATCCCATTTACAATTGCACCAAAAAATGTGATATACCTAGGCAGAAACCTAACTAAAAAAAAAAAGAAAAGAAACATAACTAAATAGGTAAAATATCTGTACTCTGAAAACTCTAGAACAGAAAGGACACAAAAAACGGAAAAACATTCCATGCTCATGAATTGGAATAACAAATATTGTTAAAATATCCATACTACCCAAAGCAATCTACATGTTTAACGCACTCCCTGTCAAAATACCAACAGCATTTTTCACAGAGCTACAACAATCCTAAATGGAAACACAAAAGAACCTGAATAGCCAAAAAAATCTTGATAAAGAAAAGCATAGCTGGAGGAATCACAATTCCTGACTTCAAGTTATATTACAAAGCTGTAGTAATCAAATGAGTACAGTACTGACACAAAAAATAGACACATATGTCTGTAGAATAGAATAAAGATTCCAGAAGTAAACCCATAATTTTATGGTTAATTAATATTCAGCAAAAGAGTGAGAAAATGTTACGTGGAAAAGTCTTTCCAACAAATGGTGTGGGGAATACTGATCAACTACATGTGAAAGAATTGAACAGAACCACTTTTTTACCCCAAACACAAAAATAAACTCAAAGTGGATTAAAGATTTAAATGTGATACTTGAAACCACAAAAATCCTAGATGATAGCATAGGCAGTAATTTCTCAGACATCAACCCTTGCAACATCTTTCTAAATATGCCTCCTAGACATGGGAAATAAAATAAAAATAAATTATTTGTACTACATGAGAATAAGCAAAGGAAGCAATCAACAAAATGAAAATAAGATCTACTGAATGAGAGAAAATATTTGCAAATGATATATCCGGTAAAGAGTTAGTATGCAAAATATATAAACAACTTACATAACAACACCAAAACAATAAACAATCTAATTAAAAATAGCAGAAGACATAAACAGACATCTTTTCAAGAAAACATACAAATGGTCAACAGACACATGAAAAGATGCTCAACATCACTCATCAGCAGGGAAATGCAAATCAAAACAACAATAAAATATCTCACACCTCTCAGAATGGCTAAAATCAACAACACAAGAAGCAACAGGTGTTGATGAGGATGTGGAGGAAGGGGAACCCTCTTGTGTTGTTGGTGCAAACTGGTGCAGCCACTCTGGAAAACAGTATGGAGTTTATGGAGTTTACTCAACAAGTTAAAAATAGAACTACTCAGGGTGTCTGGGTGGCTCAGTGGGTTCAAGCCTCTGCCTTCGGCTCAGGTCATGATCTCAGGGTCCTGGGATTGAGCCCTGTATTGGGCTCTCTGCTCAGTGGGGAGCCTGCTTCCGCCTCTCTCTCTGAATGCCTCTCTGTCTACTTGTGATCTCTCTCTGTCAAATAAATAAATAAAATCTTTTGTAAAAAATGGAACTACTCTATGATCCAGCAATTGCCCTACTGGGGATTTATCCAAAAAACCCACAAAAACACTAATTCAAAGGGATTCATGCACCCCATGTTTATTGCAGCAGTATTTATAATAGCCTAATTATGGCAGCAACCTAAGTATCCATTGGTAGATGAATGGATAAACAATATGCAGTATCTATCTATATATATATAGAGAGATAGCTATCTATGGATAGATATCTAAATAGATAAATAGATATTATTCAGCCATAAAAAATAACATCTTTCCATTTCCAATGATATAGATGGATCTAAAGAGTATAATGCTAAGTGAAGTTAGCCAATCAGAGAAAGACAAATACCATATTATCTCACTCATACGTGGAATTTAAGAAATAAAACAAATGATCAAATGAAAAAAAAAGAGACAAACCAAAAAATAGACTCTTAAATATAGAGAACAAAGAGATGGTTACCAGAGGGGAGGTGGGTAGAGCCATGTGTGAAATAGGTGAAGGTGGTTAAATGTAGACTTATCTTTTTTTCTTTTTTAATAGTGACCAAGAAGTCCTTGCCTCTTATTTAAAATTTAATTTATTTATTTGACACACAGAGAGAGTACAAGCAGGGGGAGTGGCAGGTGGAGGGAAAGGGAGAAGCAGGCTCCCTGCTGAGCATGGAGCCCAATGTGGCCTTGCCCCCGGGACCCTGGGATCATGACCAGAGCCAAAGGCAGATTCTCAATCAACTGAGCCACCTAGGTGCCCCTAAAAGTAGATTTATCTTTATGAGCAGTCAGTAACACATGGAATTTTTTTTCCCCAAAAAACGTTTATTTTATTTTTTCAGTGTTACAAGATTTATTGTTCATGCACCACACCCAGTGCTCCATGCAATACGTGCCCTCCTCAATACCCACCACCAGGCTCACCCAGCCCCCCACTCCCACCCCTCCTAAACCCTCAGTTTGTTGCTCAGAGTCCACAGTCTCTCATGGTTCATCTCCCCCTCTGGTTTTTGAATCACTATATTGTACACCTGAAATGAATATAATATTGTATGGTAAATACACTGAAATTAAAAAAAAAAATACCTATGGCCTAGACCACCTGTGTGGTCTCAGATTTAAATTTTCCAAAGAGAATTCACAGAGTGGCAAATAATAGAAGAGGTTAAATTAAGATTTAACATCAGTGTGCTACCCTATATTTCAATTAATAGTACCTGAAGGGAAAACTCTCTAAAAGCCTGCACTCTATTTATACAGATAGATTCTCAGAGTATACACTCACCCACATTTCTGGCAAGTGTCCTCCTTCTTTGAGGCTTTCTAGGGAAAATGCAAATATTTGAATACTTAAGGGACATTCCTTTGTGGTATTTTGCTTAAACTAGGGAAGGGAGAGAAATACATGTTTAAACAATACCACAAGTAAAATACAAATTAGCATCATTATAGGAAATAAATATTGCTAGCTAATGAATTAACTCCTGTTCATATTTTATATAGCCTAAAATTAGATAAAGCACAAGAGTTCAGTGGTATTATTTTTCCCACATTACTGACATTCTATGGTAAATTAAATCCCTAAAGTTTAATTATTAAAGAGAATTGTCTACATCAGTGATTCATTGGATATAGGTCAAGTCTATACAAGATTAAACTGTTTTTAGGGGGGCTATGGTGGTATGTTTCAGGAAACTTGTTTCTGCTACTTTAACAAAGTTTAAATGTAACACTAGAATACATTAAATCATATTGACCAGTTGTAATTGAGAATTTGAACTGTCCATCAGGAATTAATTTATTTCAGGTGTATGTATTAAGGGCAACCAAGACTCTGGGAGAAAAAATTACTGGGAGGAAGAACAAATCCCTGGATTCAAGGTATTTAGAATCTTGGTGGTAAAAAACAAGATATGGAAGTTTGAAAATAGTAAACACAACTCACAGAATATAATACAGAGTAAGTTCATATGAATTCCAGGAAAATCTTCAAGGAATTGGGCCTAGAAAAGCTTATTAGCATTTCAGTAGATAAAGGTAGAGTGTGAGGTTTTTCTAAATTTAGTCAATGGCATGAACAAAATAACAATGTATAAGCCATACAGGTAGAAATGTGTGGTACACATTTAACAAATAATTTTTAATCTAATTTGGTGCAAGAAGAGAAGATAAGGTTGGAGATATAATGTGAAGATTGCTGGTAAAGGCAGTGGTATATTGGAACTGGCCTCACACCAGCTTCAGAAGGTGACTATTAACAGCTCTTTTCACGTCTGTATTCAGTGGCATCATTTCGTTAGCTTGAAACTGGCCATAGTAGGAGAAATTTTTTAAAAGATTTTATTTATTTGACATAGAGAGATAGACAGAGATAGAGATAGAGAGAGATTTTATTTATTTATTTGACAGAGAGATTTATTTATTTGACAGATGATAGATAGACAGCGAGAGAGGCAATACAAGCAGAGAGAGTGGTAGAGGGAGAAGCAATCTTCCTGCTGAGCAGGGAGTTGGATGTGGGGCTCGGATGTGGGGCTTGAATGTGGGGCTCCATCCCAGGACCCTGGGAACATGACCTGAGCCGAAGGCAGATGTTTAACGATTGAGCAATCCAGAAGCCCCCATAGTAGGAGAATTTACACAATCTGTCAAACACCACAAATCAGGACTATTTATTGATTGATTCATTGATAACCACTTTTCAGGATACTACTATATTTAAGAATCTGAATACTAGGTTCAGGGAGTATTTATCTTAGAAGACATGTGTGAGGTATTGAAAAATTTTAGTAGAGAAATGATATGATTTGAGGGTCATTTCCCTAGAGCTATAAATTAAACCACAGTCATAGAAAGGCTTTCCAAGAGAGTGTTTAGAGAAAGAAGGGTTCTGAGGAAAGAATGTTTGGAAATAGCTAAAATTAAAGGAGGAAAAGGGGGTTACCAATGAAATACATAAAAATAGTAGCCAGAAATGAAACAGGAAGATCAAAATAAAGTCAGTTCATAAAAGAAAGAAATGTTTCAAAAATGAAAATACATTAACTTGTAAAATATTAATTTTCAAGCATCCTTAAGATTTAGAAAAGGCATTAGGGAAAAAAATAAGCAAAATGACATTCTGGGGTCACAAAGACTATTACTGTACATATGCTACATAACACATAGTTATACAAGCATATTACACCATATGGAATGGGAGATCACTGTGTGATCATTTGTCTCAAATGGCAAGGTCTCCTTTTTTATGGCTGGGTAATATTCCCTTGTATGTATATTCCACTTCTATATCCATTCATCTATTTATGAACACTTGGGTTGCTTCCATATCTCAGCGATTGTAAATAATGATTCAATAAACATAGGGGTGCACATTTCATTTCAAAGTGGTCTTCTCATTTTCTGTGGGTAAATACCCAAAGGTGGAAATATTGGATCATATGATATTTTTAATTTTCTGAAGAACCTCCATACTGTTTTTCATGGTGGTTGCACAAATTTACACTCCCACTGACAGTTCCTTTTTCTACACATCCTAACACTTGTTATTTTTTTCTCTTTTTGATTCTATCTAGCCACTCTGAATGCTGTAAGGTGATATCTCATTGTGGTTTGATTTCATTTCCCTGATGATTAGTGATGTTGAACACCTTGTCCTGTGTCTGTTGGCTCTCTATACGTCTTATTTGAAAAGATGTCTCTTCAGATCCTTGCTCCATCTTTTAATTGGATTATTTGACCTTTTTTGGTGTTGAGTTGTGTAAATTTTTAATATATATTAACCTCTTACTAGATATATCATTTGCAAGTGTCTTCTTCCATTCAGTAGGCTTCCTTTTTGTTTTGTTGATGGTTTCCTTCACTGTGAGAAATCTCTTTGTTCTGGTGTAGTTCCAATAGTTTATTTTTGCTTTTGTTTCCCTTTCCTGAGGAGACATATCCAGAAATGTGTCTCTAGGGCCAATGTCAAAGAGATCACTGCCTATGTTTTCTTTCAGGAATTTTATGGTTTCAGGTCTCACATTTAGATTTTTAATTGATTTTAAGTTTAGTTTTGTATATGGTATAAGTGGTCTAGTTTCATTATTTTGCATATAGCTGTCCAGTTTTCTAGCACCATGTATTAAAGAGACTGTCTTCTGTATTGTATATTCTTGATTTTTTTGTCACAGATTAATTGACCATACAGGCATAGGTTTATTTCTAGGCTCTCTATTCTGTTTTATTGATCTGTATGCCTATTTTTGTGCCAGTAACATACTGTTTTGATTACAACAGCTTTATAGTATATCACAATCTGGAATTGTGATACCTCCAGGTTTGTCTCTCTTTCTCAAGAATGCTTTGGCTATTTGGAGTATTTTGTGGTTATATACAAATGTTAGTATCATTTGTCTGTTAAATGATCATTGTTCTGTCAAAAATGCTGTTGTATTTTGACAAGGATTGCATGATCTGTAGATTGCTTTGGGTAGTATGAACATTTTAACAATATTAATTCTTCCAAACCATGAGGATGGAGTAGCTTTCCATTTGTTTGTGTTATTTTCAATTTCATTCATCAAAGTTTTGTCATTTTCTGAGTACACGTCTTTCACTTCTTTGGTTAAGTTTATTCCTAGATAGTTTATTACTTTTGGTGCAACTTATAAATGTAATTATAAATGTGATTGTCTTCTTAATTTCTCTTTCTGCTAGTTTGGTTTGAGCATACACAAATGCAACTGATTTCTGTATATTAATTATGTATCTTGAATCTTTACCATTTATTATTTCTAATACTTTTTGCTGGAGTATTTAGGCTTTTCTCTATTTACTAATGTTATCTGCAAATAGTGACAGTTTAATGTCTTTCTAACCAATTTGGATGCCTTTTATTTCTTTATCTTATCTGATTCGTGTGGCTAGGACTTCCAATACTATGTTGAATAAAAGTGATGAGAGTGGGCAATGTTGTCTTTTACTTGATCTTAGAGGAAAAGTTCTTTTTTTCACCATTGAGGATGATGTTGGCTATGGGTTTTTCATACATGGACTTTATTATGTTCAGGCATGTACACTCTAAACCCACTTCTTTGAGAGTTTTTATTATGAATGGATATTGAATATTGCCAAATGCTTTTTCAGCATCTATTGAGGTGCTCCTATGATTTTTATCCTTCATTTTGATAACGTGGTCTGTCATGTTGATTGATTTGTGAATATTGAACCATTCTTGCATCCCTGGAATAAGTCCCACTTGATCATGGTGAATGATCTTTTCAATGTATTATTGAATACAGTTGGCTAATATTTTGTTGAAGATTTTTGTTGTATACATATCCCTGTGTGTTCATCAGGGATATTGGCCTGTGGTTTTCTTTTCTTTTCTTTCTTTCTTCCTCTTTCTTTCTTTCTTTCTTTCTTTCTTTCTTTCTTTCTTTTCTTTCTTTCTTTCTTTCTTTCTTTCTTTCTTTCTTTCTTTCTTTCTTTCTTTCTTTCTTTCTTTCTTCCTTCCTTCCTTCCTTCCTTCCTTCCTTCCTTCCTTCCTTCCTTCCTTCCTTCCTTCCTTCCTTTCTTTCTTTTCTTTCTTTCTCTCTCTCTCTTTCTCTTTCTTTCTTTCTTTCTTTCTTTCTTTCTTTCTTTCTTTCTTTCTTTCTTTCTGTGTGTATTTGTCTCATTTTTGTATCAGGATCATGCTCATCTTGATAGAATGTATTTGGAAGCTTTCTTTCCTTTTCAATTTTTGGAATAGTTTAAGGAGAATAGATATTAAATTTTCTTTAAATGTTATGTAGAATTCATCTGTGAAACAATCTGGTCCAGAATTTTTATTTGTTGAGGGTTTTTTTGATTACCAATTCAATCTCATTACAAGTTATTTTTTTATTCAGATTTTTTATTTCATCCTGACTCAGTTTTGGAAGATTTAAAGTTTCCAGATATTTATCCATTTTTTCTAGGTTGTCCAATTTGCTGGCATATAACTTCTTATAGTAGTCTCTTATAATCCTTTGTATTTCTTTGTGTTAGTTGTTAATTCTCTTTCTTTCATTTATGATTTTGCTTTCTCTTTTTATTTGAGTATGGCAAAGAGTTTATAATTTTGTTGATTTTATCAAAGAGCAACTCTCAGTTTCATTGATCTTTTCCTTCGTTTTCCAAATTTTTATTCATATACTAGTTAACATACGTGTAATATTAGTTCCAGGGGTAGAATTTAGTGATTCATCACTTACATAAAACACCCAGTGCTCATCATAACAAGTGCCGTCCTTAATACCCATCACTCATTTACCCCATCCCCCACCTACCTCCTTCCATCAAACCTCAGTCTATTCCGCATAGTTAAAAGTCTCTTATGGTTTACTTCCCTCTCTCTTTTTTCCCCTTCTTGTATGTTCCTCTGGTTTGTTTCCTAAATTCCACATGAGTGAAATCATATGGTATTTGCCTTCATCTGACTGACTTATTTTGCTTATACTCAAAATGAGCTTGCTTATACTCAAGCTCTATCCATGTTGTTGCAAATGACAAGATTTCAATGTTTTTAATAGCTGAGGAATATTCATATATGTGTGTGTATATATATATATATGATGTGGTATATATATATATACCACATCTACTTTATACATTTGTCAGTCAATGGATATTTGGGCTCTTTCTATAGTTTTGCTATTGTTGATAATACTGATATAAACATCAGGGTGCATGTGCCCTTTCAAATATATATTGTTCTCTATTTTGGATAAATACATAGTAGTGCAGTTGCTGGGTTGTAGCATAGTTCTATTTTTAACTTTTTGATGAACCTCCATACTGTTTTCCAGAGTGACTGCACCAGTTTGCATTCCCACTAACAGTTCCCATTTCTCTGCATGCTTGCCAACATCTGTTGTTTCCTGTTTGTTAACTTTAGCCCTTCTGACTGGTGGGAGGTGGTATCTTGATTTGTGTTTCCCTGATGATGAGTAATGTTGAGCATCTTTTCATGTGTCTGTTAGCCATCTGGATGATTTCCCTGAGGAAAAAAAAATGTCCTTTCATGTCTTCTGCCCATTTCTTACCTGGATTATTTGTTTTCTGGGTGTTGAGTTTGATAAGTTCTTTATAAATTTTGGATACTAACCCTTTATCATATATATCATTTGCAAATATCTTCTCCCATCCATAGGCTGGCTTCTAGTTTTATTGGTTGTTTTTTCTTTCACTGTGCAGAGTTTTTTTTTTTTTTTTTAATCTTGATGAGGTCCCAATAGTTCATCCTTTAAAAAATCTATTTCATTTATTTCTACTTTGATCTTTATGATGTTCTTCTATTAAGCCTGGCCTTTGTTTTTCTCTTCTTCTACAGTTCCTTCAAGTTTAATTCTAGACTATTTATTTGAGATATTTTGTATTTTTTTGAGGTAGGCCTGTATTGCTATAAATTTACCTTTTATAAGTGATTTCACTGCATCCCAAAGATTTTTGATTGATTTCTTTTCACTTTCATTTGTCTCCATGTATTTTTTATTTCCACTTTGATTGCTTCTTTAACCCATTGGTTGTTTAGTATCATGTTTAACCTCCATGTGTTTGTGTTTTTCTGGGGATTTGTGTGTGTGTGTGGGGGGGGGGTTGATTTCTAGTTTGATAGAGTTGTCAGAAATTATGCATGGCATGAATTCAATCTTCTTAAATTTGTTGAGACTTTTTTTTGTGTTCAAACACATGACCTATCCTGGATAATGTTCTATGTGTACTTGAAAGAATTCATATTGTTTTTTGGTGGAATTTTCTGTACATATTAGGTCAATCTGGTCTAATGTTTTGAAATACTCCATTTCCTTATTGATTTTTCTGCCTGAATGATCTATTTATTGACATGAGTCAGGTGGTCAAGTCCCCTACTTTTATTGTGTTATCATCAATTTCTCTCTTTATCTCTGTTAATATTTATGTATTTAAATGTTCTAAAGTTGGGTGCATAGATATTTACAATTATTATATTCTCCTATTGAATTGATCCCTTTTTCATTATGTATTGCCCTTTTTTGTCCCTTGTTATGGTCTTTATTTTAAAGTCTATTTTGTCAGTTATAAGTATTTCTCCTCTGGCTTTTATTCTGCTTCTATTTGAATGGAATATCTCTTTCCATCCTTTTACCTCCAGTGTGTATGTCTTTAGGTCTGAAGTTAGTCATATAAATGGGTCCTTTTTTGTATCCATTTCACCACCCTATGTCTTTTGATTGAAGCATTTAAACCATTTACATCTAGCTATGTATGTATTTATTGTCATTTTGTTAATTGTTTTCTGGTTGTTGTTTTTTTCATTTCTTTTCTTTTTTTTAAAATTAATTTTATTTATTTATTTTTTTCAGTGTTACAAGATTTATTGTTTTGCACCACACCCAGTAGTTTTTCTGTTCCTTTTATTTCCTCTTGCCCTCTTTCCTTGTGATTGACGACTTTCTTTACTGTTATGCTTGGCTTTCTTTCTCTTTATTTTTTGTGTATTTGGGTTCATTGCTACCATGAGATTCATATATAATATCTTAAGTATATAGCATTCTATATTAAGTTGATAATCATTTAATTTCAAACACATTCTAAAAGAACTTCTCTGTTATTTTCCCCTTCTATGATTTTGTACACATTATCATCTTACATCTTTTTATTCAGAATTTTCTTGCTTCTAATTATGACCTTTATTTTTTCACTTTAAGAAGTCCCTTTAGGGGAACCTGTGGGTTAAGTAGGTTAAGTGCTTGACACTTGATTTTGGTTCAGGTCATGATCTCAGGGTCCTGGGAGCAAGTCCCATGTCAGGCTCCATGTTTGGCATAGTGGTTGCTTGAGATTCTCTCTCCCTCCCCTCTACCCCTCCCCTTGCTCATGCTCTCTCTCTAAAACAAACAAACAAACAAACAAACAAATAAAATATGTATTTTTTAAAAAAGGGTGAATTGGGGGAAATCAGAGGGGGAGGCAAACCATGGGAGACTGTGCACTCTGAGAAACAAACTGAGGGTTTTGAAGGGGTGGTTGAACCTGGTGGTTGAATATGGGAACACTGAAAAAATAAAATTAAATTAGAAAAAAAGATAAATAGATAAATAAATAAATAATTAAATAAATAAAAAGGAAGTCCCTTTAATAGTTCTTTTAAGGCTGATTTAGTAGTAATAAACTCCTTTAACTTTCGTTTGTCTGAGAAACTCTTTATCTGTCCTTCAGATCTTAGTAATAACCTTGCCAGGTAAAGTATTCTTGGTTATAGGTGTTTTTTTTTTTCTTTCAATACCTTTAATATATCATGCCACTTCTTTCTGGCATGCAGTTTCTGCTGAAAAATCAGCTGATAGCCTCCAGGTTTTCCCTTTAGTTACCTTTTTCTTTACTTTTGCTGCTTTTAAAACTCTCTATTTATCTTTAAGCTTGACGTTTTAATTATTATGTACTGTTATTATGTTATTATGACCTCTTTGGGTTTATCTTGTTTGGAACTGTTTGTAGTACTTGAAACTGGATGTCTCTTTCCTTTTCCAGATTGTCTCTTTCCTTCTCCAGATTAAGGAAGTTTTTAGTTATTATTTCTTCAAGTAATGTTCTGCCCCTTTCTCTCTTTCCTCCTTCTGGGAACCTTATAATGCAAATATTTGGTTGCTTGATTTTGTCCAAGAGATCCCTTAACCTATCCTAATTTTCAAAAGAATATTTTTTCTTTTTGATCTTCAGCTTCTGTGCTTTTAATTACCCTGTCTTCCAAATCACTGATCCATTCTTCTCATCTACTCATCTACTGTTGATTCTCTCTAGCATATTTTTCATTTCAGTTATTTTATTCTTCAACTCTGGTTCCTTTTTATATTTTCTATCTGTTTGGTGAAATTTTTGCTATGTTCTTTCACTCTTCTCTTCAGCCTGGTGAAAATCATTATGATCATTATTTTGAAGTCTTTATAGGCATATTGTTTACTTTCATTTCACTTAGTTTTGTTTTTCTGAAGTTTTGTCTTTTTCTTATGTTTGGAGCATACTCCTCTATCTTCTCAGTTTTCTTGACTTTCTGGGTTTGTTTCTATGAATTAGGTATAACAGGTACTTCTCCTAAATCTGAAGGAATCTTCTTATGTATGATAATCTTCTCTGTAGACTGCACCTGTTTACCTTACCTGGCTGTCTGGAGCTCTATCTGGTATGGGCTGGGTGTCTCCAGTCACTCCATGCTGGGGTTGCTGGGGTTGGATGTGTGGAGATGAAGTGGGCATGGGCTGGGGAGTTTATGGAGCTTTCTGTGCATAGTGTCCTGGCAGAACAACTGAAGATGAAGTGGGTGCAAACTGGGGAGTGGAGAGTCCTGGGACCATCTATTTAGATGGCATCCTAGCAAGTTACCTGAAGCTGAAGTGGATGTAAGCTAGGGGATCTTGGAGTTTTACACAGAGGGCACCATGGCAGAAGAGCTAAACCTGAAGTGGGCACAGGCTGAGGCATTCCCTAAGCTCATTGCACAGACAGTGCCATAGCAGGATAATTGAAGCTGGAGTGGGTGCAAGTCAAAGGGTCCCAGGTTTCTCTACACAGAGTGCACACTGGTAGGAAGGCTGAAGCTGAAGTAGTTGCAGTCTGTGATGTCTTGGGGTGCTCAGTACAGGGGGTGTCCTAGTGGGGCAGCCGGAGCTAAAGCTGGAGTGAGCCAGGTTTGAGTCCTAGAGCTCTCGTGTATATGAGGTACCCTAGCAAGTCAGTTGCAGTTGAAGTTGTGTGGACCTGAAGTATTCTGGGGTGCTTTGCACCTGTGTGTCCTTGGCAAGATAGCTGGAGCTATAGTGAACACTGACCAAGAGTGTTGCAGTATGCATTATATTGAGACTACCTTGTTAGACTGGCTGAGGGTGCCCAAATCTTGCTTCTGTTCATGCTATCAAGGCGGAGGGGATACATAAAATTGTGAAGCTTGCCAGTCCCTCCAACATGGAGATAGTTCTAGCAGCTCGCCTGGTATTTGTTAGGGTTCTTGAGCTGCTCCATTTATATTCTAGTTGCCTTTTTCTGCTGCAGCTTTTTTTTTCTCCTGTGCCTCAGGGCAGACAAATCTGCTCAAGATCCCTCAGTACTATCCTTCTCCACTGCAGTTCAGAGCATTGAATGTGAAAATTCCCCTTGTTACTGTATCTCTATCCCTTTTGCTTTTCTGTATGTTGTCTCTCTATAGTTTGTTGTGCAGAAGCTTTTCAGTCAGCTCCTAGTTCTTCTTCAGGGGTAATTGTTCTATAAACAGGTGTAGATTTGATATGTCCAAGGAGGAGCTGAGTTCAGGGTCTTTTTACACAGCCATCTTAGGCTAGAAGATACCCAGTTCTTGTGTATGACTTTGGGAAAAACATTTTACCTCTTTGGGCCTGTTTTTTCATATCTAAATTAGAAATTTAATGTGAGGATTTAATGAGATAATCCATGCAGAGTACTAAGAACAATACATGGCACATAGTAAGTTCTTAATACATCCTACCTACTTTGATTATTGCACTGTGGAAAGCAAAGGCCATTTACTGATACTCAACAGTTACTACGTGTATTTGTAGTGCAGGGCAGAAATCATTCTGATTGATGGTGCTTTAATTGCTGGAATTTATGAAAACTGTCCTATGTAAGGTGGATCAGTGTGTTTTATGAATAAATCCATGATCTGCACTCATTAGTTTCCCTATACTAAATGTAATTAGCCACTCCTTATAAAGACTATTTTTTTATTTTTAGATATTATTTTGTACATGCATGCATTTTTATGCTTGCATTTTAAAAATGTTATTATGTTGTGTCAGTCACATATTCACAACTTTTTGAAATAGCTATTAAAGTCAAAATTAGGTTGAATCACGCTTGCATCCCAAGGATAAATCCCACCTGGTCATGATGAATAATCTTTTTAATGTGCTGTTGGACCCTATTAGCTAGGATCTTGTTGAGAATCTTGGCATCCATATTCATCAGGG
>CM053612.1:45875061-45885185 GCA_028646535.1 Procyon lotor
TTTTTTTTTCAGTGTTACAAGATTTATTGTTTTGCACTACACCCAGTGCTCCATGCATTACGTGCCCTCCTCAATACCCACCACCAGGCATGCCCAAGGGGGGTCAATGTCCCTATTTTTGAATAGAAGAACCACCTCAGTGTTTGTGGGAGGTCTAAATGAGAAAAGTAAAGTGGAAGGACCTAGTTTTGTATTTAGTGTAATACTAGATCCTCAGTAAAAATTGGCTGGATCTGAAGCTGTGCTAACCTTCTAGATATGGAACAATGAAATTGTTCTATTTTAATGATTCCGTTATTTGGATAATGACTTTAAGGATCAATATTATAACCTTTGATTCCAGTGAAGTTATATTCAGTTTACTACCACATGTTATTCATTTCTACATTTTACTTGTACTTGTCTTCATGTTCACTTTGGATGACTTTAAAGAACATGCCTCCCCCTGAAGAGCTGTATCTATCCAGTTCCCTTAGAGATTGTCATTTTCCTAATCTGAATTGATCACTAGGGAAAATCACTTTGCTTACCTCCTCTGTGTCCACTGTCACCTCCTAACCATTATTCAGTTCCTATTTGGCATTTTTCCAGTATGAAAATACCATATTTTTTACACAACATTGAAATTACCTCCTGTTCTTGGTTACTGACAATGGATTCCATCTTACCTTCAGTTAAAATGCCTGTATTAACAGAGAGTGAAATGTGCCATAGTTAGCTTATGATTCTCAGGTACAATATGTAGCACAGAATCTTGAGAGAATGTACTAATAACCTAAGAAACCACCTAACTTTACCCAACACTGTCTCTGAAACAGTCTGATGTTTTAAGAAAAACTATCAGAGTGTAAAAGCAATGAAATAATGTTATTTAAGTTTGCATAATAGTGTATATTGCTTTATTGCCTCAGCTACAACATCCTAGAAGATACTTCCTTATGTGGATACTTATAATACATGTTATCTTCCCCCATTTGCTTAGAACGTGGGCTCTGTGATTAGCAAAATTCTGTTAAGCACACTTCACAGCTCTTTAAAATTTGTCAGCTCTTCCAATCATTTAAAATATATAGAAGCTGTATTTTCAGGTCCCAGATAATTATTTTTAATTTATTTTCCAATGGAATAAAACATATTGTAAAGGACAATTCTGCTATTATGTCTTCCCCTGCTTAAGCTTCAGATATATTACATTCCCTGCGACCCGCTGAAGCCAAAAGGTATAGACACAACAGTAGTATTTTCACAGATGTAAAATACTCCTAATCAAATAGAGATTTAAATAGGAACAAATTACTCAGGTCTACTTTAATAAAAGAGTAGCATTTAAACTGTATTACTTTTATGATATTGACATTCTCATTTGTATGTTCTGCATACCGTTTCAAAGCTATATACCTTGTTCAAATAGCATGGTGTCTTTTTGCAATACTGCTTGTATCCAAGCAGATGCAAGGGTTGTAGAAAATGCATCTAGGGAGCCATAAAACTGGTGGAAAACATATTTCTCCACAGTATTTTAATACTATGGAAAATTCAATCACAGGGAAAAATGTTTTGCTATAAACAAACACCTTAAAAGCCTTATAAAGGCAGTGGCTTCCCACAGCACTGTTTAAAAAATTTTAAGAGCTAGAATAGAATAGGTCTTATATACTAAACTCAAATTCTTTCAATTACCTTGATTTTTCACAGGCTTTGTTCTTGAAATTTTAAAAGATTTTAAATTGAATGCAATCTGTATGCAAGTATGATAATTAATAATCTGACCACAAATTTGCAATATTACAATGTTTACCAAAATGAAACCAGAAAATGCATTTTCCCTTCAACAAAGGCTTTACTCTTATGCACAAGATATTGTTTGATGACTGTAACTTAGCAAAGAAAAATGACATTATACATACTTAACGTGCTGTATACGTTTGGGTAATTTCCAAATAAGCCAGAGTAAGAACAAATCCCCTATATGTTCCTCATGGTAGAGTAAATTAGAATTTAAATTGGAAGGAAAACAGTCAGATCCTAAATTTAGGATTTCTGGAGTTGAAATCTGGGGATATTTGATTTTGTTTTTATGGTTTTTAAAATTTTTTTAGAAAGTCTTAGGAATTAATTAAAAATGAAGTTCCTCACTGTTGTATAGTGCCTTCTACTCGAGCCTTATAAATTTCATTTCCACATTTTTGAATGGGAACTGTGTGCGTGCGTGTGTGTGTGTGTGTGTGTGTGTTTTCTCTCCTGCAATTAAAGATAAAGGATGCTTTCCACCTACTTGTTTTATACCAAAGAGTTTATTCTCTTACATGCATTTCAATAACCAATTTTAGTAACTAGCACCTTTCCTCAAAATTTGCTAATGGTTTGCAATTGTTTTTTCAAATGAATACAGATATAATCATGAAATGTAATACCTCCACCAATTACTTTTTTTTAAAGATTTTATTTATTTATTCATAAGAGACAGAGGCAGAGGGAGAAGAAGCAGGCTCCCCAGTGAGCAGGGAGCCTGATGCGGGACTCAATCCCAGGACCCTGGGATCATGACCTGAGCCGAAGGCAGATGCTCAACCATTTGAGCCACCCAGGCACCCCCAATTACTTTTTTATCTAGCTATCTTTTTCTTCAATTATGTTATATCTGGCAAAATATTGAAGCATCCTATACACCTTGTAAGGAATCATTCTTTCCCTCCTCTTGAAGGAAAAAAAAAAGGTATAGTGCCATTTTTTTTTTTTTTGGAAAGGGAAAGAATAACTAGAGTCTACTCCATTCTGTGTTTTTAGCAATTACTTTTACAATTAGCTCCAGTTTTTCACTTTCTTCTTTCTACTGGACACTTTTGCCAGGATGTTTTATCAAGACATGAAACTATTCAGAATGCAAACCCTCACTTCATTAAGACTGCTTATCATCCAACCATAAGCCTCAACCAAATATGATTTCATATCATGATTCTTAGTCATTTTCACCATCTCTTACCAAGGTTAGAATCCTCTTAACCACTTAGACTCTTTTCTCTCTTTTGCCTCTCTCATCATATCTAATCTATAAACAGGTCTTCTTAAAACTACCTTTAAGATATCTTCTATTCTAACTACCTCAGACTTGGATAGTTAGCTGGAGTCCATAGCTTTGGTCTTTCCTTATTCTATGCCATTTTGGACACTAACACTAGATTAAAATGCCCAAGATAAAGTTTATCCTCTGAACAACCTAACAGGCCCTCAAGGACCTCCATAATTTTACCCTACTTTTGTACTTCATCCACAAATACTCCTTTACAAAAATTTCAGTTGTAATCAACCTGTTTGACTTCCCGTTGCCTACTATTCATAAAGTTTTCACATTTCTATATTTTTTCTTCAACACACATCTAGAATATTAGCTCATCTCCCCACATTTCAAAGTATTATCTGTCACTTAAGATCTTAAATTAATGTCCTCCATTGAAGCCCATAATAAACTTCCACTTCATTTAAATCTTATAGTTAATTTTCTGAACCATACATACAGAAGCATATTATCTACTAAAATGTGTCTCTCACAGTGTTATTTACAACTTTTAGTAGTAATTAAATATTTAGATGTTAATGCCTAAGTTCCCTAATTAGACATTTAGACACTAAATAATTTGAGAGTAGGGAATATATATTATCTACTTATTTTTCACCTTTTCTTCTGTGGACACTACTATTTTGCCATATACACTGCTCATTTAATACATATTTGTAATTTGTTTTTTAAATACATAGGATGGGAAACAACAAGAATGTTTTAAAGAAGTTAGGGATATCTACAGAGCACACGTGAAGACTTAGAACACAGAAGCATAAAAGTAAATAGATCCCTAGACTCTGAATATTTGGAAACTTCCCATGATTCCCAATTTAAGGAAAAGAGCATTCAATAGGATAACATCTATTTTGTAGATGGAATGAGATTATTACAATTTGTGGACATGATAGTGGTCAGAAAGTCATTAATGAGGACAGGATTTTGAGGTATAGATTTAATCCTGAACAAAGCTCAATTTCCTATGTCCAAACTGAATAGGTTTTTATAGGTGGAAAAGAAAATTATGATTTTCTTAGCATTACCTAACATTTCTTTAAGCAACATTCTATGCTTGATAGGAACTATTCTCTGACAGTTGATTACATAAGTGCTTTTCATCCTTAAATAGCAACATGCTATTTACAATTTAAGCTGAAGTTATTCTTCAACTTTTAACATTTTGAAAAGGTGAAATTTCAGTTTGTGGTTTCTAAGCTCTTGTGTGCTTGTTCTTTATTATATACAAAGATATGATTTAATCTTGAATACTACACTTTTAAAGATTTTTTATTTATTTATTTGACAGAGAGATCACAAGTAGGCAGAGAGGCAGGCAGAGAGAGAGAGGAGGAAGCAGGCTCCCTGCTGAGCAGAGAGCCTGATGTGAGGCTCAATCCGAGGATCCTGAGATCATGACCTGGGTCGAAGGCAGAGGCTTAACCCACTGAGCCTCCCAGGCGCCCTTGAATACTACACTTTTAAAAGACACTAACCATAGTAGTATGCAGCTTAAGCTGGGTCTATGCATAGACTATTTTGATCCTTTACACTGAACCAGTTTAGTATAAAACACTTAGTAAACTGAGGGAAAAAGAAACTGATCAATTATCTTACAGTTGACATATTTTCGGAGTGAATTGATTTATCCAATTCAATTTTAATAACCAAATTGTGTGTGATAGAATCAAGTGCATATAAAACTTAAAGCCATCTTCTTCATTTCTACCTAGAAATAAGCTACATGTGTGAAATATTCTTTCTACACAAGTAAAGGAATTTCTGTAACACTTAATATTATTCTAAATTGAATTACAACTGGGAAATTAATTCAATTATTATTTTCCTTCACTTGATTTCACCTCTCTATTTTTGTCAAATTGTACATCATTTATGAAATATGTGACATCTATTTCTGATACCTTAAGATAAAGGTAGGTTTATATATTCTTTTGATGTTATATCTTGTATTCAGAATAAAACATTAATTCTATGCTGCAGTATTTCTGATACAAACAAGACATTTATGCACAAACGTATAATATTTAACTGCTTTTTATCTCTTATCTCCATTCAGTATTGTGCATAGGGCAATATCTTAAACCTGTTCAAGTTCATTTAGAAGAACTGGGATAGAACTCTACTCTGTTATTTGGGGCTTGATAGGTATTAGACTGGTTTTATTTTACACTTTTTGAATAAACACAATAGTCTTTTAAAATTGTAATTGAAGATAATTTAAAAACAGGGATATGTTTTCCAAACTGTACATAGCATTTGAAATTGGCTTCATTGTTTTTGCAGTTAAAAAAATTATTAATGCCTGATATAAGATTTGGGGCTTTTGTAGTTTTCAAAAGGTTGTTACTACCTAAAAGTTAGGGGAAATATGCCTGTGTTAACCATGCAAACAAGACAAAATTGTCAACCACCCTTTTAAGACCTAACTTATAATGCTGTACTTGAAGATGGAAAGCCTCGCAAAAATATCCATCAGAGATAAGGGTCTCCTCTCATGAGGAAGATAAAATTGCCTCATGGGAGCCACTGTCCTTTTCTATTACTCAAACCATGGAGAAAACTAAAATTTCACCATTTGTAATAATAATAACAACTTTGTTCTTGTTTTGTGAATCATTAATCATGGTTATACATATTTTACATGCATAATAAAAATGATCTAGAGTTATATAAATTGAGAATAAAGATGTGACCAAGAAAAAATGACATAAATATAAATCTTCAAATGTAGATACATGGAATCTTTTTAAGACATCTTGAAATTCTCACAAGTTGGAAAGTTAGCCCCACATAAAAGGACAAATCAGAGAGGGGAAAGTGTAATTAGATGTACCTTAGAGTAGAGCCAACCTATGTTAAAAAAATGAGTAACTCCTACATATTCTTAGAATATCATTCAACTTTAATTAAGTAGGTGCTTTATCAAGAGGGGAAAAAACAAAGGAAAAACTTAAAGTGATTCTCCAGTGACTTAACAGTGACTTCTGTGTAATACAAATATAAATAAATTTCCTTTTACTGTCTGTTTCTGAGCTATTTTTCTCCCCTCTTCTCTGTACTACAGGCATTGGTCAAAGAGGGTAATCTCCATTAAGTAAGGGAAAAGGGAAATCCCCATTAGCTTAATGTGTGGGCATTATTAATTAAAATAAAGAAATCATCATGGAGATAATGAAAATGGGAAAGTAGTATAATTTAAAAATTTGCATATTATTGCAGTTCAACAATTGTGCCAAGGCATATGACACATAAAAACAAATTCAAGGGGCGCCTGGGTGGCTCAGTCGTTAGGCATCTGCCTTCAGCTCAGGTCATGGTCCCAGGGTCCTGGGATCGAGCCCCACATCGGGTTCCCTGCTTGGCAGGAGGCCTGCTTCTCCCGCTACCATTCCCTCTGCTTGTGTTCCCTCTCTCACTGTGTTTCTCTCTGTCAAATAAATAAAATCTTTAAAAAAAAAAAAAAAACAAATTCAATTCCAAAAACAAAAACAAAACAAATTCAATTCCATTGAGTGGGGTCTCAAATAATATGTTCCATAACAGCTACATGTTTGAAAAAAACAACAAAACCCCCCAAATACTGTATTATGAATCATATCCTAGCCACTGTATCTGTATTTATTTTATTTTGTAAAATAAGCTCTAACTTTCTCTAGCCCTGCAGAACAAAATAAAACTTTTAATTTTCATTCAAAAGTTTCAAAGCAAAAAATTATTTTTTTTTCCATTTGAATCTCTAGAGACATGTTTCTATGTTGGCACTAGATTTTAGCAGTATTGTTTGAAGATTTATTTTTCAACCCCTCATTAAAGGCAATGATGATGAAAGAAAATTATTTCTGCAGGAAAATATTGTTTACTACATTAGTATTAAATTTGTTCACAGTTCCTGTTTATTAAATAAAGAAGGTTTCTAAATCCAATAACCACAATGTTGTGTCATAATTGGCAAATACTAAAACAAAAATGTTACAAGTATTCTTTAGTGGTTTATAAACAATTAACCAAGACTACTGTGAACATTTGAGATGCCATCTTTTTATCACATAATCAGTAAGAATTTTCATCCCACTAATTTGGACATTTGTGTCCATCCATATCCTCATCCATCACTTAGAGTAATTAGTTTGGCTGCCTCCTTAT
Organism: Procyon lotor; assembly: GCA_028646535.1. Classification (NCBI taxonomy): domain Eukaryota; kingdom Metazoa; phylum Chordata; class Mammalia; order Carnivora; family Procyonidae; genus Procyon; species Procyon lotor. The sequence goes on from CM053612.1 coordinate 45,882,281, forward strand.
CACAATGAAAACCACGACACCAACACTAATTGTTCCTGGCTTGGTCCCTGCAGGTTGCTGATGTATTAGCTGTGATATAATCATTACCAAGCACTCAAAACTTAATGGGCAGCAACTTGCTCTTTAGGTCCATATGTGCATGTGCATCTCCACTCTCCTACCTACTACTCCAGAAATTTCTGGTACTGCTCTCTGCTCCAGTTTGAAGGGAGAGGAAAGAATCAAGGCGTGTATTTTGTTTATTTCAAATCTGTCACCTCACTTCCAAGTAATGATTTATATGCCTTTCTTCCTTTCTGCCTCTTCTCTCCTAACCTTTCCCAAAACCCATGACCTAGGTGTATGTGTGTGGTAGCCTGGCGTTAGGGAGTAGTTAATGGTCTATTTTGGTTATAGAAATGAGGGGAGTTTGAACTTCTACTCATGGCTCCTCTTATATATTTCTATAAAGATATGCTTCTTATGACCCCACTTCTCTTCTTAGCTTTTATAGAAAAAAAAAAAAATCACTGAAAAAGTTGTCTATGCTTGTGGTAGCCAGTTCTCTTGTAAAATTACCTCAATTAAGCTTTTGTTCCAACCTGTCCACAGACACTGATCTTATAAAAGCGGCCAATTATTTACATTGCTATATCCAGGAGTCATTTATTAGGCCCAATCTTACTTGACTTAGCAGCTACTGATACAGTTAATCATGCCTTTAAAGTATGCGTGTCATTTGAATTCTGAGAGCCTTCTATGAGTTTTCTTCCTACTTCATTTACTGTTCCTTCTAACTTTCTTCCACAAGTTCCTCTTATCTCCGAGACCTATTTTGAATGCCTGAAGTCTGAGTCCTTAAGTATTCTCTCTTTAATCACTCCTTTACATTCCTAGAACACCTAGAACACTGCTTTGCAGACATTGTAGATTCACAATGATTATTTGTTGATTATGTTTTATTCCATTCTGTCTTGCATAATAAGGTTGATTTCTTTAAATTTCATAAACAAAAAAAAACCTGTCTCATGAGTTTATCATCATCATGGATACATAAATACATCTCATTTGTGGGCATATAAGCATGCACATACACACACTTATAAATAATAGTGCCATGTATATAATTTCTTTTTCAATGAATTTCCTTGGAATAGATCTCAGGTAATGATTCCCACTTTCCATTTCCTTTGAAATTACAGTTTGTAGCTTGTTAGTAGGAAAGCAGTATGTAGCGGATTCAAGCCCCTATGTTCGGAAATGCCACTGATTGTCTCTATTACTGGAATAACAAGCCCCTCGAAATATAATATCATGCAATATGAACATTGCCTTTGGCAGCACTTTTAAACTGGCAATGAACTACTTCAAATAGCTGTGAGTGTTAAACACTAGTTCAGCCTTAAGTAGGTTGATTTTAACAGCCAAATGTGCACTGCAGTCTATCTGAACCTTCAAAGCACCTTTCAAACTTAATTTTATAGAAATGTTAACAACCAGAACAAACTATTTAAGACAGAAAAGAAGAGTAATTATTTCAACAGATGAAAGGAAATAGTAAATGAATGCTCATGTTTTGAAAGGGTGGCAGTAACTTATCTCTTTTTAAGGAACTATCCTAAGCTAAAGCACCATGGAGGTATTTAAATTTTTATTTATATGGGAATTATTTTCCTTTACAAATACAATTCTCAGGGAAATTTTAATAGCTTTTCTAAGATTGGGTTATTAATTGAAATACCACAGGAATATTTATTTTCTAAGGAGAACTTAACTAGTTTATAAATGCCTAATTTCGACATTTTCTACAATGATGAAAAACAGGAATAAATCACACAAAAATAGATGGACATGATCAGAAAGGGAATGGAAAATTACAAAAGCTGATGTTAAAAGGCTCTTATATGTGGTGGTGGTGTGATGGTAAAGGTGCTGACAGTGAGATATAAGTCTAAGGAGTTTCATTGCCTCTGCCCAGTGACACCAATAAGTGACTCTAAGAATGTGTTGAAATAGTAAACAAATAGGCAACGAACATAAATATTGAAAAAAAAATACTTGGAATTTGTCTCATTATTGCTATGTCAATATTTACAAGTACATAGTTCAAGCTGTAAATTTCAATTATAAAAGTGTCAAAATAGTGAAATTATGATATTGAAAAATACTTTGAAAGAAAAAGAGAAATTATTTGTTAATAAAATATATTGATCTAAAATCAGATTTATGGTAAACCAAGCCTAAAGCATATTCGTTATATAGGAAACAAAATAATTTTCAGCCCTTCATTCTATCAGACTTTTTCCTTCAGGATCAATGCAACTTTGTTGCACTAAAACAAATACCTAAATTTTACTCTGAAAATTCCATAAAGAAATTCAAGCAATGAGAACTAAGGTAATGACCTAGATGTTCTTGTGTCCCAGGTATTCATATTTCTATCCAAGATTCTTAAACATTATGATACACTCTTTCAGGTCCTACTGAGTTAGAATAAAAACTGGAACCCTGGGGTACCTGGGTGGCTCAGTCAATTAAGTGGTTGCCTTCAGGTTATGATCCCAGGGTCCTGGGATTGAGCCCTGATTCGGGCTCACTGCTCAGTGGGGCATTTGCTTTTCCCTCTCTCTCCACTGTTCCCCCTGCTTGTACTCTCTCTCTCTCTCTCTCTAATAAAATCTTTAAAAAAATTAAAAAAAAAAAACTGGAACCCTTTTCAGAGCATTAAATTGGCTCTAGAGGCTTAAAAAATAAAAATGAGGGGTGCCTGGGTGGCTGAGTGGGTTAAAGCCTCTGCCTTTGGCTCAGGTCATGATCTCAGGATCCTGGGATCAAGTCCTGCATTGGGCTCTCAGCTCAGCAGGGAGCTGCTTCCCCCTCTCCCTCTGCCTGCCACTCTGCCTACTTGTGATCTCTTTCTCTCTGT
>CM053612.1:45893563-45911285 GCA_028646535.1 Procyon lotor
AATGGTGCTGGGAAAATTGGACAACTATATGTAGAAGAATGAAAGTTGACCATTGTCTTACACCATACACAATGATAAACTCAAAATGGATAAAAGACCTCAATGTGAGGAAGGAATCTATCAAAATCCTAGAGGAGAACATAAGCAGTAACCTCTTCGACATCAACCACAGCAACTTCTTTCAGGACATGTCTCCAAAGGCAAAGGAAACAAAAGCAAAATTGAACTTTTGGGACCTCATCAAGATAAAAAGCTTCTGCACAGCAAAGGAAACAGTCAACAAAATAAACAGGCAACCCACAGAATGGGAGAAGATATTCGCAAATGACACTACAGACAAAGCTCTGATATCTAAGATCTATAAAGATCTCTTCAAACTCAACACTCACAAAACCGATAATCACCTCCAAAAGTGGGCAGAAGACATGAACAGACACTTCTCCCACTTTCCTTTAAATCTATTACTGCTTAGAGCAACTTTCTTGAACTCTTGGTTTCAGTTCCATGCATATTTTCTTTTTTCCTTTCATCATTCTTTTCTCCCTTCCTCTTCTCCTTTCTCTGTCTTTATCTCTCTGGTTTTTTTTCTGGTTCACTAGGAATTACCCCTTGTGAGTCCAACAAGGCATTAAAAAGTATGTTCCTTTAATAAAGACTTAATTATATTGTAGCAGGAGAGCTGTAAGTATCTAACTTGATATTGCTAAAAGCTGAACTCTCAATATATGTTTACAATGAACGAATAAATGTGTGTCACTGTGCGTTTAAGCTCCCTATATAACACATGTATGCAAAATATTACTTTAGAAGACACCTACCAATATGCTAGAAAAAGTTTTAAATATTCTAAAAACAAATAATATTAAATATATCTGTTGGAAGTATTCATGTAAATGTAGAGACTCTTTTACTACACTCACAGAAAATAGTCTCTACTTAAAGAATATATCACTTATTTCAATAGAATTATACAATATCTTTGAGCTACTTGAGGGCAAGAATATCTTTCATCATAACATTTCCAACACCTGAATTAATGTGAGACACAGAAAATATTCACAAAAATAATTAATTGGAATCACAGTAAGGACCCAAATTATGACCCTGAGAAAAGTATGAATATGTAAACTATTTTTCTTATTCTATCATTGTTATACCAAATGCTAATTAGATTTCTATAACATTCAATATTATAGTACTTTAACAAGATAAGGTCTGATTTTTTGTCACCATTGGAATCATCAAGATTTTTCTTTTTATGAAAATCTACACCATAACTAATGTATCTAACTACACTTTCATTCATTAAAAAAACAACCTTTTAAATACTTAAAAAATTTATCTGGGGACCTGTAAAATATGAATAAATAAAAACTTTGACAACATTATTTATTATTAGAAGATTAAATCTAAAATTGAAGTTTTTAGTTTTAAAAATATGCAGGATCATCCCATGATTATATTAATCAACATGTGGTGCTCTTACCTCAACAAAGAAATTCTTGTCTAAAGGACAAGAATAGCTAAGTTAGAATAAATAAAAATACATTACTATGACTACTTGATATTTCACTGAAATTATAAATGAATTGTTTTGGATCAGAATATTCCAGTTTTATAAATACTAACAGCAGATATTATCCTCACATAACGAATATTGCTAGAATGATAGGTAACTATGGAAGTCTTTTATTTTTAATATTTTATTTATTGAGAGAGAAAGAGAGCATGAGTGGTGAGGAGGGGCAGAGAGAGAGGAAGAAGCAGACTCCCTACTGAGCAGGGAGCCCAATGTGGGGCTTGATGCCAGGACCCTGAGATCATGACCCAGCTGAAGGCAGATGTTTAACTGACTGAGCCACTCAGGTACCCCTTGAATTGATAGGTAACTATGGAAGACTTGAAAAAAGACAAAAGAGTAAAATGTATTTAAAAGTGCTATATTTTGTAATAGAGAAGAATCAAGTAAACTGATTTATTTATTTTGTACTTTTGTATTCAAATGACTACATTTTCAGTTAGTTTATGAATATAGACATCAATATGTAACTGAATAACACAACTCTAATAATACCAAGGAAGTTTCTTAGGCCAGAGCTTTATGGATATGAGTATGAGACTATTAATGTAAAATTAGTAGTAATAAGTAATTTATATTATTTGAGCTCTCCTCTTTCAATTCAATACAATCTCAAATGTTGCTTTTAGAATTTAGCTTCCATAAAAAGATATGAGTGCATGTGTGTACACACACACACACACATACATTCACAAACACACACACACACACGCACACACACACCATGGCTTATTCATCATTTAAGAAAGGCTCTAGGTTAAAGAGAACAGAAATAGACTGATCATGTCCAGTTTGTTTTATGTGTTATTACTGGTTTTTAAGCTGATGGCTTAAATAAGTATGCTTTGAGAACTATAAGAAATCTGTATATCACATGCAAATAATTTTTTAAAAGTAAAATTCTGTCATATTGATTGAAACAGTTCAGAGAGTGTCAAAAGTGTTGCAGCTGACCCTGATAGATTTTTTTCTTTATTATTATTATTATTATTATTATTTTTTATTAACATATAATGTATTATTTGCCCCAGGGTATTTTGATACAAAGGAAAAAGATAAAAAAAGGGGTTTCTTTTTTTAATCTGTTTTTCTTTTTTTAAAAGACTTTATTTATTTACTCATGAGAGAGAGAGTGAGAGAGAGAGAGAGAAGCAGGGTCCCCAAGGAACAAAGAGCCCAATGTGGGATTCGATCCCAGGACCCTGGGATCACGACCTGAGCCAAAGGCAGACGCTTAACCATCTGAGCCACCCAGGCACCCATAAAAGGGGTTTCTAAAAGGTATAAACTACTAGCTTATTCTGCCTTGTTTGAGATTGTAAAATTATTCCCTGAAGTGGCTTTCATGGTAACCACATCCTTATAAATAACATTAGACTCTTTTTTAATGTGATTTTCAGATATGGGTAATAGGAATTGAGATAAAGTTAGTTTATATCAAAACTCCTTGTCATTTTAATCTGCAACATTAAATTATTAATGTTAAAGGCTTTGTTTGCCATGATCTTACAAAATCAGGAAAAGGAATGGCTAATCTTTAACCTGGAGATTTGATTATAATAGAAATAAATATGAAGATATATATTTACCAACAAAAACAACCTCAAGGACAAATATAAAATCATGCCTTGAACTATTTACCTCAGAAATGGCATGAAAATAGTCTCTAGCTCATAGGTCACAACTAATCTAAAATTATAATAGGACAAACATGTTGTAGTTGCTGTAAAATAACATTGCATTTTAAAATCTTTAAATTTAATGTATAACTTGGTTTCTCACCTCATTGTTTGTACCTTATTCACCCTATCTGGATGCTTCCATTTTAATCCTTAAAAAAAAAAACCTTTTAGATAATTATTCTTCATATCACCTTTGCCTATTAATGTTTCAGGTGTTGTGTCCCTGCTTTATTATCCTACTTTCATCACTGTAAAAAAATTAATTATTTTCTCAAAGAAATACTTCAAATTGTACAATATATTTTTCCACTAATGAAATCTGTGAGATTAAAATGAAGGTAGAGAACACTTCCACCTAATTATAACAGACTAGTTTTCCAACTCATTCCATGAGGCAATATACCCTGATACCAAACCCAAAGACATCACAAGAAAAAAAATCTGTAGAAAAAAAAATCATGAATATTAGTGCAAAAAATGTTCAAGTATTGAGGAGGGCACGTATTACATGGAGCACTGGGTGTGGTGCATGAACAATTAATCTTGTAACCCTGAAAAAAATAAAATAAATGTATTTGGGGGAAAACAAAACAAAACAAAACAAAAAACAAACAAAAAAACAAAGTATGAGCAATTGAAATTCAACAGCATGTAAAAATGATTATACACCATAGCCAAGAATTTTTTATCCAAAGACAAAAAGTTCAACATACAAAAAATAGTAAAACTATCTCTTTTTGCAAGTGACATGATCTGATGTGTAGAAAACCCTAAAAACTCCACAAAACCCTGTGAGAACTAATAAATTCATTGAAGTTGCAAGATAGAAAAATCAACACACAAAAATCCACTGTGTTTCTATGTACTAATAAATTACCACACAGAGAAATTAAGAAAACAATCCCAATGCAATTGCATGAAAAAAATAACATATCTAGGAATAAATTTAAACAAGATGGTTAAAAAAAATAACTTGTACACTGAGACCTACATAATGTTGTTGAAACAAATTAAAGAAGACACAAAAAATGGAAAGACAATTCCAGTTCATGAATTGGAAGGCATGACATTGTTAAAATGTCCATACTTCCCAAAGTGATCTATAAATTCAATGCAATCTCTATCAAAGCCCCAATGACAGTTTTTACAGAAAAAGAAAGGAAAACCTCTAAAGTTCATATGGAACCACAAAAGATCCCAAATGTCCCTAAAGTTCATATGGAACCACAAAAGATCCCAAACAGCAATCTTGAGGATGGGGAAAACAAAAACAGCCAACAAAAAACAAAGCTTAAAGCATATTTCCTGGCTTAAAATCATATTACAAAGCTGCAGTAAGGGGCACCTGGGTGGCTCAGTGGGTATATACTTTTTTCTTATTCCTCTCTCTAAGTACCACTAAAAGCTCTGGGCATTTTCTTTTTTTTTTTAAAGATTTTTTTTTTTTTTATTTGATGGAGAGAGAGATGATAAGTAGGCAGAGAGGCAGGCAGAGAGAGAGGGAAGCAGGCTCCCTGCTGAGCAGAGAGCCCAATGCAGGGCTCTATCCCAGGACCCTGGGATCATGACCTGAGCTGAAGGCAGAGGCTTCAACCCACTGAGACACCCAGGTGCCCCATCTCTGGGCATTTTCTATTAAAACATAAGAACACTGAAAATCTACAGAGAAAGGAAGATCAGTTAGTAACATTGGAACCTAGAGAATAACACAGAAGTGATGTCCCTGGCATTTTCTTTTGTCTCATATATCTCTGACTGAATAATAGAAAATACAGAAATTCAGAAACACTAATTGACATGCACATGCATGTGCGCACACACACACACACACACACACACACACACACACACACACTCCCTAAGAAAAACAAGCTCTCTCTAGCCAAAAGATCAGGAATGTGTAGTTTAGCAATACTAAAAGCTTTTATGTAACTACTCTACTTCAAACAAATACTCCAGAAAACTCTACAGTCCTACCCCCATGATACTAGCAAAGGCCAAGTGGAAAACTTAATCTTCACCCTTGCCATGTTGTAATGAGGTGTGCCAATCAATGCCTTTCAAACTCTTTCCCTCCTCCACCCAGCAAGGATGGTGTCAGAGAAGGCTCAGTGGAGATTCAGGCATGCTTGGCAGTAATGGGGGCAATAACTACTCAGCCCCCACAAAGATATAGTGTCAGCAGAGATTACTTGGAAAGCTTAGACTTCCATCTCCTAACCAGTGCCTTTAACCTTTGTACCTGGGGTGGTATCAGACAAAAGATACTGGAAAGTCAAGACTGTCATCCCTGCTAAGTGGGAATGAGGCTACCTGCTGCAGCAGTGTGAGGCAAGGCCATATGGGAAAGTAGTAACCCCTTCCAGAGTGGTATCAACAGAATGAAGAGCCTGAATTATACTCCCACCCAACACTAACTTAGTACCACTTTACCCCAGGATATCAGTGGAAACAGAGTGGAGAATCTGGGCTCCCATCCACACTTGGTAAAAATGATGCAGTCTTGCCTCCATTACTCCACTGGAGTTGTGTCAATAGAAGTCAAAGAAAATGCAAGATTTAAATAAGATCCAGAGTCTCATAATACTTAAATTTTCCAGGAGACAATTAAAAAAAATAACTTTCACACCAAGAAACCCAGACTATCTCAACTTGAATGACGAAAGACAATGAACACCAACACTAAGGCTTCACAGATATTATAACTTTCTGAAAAGGATTTTAAAGCGGTCATTATAAAAAATGTTTCAACAAACAACTATAAAGATACGTAAAATGAAAGACTGAAAATATCAGTAAAGAAGCAAAAAGTTACAGCAAAAAAAAGTAAAAAAAAAAAATTCAAGAGGCAGCAAATAAATATTTCACTACTAAAAACACAATAACCAAAACTCAATGGGTAGGCTCAATGGAAAAAATGGCGAGGTTAGAGGAAAGAATCAGTGGATTTCAAGAAAGAAAAATAGAAATTCCCTAATCTTAAAAAGAGGGAGAAAATTCACTTAAAAAAAAAACAAAAACAGCGAGAGGACAAGCTACATAAGTATGTGGGACTATATCAAAAATCCAACATTCATCTCATTAGGGTCTCAGGAAAGAAGGCAAGGCTAAAGAAATAAGGCTTGAAAATTTCCCAAATTTCTCAAAATATAAACCAACAGATTCAAGACTGAGTAAATTCCAAAAAGAATATATATCTAAAGAAATCTTTGCTGGACACATCATAGTCAAACTTTAAAACTAACAACAAAGAAAATCCTGAAAGTAGCCAGAGGATAACAACCCACTACTCATTGGAGGAAAAGCAATTTATTTACTTATTTAAATGTTTCAAGTTTTTATTTAAATTCTAGTTAACATGTAGTGTAATATTAGTTTCAGGAGTAGAATTTACTACTAGTGGTTCATCATTTACATATAACACCTAGTGATCATGACAAGTACTCTCCTTAATACCCATCCCCCACCTACTTCCCCTCCAGCAACCCTCATTTTTTTCTCTATGGTTAAGAGTCTGTTATGGTTTGCCCCTCACTCGCTTTTCTTTTTACTTTGCTATGTCCATCTGTTTCGTTTCTTAAATTCCACATATAAGTGAAATAAAATGGTATTTGTCTTTCTCTGACTGACTTATTTCACTTAGCATAATGCATCCTAGTTCCATTGATGTCATTGCACATGGCAAGATCTCATTCCTTTTAATGGCTGAGTAATATCCCACTACACACACACACACACACACACACACACACACACACACACACACACATTGTGTGTATGTATACAATACATCAGGGTGCATATGCCCCTTTGAATCAGTATTTTTGTTTCCTCTGGGTAAATACATAGTAGTGCAATAGCTGAGTCTTAAGGTAGTTCTGTTTTTAACTTTCTAAGGAACCTCCACACTGTTTCCCAGAGTGACTACACAAGCTTGAATTCCCACCAACAGTGTTAAGAGGGTTCTTCTTTCTCTGCATCCTTGCCAACATCTGTTGTGTCTTGTATGGTTAATTTTAGTCATTTTAACAGGTGTGAGGTGGTATCTCATCATTTTCTTTAAGATTTTATTTAATTGAAAGAGAGAGAGCACACACAGAGAGGAAGGAGAAGCAGACTCCCTGCTGAGCAGGGAGCCTGACGCAGGGCTCAATCCCAGGACTCTAAGATGACCTGAGCAGAAGGCAGATGCTCAACCAAATGAGCGACCCAGGCACTCTTTGTCATGGTTTCTATTTGTATTTCCTTGATGATGAGTGATACTGAGCATCTTTATATTTGTCTGTTAGCTATTTGTATGTATTCTTTAGAAAAAAATACCTTTTCATGTCCTCTGCCATTTCTTAACTGGATTATTTGTTTTTTGGGTGTTGAGTTTGATAAGTTCTTTATACATTTTGAATACTAACCTTCTATCAGATATGTCATTTGCAATTGTTGTCTCCAATTCTGTAGGCTGCTTTTTAGTTTTGTTGATTGTTTTCTTCACTCTGGAGAAGCTTTTTATCTTGAAGAAGTCCCAATAGTTCATTTTTGGTTTTGTTTCTCTTGCCACAAGGGACTTATTTAGAAAAAAAACTTGCTTCAGTAAATGTCAGAGAAGTTATTGCCTGTGGTCTTTTCTAAGATTTTTATAATTTAGGTCTCACATTTAGGTTTTTCATCTTTATTGAATTTATTTTTGTGTGTGGTATAACAGAGTGGTCCAATTTCATTCTTCTGCATGTTGCTGTCCAGTTTACCCAACACCATTTGTTGAAGAGATTGTCTTTTTTCCATGGGGTACTCTTTCTTGCTTTGTCAAAGATTACTTGACCATATAGCTCTGGGTGCATTACTGGGTTTTCTATCTTGTTCTATTGATCTATGTTTCTGTTTTTGTGCCAGTACCAAACTGCAGCTGATGACTACAGCTTTGTAAAATAGCTTGAAGCCCAGAATTCTGATGCCTCCAGCTTTGCTTTTCTTTTTCAAGACTGCTTTGGCTGTTCAGGGACTTTTGTGGTTCCATACAAAATTTAGGATTATTTGTTCTAGCTCTGTGAAAAATGCTGGTGGTATTTTGAAAGGGATTGCATTAAATGTGTAAATTGCTTTGGGTAGTATAGATATTTTAACAGTACTTATTCTTCCAATCCATAAGCATGGAATGTTTTTGCATTTCTTTGTGGTATCTCCATTTTCTTGCATAAGTTTTTTACAGTTTTCAGAGTACAGATCTTTTACCTCTTTGGTTAAATTTATTCCTAGGTATCTTATGGTTTCGGTGCAATTGTAATGGAATTCATTCATTGATTTCTCTTTCTGCTGTTTCATTATTGGTGTATAAAATGCAACAGTTTTCTGTACATTGATTTTGTATCCTGTGACTTTTCTGAATATGTATATTATTTCCAGTAACTTTTTGGTGGAGTCTTTTGTGTTTTCTACGTAGAGTGTCATGAGAGTGGACCATCTGTGTCTTGTTCCTGACCATAGAGGAAAACCTCTGTTTTCCCCATTGAGGATATTACTGTATATTTTTTTTATATGGGCTTTATAATTTTGAATTATATCCCCTCTATCCTTACTTTCTTAAGGTTTTAATCAAGAAGGAATGCTATACTTTGTCAATTGCTTTTTCTGAACCCATTGAGAGGATCATACGGTTCTTATCCTTTCTTTTACTTATGTGTATCATATTTATTTCTGAATATTGAACCACCCTTGCTGCCCAGGAATAAATCCCACTTGGTTGCTGTGAATAATTCTCTTAATACATCGTTGGATTTGATTTCCAAGTATTTTGTTGAGAATTTTTGCTTCCATGTCCATTCAGGGATATTGGCCTGTAATTCTCTTTTTTAGTGAAATCTTTGTCTGGTTTTTGAATTGATGTAATGCTGGCCTCATAAAATGAATTTGGAAGTTTTCCTTCCATTTCTATTTTTTTTTCAATTGTTTGAGAATAATATGTATTAGTTCTTCTTTGAATGTTTGGAAGAATTCTGTTGGGAAGCCATCTGTCCCTGGATTTTTGTTTTTTGGGAGATTTGTGATTACTGATTCAATTTCTTTGCTGGTTATGGGTCTGTCCAGGTTTTGTGTTTCTTCCTGTTTCAGCTTTTATAGTTTACATTTCTATGAATTTATCCATTTCTTCTCAGTTGACTAATTTTCTGATACCTAATTTTTCATAATATTACTTTATAATTGTTTGTATTTCTGTACTGTTGGTTATGATCTCTTCTCTTTCATTTGTGATTTTATTTATTTGGAACCTTTCTCCTTTCCTTTTGCTAAGTCTGGCTAGGGGTTTATCAATTTTATTAATTTTTTCAGATAACCAACTTCTAGTTTCACTGACCTGTTTTGTTGGAGTTTTTTCATAACATATATTTCTGTTCTAATTTTTATTATTTCCCTTCTTCTGCTGGCTTTAGTCTTCATTTGCTATCCTTTTCTAGCTTTTTTAGGTGAAATGCTAGGTTGTATGTCTGAGATTTTTCTTGCTTCCTGAGATAAGCCTATATTGCTATATACTTTCCTCTTTGGACCACTTTTGCTACATCCCAAATATTTCAGACCATCATATTTTCATTTTCACTTGTTTCCATGTACTTTTTAATTTGTTTTCCTTAATATCTTGGTAAATCAGTTCATTTTTTAGTAGAAACTTCTTTACCCTGCATATATTTGTGGTCTTTCCAATTTTTTGCTTGTGGCTGACTTCAAGTTTCATACCACTGTGGCCCAAAAATAAGCATGGTATGACTTCACTCTTTTTTGTTGTTATGTTAAGGCCTGATATGTGACCCAGTGTGTGATCTATTCTGGAGAATGTCCCATGTGCACTCAAAAATAACGTGTATTCCACAGTTTGGCGATTGTGGCCACTGCTGCTATGAACATTGGAGTACATGCGGCCCTTCTTTGTAATGCATCTGCTTCTTTGGGGTAAACCCAGTAGTGCGATGGCAGGGTCATAAGGTAGCTCTATTTTTAATTTCTTGAGGAATCTCCACCAAAATGCCCTTCAACAGATGAATGGATAAAGAAGATATGGTACATATATACAATGGAATATTATGCTTCCATTAGAAAGGACGAATATCCAACTTTTGTATCAACATGGACGGGACTGGAAGAGATTATGCAGAGTGAAATAAGACAAGTGGAGAGAGTCAATTACTTTATGGTCTCACTTACATGCTGAGCATAAAGAAAAACGTGGAGGGCATTGTGAGAAGGAAGGGAAGGGGAAATGGGGGGAAATGAGAGTGGGAGATGAACCATGAGAAACTGTGGACTCTGAGCAACAAACTGAGGTTTTGGAGGGGAGAGGGTGAAGGGTTGGGCGAGCCTGGTGGTGGGTATTGAGGAGGGCACATATTGCATGGAGCACTGGGTGTGATGCATAAACAATTAATCTTGTAACACTGAACAAATGAAATAAACATATTTGGGGAAAAAATAACGTGTATTCTGCTGTTTTAAGATGAAATGCTCTGAATACATCTGTTAAGGTGATCTGATCCAGTGTGTCATTCAAAGTCTTCTTCCTTGTTGATTTTCTGCTTAGATGATCTGTCCATTGCTGTAAGTGGGAAGTTAAAATCCCCTATTATTATTGTATTATAAGTGAGTTCCTTTATGTTTGCTATTAATTGATTTATATTTTTGGGTGCTCCCAAGTTGGGGGCATAAATATTTATAATTGTCAGATCTTCTCATTAGATAGACCCCTTTATTATGATATAGTGTCCTTCTTCAACTCTTGTTACAGTCTGTGCTTTAAAATCTAGTTTGCCTGAGATAAGTATTGGCATTCTAGGTTTCTTTTGATGTACAATATGATAAATGGTTCTCCATTCTGGAGGTGTCTTTAGGTCTAAGATGAATCTTTTGTAAGCAGTATACAGATTGGTCTTTTTTTTATTATCATTCATTCTGATACCCTATGTTTTTGATTGGTACATTTAATCCATTTACATTCACACTTATTGTTGATAGATATGAATTTAGTGTCATCGTATTACCTGTAAAGTCAGTATTTCTGGAGATTTTCTCTGATTCTCTCCAGTCTTTGCTTTTTGTCTTTCTTTACCATTCCAAGATTTGCCTGTTATGATTCTTGGAGGGCTGGTTTAGTGGTCATAAACTCTTATTTTTTGTTTGTCTGGGAAACTGAAGGACAGCCTTGCTGGATGAAATATTCTTGGCTGCAAATCTTTCCCATTCAGCATATTGAATATACTGTGTCATTGTCTTCTGGCCTTCTAAGTTTCTGTGGAGATATCTGCTGTTAACCTTATTTGTCTTTCCTTATAACTTAGGGACTTTTTCTTCCCTTGCTGCTTTTAGGAGTTTTTTCTTGTTTCTGTATTTTGCAATTTTTACTACAATATGTCTTTGTGTGTTCTAGATATTTGGCCTGCCTTTGATGGGAGTTCTCTCTGCCTAGTGGAATTGTATCTAGAATATATAAAGAACTCTCAAATTTCAGCAATATGAAAACAAGATGTAAATTAAAATCACAATGATATCACTAAACCCACCTATGAGAATAACTAAATTAAAAAAAAAAGAACAAAAAATGCTGGCAAAGGATGTGGAAAACTTGGACCACTTACATATTGCTGGTGAGAGTGTAAAAATGGCCCAGCTACTCTGATTGAGAACTTGGCAGTTTGTTATAATCTATGCATACACTTACTATGTGACCCAACAATTGTACTTTTGGACATTTGTCCCAGAGAAATGAAAGTTATATTACATAAACACCTATACATAAATGTTCATAGAAACTTTATTTATAACATGGAAAAATTGGAAACAAGATGTCTTACATTGGATGAATAGTCACACAACTACTCAGCAACAAAATGGAAAAAATATTGAGACATGGCAACAATTTGGATGAATATTAAGAGAATTATTTATGCTGAGTGAAATAAAAGCCAATCTCAAAAAGTCACATAATATATAATTCTATTCTTAGAACATTCTTAGAATAATGAAATTATAGAGATGGAAAAGAGATTAGTGGTTCGCAGAAGTTAGGGATCATGGGGTGGGGATAGACAATAAAGGAATAGCAGAAGAGAACCCTGTGGTGATGGAACATGTATAGATTTGTGGTGGTGGTTACACAAATCTATGTATGTGATATAATTCCATAGAAAGATATACACACAGATATACACATCAAATAATTGTATGTAAAACTGGTAAAATATGAATAAGGTCTGTAGCTATAGCAATATAAATTTTCTGACTTTTATATTGTATTGTAATTATGTAAGATATTGCTATTGGGAGAAACTAGTTGAAAGAAACACAAGATCTTTCTGTATTATTTTTAAAACATTGTCAATCTACAGTTGTTTCTAAATAAGAAAAATTAAATGAAAGTAATTCAAAGACAATTTCCAAACTTTGTGTAGTGAGAATGTCATAGACAATGAGGTTTATCCAAGGCTTGATAGGGGTGCCTGTGTGGCTCAGTGGGTTAAAGCCTCTGCCTTCAGCTTAGGTCATGATCTCAGGGTCCTGGGTCATGATCTCAGTGTCCTGGGATCAAGCACCCCATCGAGCTCTCTGCTCAGCAGGGAGCCCGCTTCCCCTCCTTTCTCTGCCTTCCTCTCTGCCTACTTGTGATCTCTCTCTCTGTCAAATAAATAAATAAAATCTTAAAAAAAAAAACTTTTAAAAAAAGGTAAAATTTCCAGTGAGATATGTCCTTTTAATCTCTCATTTCTATTTAGAATCACTAAAAAACATAAAATGTGTTAAGTTATATATTTCACTTTCCTTTATGTATTTTGACTTCATCATAAAGTTTATTTGTAATAATGTTTGTATTTTAGTTGGTGCAATACATTGTCTCTCTTATTCAAGATAACATAATATTCAGAAGATAAATTTTCTATTTTTAACCAGGGCCAATATTCATTTCCAAATATCTAAATAGTGGGATGCCTGAGTGGCTCAGTCAGTTAAGTGGCTGCCTTCGACTCAGGAAATGATCCCAGGGTCTTGAGATCAAGTCCCACATCGAGCTCCTTGCTCAACAGGGAGCCTGCTTCTCTCTCAGCCTCTGCTTGCCACTCTATCTGCTTGCACTCTCTCTCTTTCTGACAAATAAATAAATAAAATCTTAAAAAATACCAAAAACCTAAATAGTGCCACTTGGTCTGAAAGATTTGGTGTAGTATCTAACATTGTCTCAGAAATAAAAAGAGAGGGGTGCCTGGATGGCTCAGTTGTTAAGCATCTGCCTTCAGCTCAGGTCATGATCCCAGCATTCTGGGATCGAGCCCCACATCGGGCTCCCTGCTCTGTGGGAAGCCTGCTTCTCCCTCTCCTACTCCCTCTGCCTGTGTTTCTTCTCTCGCTTTGTCTTTCTCTGTCAAATAAATAAATAAAATCTTTAAAAAAAATAAAAAGAGAAAAGGATTTGATTGAATAAAGAACATTTAAATTATAGTGTCAATATATAGCCCAAATCCTACTCTAAACTGAAATTGGTCCATTTGTATAAAAAACAGACAGGATAATACTTTTATTCTAGACGCGATATACTTTAGATTCTTATGACCAAGTGAAGTTCAAATAACTTCTTTTCATCTGTAGCTTGTGAACTGATTTAAAATGTAATGGTTCAGTGGACTTAAGTCTTGTGCTAGATGTTAAATTTATTGTTTCACTGTTTCTATAAAATTCCAGACTCAATCGTCAGTGCTTCTAGTACATGGAAAGTTATCAATAAATAAATTCAATACAAAATGTGAAATATCAAAAACCTTTATTCATGCTAGTGACTTGAGAGACCACTGGCTGTCATGGGAAGATGACCTTGCTTTGTGCCTTTGCTTCCACATGGTTTAAACTATAGTGAATAATAACAACTGTTCTACTCTAAGGAATTCCAGAACTGGGGCACCTGGGTGGCACACTTGATTAAGCATCTGCCTTTGGCTCAGGTCACTATCCCAGGGTCCTGTAATCAAGCCCCGCGTCAGGCTCCCTGCTCAGCAGGGAGTCTGCTTCTCTCTCTGCCTGCTGCTCCCCCTGCTTGTTCTTTCTCTCTGTAAAATAAATAAAATCTTAGGAAAAAAAAAAAGGAATTCCAGAGCTGACTGTTAAAAACCATGTAACACAATGTTATAATATGCAGTTTATTTGTTCAATTTGTTTGACAAAATCTGTGGAAAAATAAAATCAAAGGTTTCTCTCAATTGATCAGTTTAGTCAAAATACTTGAGTCAAAACTGAAATACCAATTTGGTAAGTCATTTTGTACACAGTCTAAATGGACATCACTGCCAGGAAATCCCATACTATACAGAGGTGGAAACGTCTGCATATGAAAATTCAAGGAGAAATGCAAATTATCAAGACATATATTGCACTGTCACCCAGTTGTGCTCTAATGATAATTCTTCATTTTTCTAAAGTTTCCACATAGTAGCAAAGGTGGCAATTTATAATTTCCAGAGCTTTAAATCATTTTTTAAATCATGATGATATTACTCAAAACAGATGTGAAAACATATGTTTGCCACAGGTGTATTAACTGTTTACTTGTCATATTTAATAATGTTGAGACTTTTACTTTAACTTTATTTCCTTTTAATAACTCAAGTTTATTGAAGAAAATATATTTTATCTTAATATCACATATATAACTAGTAGAATTTGACATCAAAAATCTCATTTAGAAGAAAGATTTCCACTATAACCTGGGTACAGTTTAATATGCCACTCCTATTAGTGTCCTCATCAGAATATGTGACCCACCTATTTGATTGAAATGAGTGAAACTGCCATTCCCACAGCAAGAGATTCAGAAATGCCTGTATATACACTGTGTATTTTATGAAAAGCAGTTAATGTACATCTGTACTAGCACTCCAGCTTATTTTTCATAAGGCACAGTAGTGTGTACTTGAGCACTGCAGCACGCAGGCCAGCCCTAAATGGCATTTTGACTTATGAGGTTTGCAGTTCTGATAGAATCACATGTATCATGTACAGCTTGAGATATTCCTAGAAAAGTTGTTTTACTACCACACTGTCCTTTAAATAGTCATGACTTGGTGGTAAAGAGGTCTCAGGAACAAATTATTATTGGGTTAAGAATGAAATTTCAACTTTAACTAGAATTCCATTACCTATATAAGAGCTTGGGTATTTTAATATATTAAAACTGGCTTCTTCCATTCTGGCAAGTATTCTGAAATCAATCATTTACATCTTGGAGCCCCAGAGGGTATAGCCTTTCAGTGTTTGGATAAGAAATGACTAAACATGTGGCAAGGAAACCAACCATGGATCAATGAAATTAAAATCATACGTTATTCCAAATTCTAACTAAATGCTCATCTATGTAATTAGAAAGAAGTTAAGTCTAGAGAAGAAAGATAAATTTCTCCATTAACTCTTCAGATCATGGAGTCTTTTTTCTATATATTATGACTATCTGTAGTAGAAAGAGAAAAATACACCCTATGCTGAAGTACAAACAGACCATTTGGTGATCTGATAAATTACATGATAGCTTATGCTCTTTAGCCTTTTTAGAGTTACTGTTTAACTCACAATGACAGACATAATGTATAGCCTATAATATATGTCAATATGTTTTCTTTTTCTCTTATCCTTTAGCTTTTTAAACAATGTTATACTCAGCTTTCGTATCAAGATAGCATGATTTTGAAATTCTTAGTCTCCCTACCTTCTTTAAACTGATATCTTAAGAAAAAACTGGATACTGTTCAGAGATGATACATGTACCTCAGTGGATCAAAAGCTACATTGGTATCATATCTATCAACATTCAGGTAAAAACTTGGTTGGAGTAACTTGCTAAGCTTTCATTTGAAATGTCCAGATAAGCATATATTTGAAAAATCTCTTTCTATTGTTGGGGGAATATCTTTTCTTTATGACAGCAACTCTTTTTTAAATGTAACTATCATATGGTAAGTCATTTAAACATAGTAACAAAGTGCATATATCATAACATAAGAGTCAGATGTTTCTGATCAGGCATAATAAAAGGGCTTAAAGTGAAGTTTCCAACCACAAGCACAAAAAAACTTCAGGCTGATATGTAATCTATGAACATTAAATAAATAAGCTACAGATAAATATATTTTTTTACTACTAAAAGAATTTATCTGAAGCCAGTATAAATCTATTCGGTTTAAGAAATATAGATTCAATATACAGCACTGGCATGTTAATTCAGTTACTATCTAATATTTATATGTCCATCAAATAAGCAAAAGTCATTTTACCTTTATTATCCCTTTGGAATTTTTTGATGGTTGGTCCATTATCCTGATCAACAATAAATTCCTCTCTATTGTTGGGCATCATACCTGTAAAATAAAGATAAAACTGAGTAATTTTCTTGAAAAATACCCAAAAGAAAGGTAGAAAAGTATAATATAAATAGTTCTTTTACTCCAATAACAACTAACATGAATTGTATACATCTCTACTTCTGAAAAAGTGGAATCATTTGTGTTGACTTGATGATTATATAACTTAAAAATCAAGAAGCTGCTCAATCATGTGAATTTTTATTTTTTTTTAAGATTTTATTTATTTGATAGAGAGCACAAGTAGACAGAGAAGTAGGCAGAGGAAGAGGGAGAAGCAGGCTCTCTGCTGAGCAGAGAGCGTGATGTGGCCTCCATCTCAGGACCCAGAGAACATGACCTGAGCTGAAGGCAGATGCTTTACTGACTGAGCAGCCCAGGTGCCTCAGTCACGTGAATTTTTAAAGTGGAATTAATATATAGTGCACATATACTTACCCACATATTTTCTTTAAATCATTTTAAATGTTTGCTCTTCTTAAATTCATATGCAAATTAGCTATTTACCTGCATAATTAATAATCTAGTTTCCAAAATATTTCCAGAAAAAATTTATCACTTGATTAATGAGTTAAAGATAATTACAGATTTAAATCATTCTATAGATTTTTTTTTAAAAACACATAGAGCAAAATTAATAGGTGAAGTATAACTTTCTGGTAATTATCTAAATGCTTCTTCAAAAAACATTTGTATTGAAAGAGGAAAAACATGCCAATTTTCATTGTTCATCATTTAATTCTCTTTTATTATATTTTATTAAAACATTATATTGCTAAGGGCACCTAGGTGGCATCTGCCTTTGACTGAGGTCATGATTCCAGTGTCTTGGAATAGAAACCCACATTGGTCTCCCTACTCAGTGGGGAGGCTGCTTCTCCCTCCCCTCCCCACTTGTGCTCTCTCTCACTATCTCTGTCTCTCTCTCTCAAATAAATAAATAAAATCTTTAAAAAATTTTATTGGTCTAGGGAGGAGGCAAGATGGCAGAGGTGTAGGAGGCACAGAGAGCACTGGGATCCAAAAGTCCAGCTAGAGAGGCAGAAAATCACTCTAAAAGCTGGCAAACACAACGGGAGAGAAGAGAATAA
>CM053612.1:45911785-45934572 GCA_028646535.1 Procyon lotor
ACAAATGTTGGAGAGGGTTTGGAGAATGGGGCACCCTCTTCCACTGTTGGTGGGATTGCAAGCTGGTGCAGCCACTTTGGAAAGCAGTGTGGAGATTCCTCAAAAATTAAAAATAGAGCTACCCTATGACCCTGGGGTAAATACCCATAAATACTTCTGGGTATTTACCCCAAGGACGCAGATGCATTACAAAGAAGGGCCACATGTACCTCAATGTTCATAGCAGCAATGGCCACAATTGCCAAACTGTGGAAAGAACCAAGATGCCCTTCCAAAGATGAATGGATAAAGAAGATATGGTACATATATACAATGGAATATTATGCCTCCATGAGAAAGGACGAATATCTCACTTTTGTATCAACGGGAATGGAACTGGAAGAGATTATGCGGAGTGAAATTAGTCAAGCAGAGAGAACCAATTACCTTATGGTTCCACTTACGTGCTGAGCGTAAAGAAAAACATGGAGGGCATTGTGAGAAGGAAGGGAAGGGTGAACGGGGGAAACCAGAGGGGGAGATGAACCATGAGAGACTGTGAACTATGAACAACAAACTGAGGGTTTTGGAGGGGAGGTGGGTGGGCGTTGGGCGAGCATGGTGATGGGTATTGAGGAGGGCACGTACTGCATGGAGCACTGGATGTAGTGCAAAACAATGAATCTTGTAACACTGAAAAAAATAAATAAATAAATTTAAAATAAAAGAAAATCTTCAGAAACAGTGACAAAACAAACAATAAAATGTCAATAAACATATATCTGTCAATAATTACTTTGAATATAAATGGAATAAATGCTCCAATCAGAAGTCACTAATGGATTTTAAAAAGCAAGAGGACCTATATGCTGCCTCCCAGAGAGTAATATCAGGTGTAAAAACATAGACTCTAACATGAAACAAAGGACACTATATAATAATAAAGGGGACAATCCAACCAGAAAATATAAAAATTGTAAATATTTATGCACCCACACAGTAACAACCCAATACATAAATGAGTTAATAACAAACAAACTAATCAATAATAATACAATAATACTATGGGACTTTAATATCCCACTTATATCACTGGACAGATCATCCAAACAGAAAATTAACAAAGAAAAATGGCACTGGACAGATGGATTGAACAGATATATTCAGAGAATTCCATCCTAAAACAACAGAATACACTTTTTTTTCCCAAATACCCATGAAACATTCCCCAGGATAGATCAGATGTTAGGCCACAAAACAAGCCTCAACACATTCAAGATGATTGAAATCATACCATGGGTCTTTTCTGACCACAACATTATGAAACTATAAGTCAACCACAAGAAAAAATCTGGAAAGAACACAGATACAAAGAGGTTAAATAATGTACTACTAAACAATGAATGTGTCAACCAGGAAATAAAAGAAGAAATAAAAAAGACGTGGAAACAAGTGAAAATGAAAATGCAATGGTCCAAAACCTCTGGGATGGAACAAAAGTCGTTCTAAGAGGGAAGTTTATAGCAATAAATGCCTACCTCAAAAACCAAGAAAGATATCAAATAAACAACCTTACCTTACATCTAAAAGAGCTAGAAAAAACAACGAAATGTAAAACCATCAGAAGAAAGGAAATAATAGATTAGAGTAAAAATAAAAGATTTAGAAACTTAAAAAAAAATTTGATCATCAAAGAAACCAGGAGCTAGTTCTTTGAAAAAAATCAATAAAACTGATAACCACTAGCCAGACGAATCAAGGGGGGAAAAAAAGGAGAAAGGATCCAAATAAATAAAATCACAAATGAGAAATAACAACCAACACCACAGAAATACAATTAGAAGAGAATATAATGAAAAACTGCATGTCAACAAATTGTACAACCTAGAAGAAATGGATAAATTCCTAGAAACACATAAACTACCAAAACTGAAACAGGAAGAAATAGAAAATGTGAACGGACTGGTAACCAGCAAAGAAATTCAATCAGTAATCAAAAAACTCCCAACAAACAAAAGTCCATGAAGAGATGGTTTCACAGGTGAATTCTATGAAATGTTTAAAAAATTAACACCTGTTCTTCTCAAACTATTCCAAAAAATAGAAAAGGAAGGAAAAAGTAAAATTCATTCTATGAGGCTTGCATTATCCCAATATCAAAACCAGATAAAGACATCATTAAAAAAGAACTATAAGGGCGCCCGGGTGGCTCAGTGGATTAAAGCTTCTGCCTCTGCCTTCAGTTCAGGTCATGAACTCAGCATCCTGGGATGGACCCCCACATTGGGCTCTCTGCTCAGCAGGGAGCCTGCTTCTCCCTGTCTCTCTGCCTACCTCTTTACCTCTGCCTGTGATCGATCTCTCTCTCTCTCTCTCTCTCTGTCAAATAAATAAATAAAATCTTAAAAAAAAGAACTTTAAGCCAATATACCTGATTAACAGATGAAAAATTCTTAACGAGGTACTAGCAGCATGAAAAAAAGCACTAGCAAACCAAATTCAACCATACATTGAACGGATCATTCTTCACATTCAAGGTGAATTCTTGGGTCGCAAAGGTGATTCAATACTTACAAATCTATGTTGTCCATCTCATCAACAAGAGAAAGGATAAGAACTATATGATCACTTCAGTAGGTACAGAAAAGACTTTTGACGAAGTACAACATCCATTCATGATAAAAAAAAAAACCTCAAAAAAGTAGGGGTAGAAGGAACATATCTCAACATAATAAAGGCTATATATTGTAATTACACAATTAACATCATCCTAAATGCAGGAAAAATGAGAGCTTCCTCCTTAAGGTCAGGAACAAATAATGATGTCCATTCTCCCTACTTTCATTCTACATAGTACTGGAAGAGCTAGTCACAACAATCCAGGAAAAAAAAATAAGAAAGAGGGAAAGGGAAGGGAAGGGAAGGGAAGGGTAGGAAAGGAAAGGAAAGGAAGGGGGAAAGGGAAAGGGAAAGGGAAAGGGAAAGGGAAAGGGAAAGAAAAGAAAAGAAAAGAAAAGAAAAGAAAAGAAAAGAAAAGAAAAGAAAAGAAAAGAAAAGAAAAGAAAAAAAGAAAAGAAAAGAAAAGAAAAGGAAAGAAAAGAGGAAAGGAAAGGAAAGGAAAGGAAAGGAAAAGAAAAGGAGAAAAGAAAAGGCATCCAAATCTGTAATGAAGGGGTAAAATTTCATTGTTTGCCAACAACATGATATCATATGTAGAAACCCCCAAAACTCCAAGAAAACACTGTTAAAACTGATAAATGAATTCAGTAAAGTCTCAGCATACAAAATCAATGTACAGAAATCTGTTGCATTTTCATACACCAACAATGAAGAAGCTGAAAGAAATATTAAGAAAACAATCCCATTTACAATTGTACAATATAATTTTACAATACAATACAATTGTGCAATATAATTTACAATACAAAAATAATAATGTTCCTGGAAATAAACATAACAAAAGAGATGAAATGCCTGTACACTGAAAACTATAAAACACTGATGAAGGAAACTGAAGATGACACAAGAAATGGAAAGACAAAAAAAAAAAAAAAAAAAGAAATGGAAAGACATTCCATGCTCATGGATTGGGAGAACAAATGTTTTTAAAATGTCTATACTACCCAGGGCGCCTGGGTGGCTCAGTGGGTTAAGCCTCTGCCCTTGGCTCAGGTCATGATCTCAGGGTCCTGGGATCAAGCCCCGCATCGGGCTCTCTGCTCAGCAGGGAGTCTGCCTCTTCCTCTCTCTCTGCCTACCTCTCTGCCTACTTGTGATCGCTCTGTTAAATAAATAAAATCTTTTAAAAAAGTCTATACTACCCAAAACAATCTACACATTCTGTGCAATTCCTATCAAAATACCAAAAGCATTTCTCACAGAAGTAGAATAAAAAACCCTAAAATTTATATGGAACCACAGAAAACTCAATAGCCAAAGTAATCTTGAAAAAGAAAAACATAGCTGGAAACATTACAATTCTGGACTTCAGGCTATATTACAAAGCTGTAGTAATCAAAACAGTATGGTACTGGCACAAAAATAGACACATAGATCAATAGAACAGAGTAGAACATCCAGAAGTGAGCCCACAATGGTATGGTCAGTTAATCTTGGACAACAAAGGAAAGAATATCCAATGGGAAAAAAGAATGTCTTTTCAACAATTGGTGTTGGGAAAACTGGACGGCCACATAAAAGAGAATGAAACTGGACTACTTTCTTACACTATACACAAAAATAAATTCAAAATGGATTAAAGACCTGAATGTGAGATTGAACACATAAAAATCCTAGAAGAGAACAGAGGCGGCAACTTCTTTGACATTGGACATTGGCCAGGAACTTCTTTCTAGATATGTCTCCTCAGGCAAGGGAAACAAAAGCAAAAATAAACTATTGAGACTTCAAAATAAAAAGATTCTGCACAGCAAAGGAACCAGTCAACAAAACTGAAATGCAACCTACAGAATGGGAGAAGATACTTGCAAATGACATATCTGATAATTGGTTAGTAACCAAAAAATATAAAAAACTTATAAAACTCAACATTCAAAGAACAACTAATCCAATTAAAATGGGGAGAAGACATGAACAGACATTTGTCGACAGAAGACATCCATATGACCAACAGACATGGAAAGATGATCACCATCACTTATCATGAGGGAAATGCAAATCAGAATGGCTAAAATCAACAACATATGCAACAACAGATATTGGTGAGTATGTAAAGAAAGAAGAACCCCATGCACTATTGGTGGGAATGCAAACTGGTGCAGACACTCTAGTAAACAATATGGAGGGTCCTCAAAAAGTTAAGAATAGAACTACCCTACCATCCAACAAGTGCACTACTGAGTAGTTACCCAAAGAATACAAAAACACTAAATCAAAGGGATGTATGTTTATATTTAAGCAGGATTATTTACAAAGCCAAATTACAGAAGTAGCCCAAGTGCCCAGTGCCCACTGACTAATGAATGGATAAAGAAGATGTGATTCATATATCTACATCTATATGTATGTCTTTATCTATATGTGGATATAAGTATAGATCTATATGTATCCATACATTGGATATTATATATATCCATAATCCATATATTGGATATATTATATATATATAATTATATATTATATATATATAATTATATATATTATATATATAATTATTATATTATATTATATTATATATATTATTATATTATATTATATATTATATATATAATTATGTATAATTATATACATTAATATATATTAAATATATATATAATATATATAATTATATATATTATATATATAAATTAACATATTATATATGTTATATATAAATAACATATATTTATATATATAAATTGTATATATATAAATTGGATATATATATTGGATATATATATATATAAATTGGATATATATATTGGAGAGATATATATTGGAGATATATATATATATTAGTAGTAGTAGTAATAAAAAGAATGAAATCTGGCCATTTACAACAATGTGGATGGGGCCAGAGAGTATTATGCCAAGCAAAATTAGAGAAAGACAAGTAACATATGATCTGACTCATATGTAGAATTTAAGTAACAAATGAGCAAAGGGAAAAAAGATATTAATCAAGAAACAGACTCTTAATTATAGAGAACAAATAGATCATTACCAGAGTGGAGGGTTTTGGGGGAAAGGATTAAATAGGCAATGGAGATTAAGGAGTCCATTTGTCAGGATAAACACTGGGTGTTGTATGAAATTTTTGAATCACTATATGGTACACCTGAAGCCAATATAACATGGTATATTAATCATCAGGAATTAAAATAAAAACTTTTAAAAAAAGGAATGTACAGTAAATTCTCATGAACTGAATACATGATTTCAGTGTTTCAGTGTTTCCTTATCAACTACTTGTCACTATTTGTAGTAAAACTAAAGCTATGAAATTGAGACTGTTACTGCATTAATACTATAGTTAATTCAATCCTAACCTTTCCAATAAGAAAAGTAGAGAAAATTATATTTTTTTATAATCTACCACCTAGTAGAAATAATGAGAATCAGTGTAAGAATAAAGTAATGAACTATGGGGAAATGTTAATTTGACAAAGCATTTGTCAACCTTTCCTTGCCTTAGTTAAAAACTCCTAAGTCTGTCATTTTAAATGCTGTTGTTTAAAACCAATTGTAAAATGTTAGGGTTCCCAGAGGATTATTCATTTTTGATGCTTTTTCTTGTGGGTGAAGTTGCCAGAGGACAGAGATCTCTGAATCATGGGGACTTTACAATAGACATATAGAATTTAAGAGATGGAAAGAACTTTTATTCCATTTACTTGAAAACAACAATTTTAGAAATAATTTTATAATACAATATAATAATACAATACAATAATTTTAGAAAACAATAATTTAGAAATAATAATTTAGAAAATAATAACTTAGAAAAGGGAGCAGGAGCATAACAGGACAATATTTTAGTTCACCAAAATTTTGCCTATTTAGTACTCTTCCAACTTCCATTCTGCCAGCACATCTAATAACATAATACTATAGTCATGTTTGTGAAAAGTAATGGAAAATATTATATATTTCAAACAAATTATCATAGGCCTACAAGCCAAAATCTAAAAACATTTCAAATGGATATAAAAGAAATACAAAATTAAGGCTCTAAATAAAAATACCAAACATAATTTTTCCACAAATATGCTTATTTTATTTTTTCAGTGTTACAAGATTAATTGTTCATGTACCACACCCAGTGTTCCATGCGATATGTGCCCTCCTCAATACCCACCACATAATTTTTAACCTTAGGTAAATAATAACACAGGATATGATATCTCATAACAGTTTTGATTTATATTTCCCTCATGATGAGCGATGTTGAGCATCTTTTCATGTGTCTTCTGTCTATCTGGATGCCTTCTCTGGAAAAATGTCTATTCATGACTTCTTCCCCATTCTTTAACTGGATTATCTGAGTTTTGGGTGTAGCATTTATAAATACTTTCTAGATTTTGGATTATCAGATATGCCATTTGCAAATATCTTCTCCCATTCCATAGGTTCCCTTTAAGTTTTGTTGATTGTTGCCTTCACCCTGCAGAAGTTTTTTATTTTGATGAAGTCTCAATAGTTTATTTTTGATGTTGTTTCCCTTGCCTTGGGAGATATTTCTAGTAAGTAGTTGCTACAATGTCCAAGAGTGGACTGGCTGTGTTCTTTTCTAGAACTAGTGGTTTCCTGTCTTACATTTAGATTTTTCATCCATTTTGAATTTATTTTTGTGTATAGTTTCATTCTTTTGCCTGTGGCTGTCCAGTTTGTCCAACACCATTCGTTGAAGAACTTGTCTTTTTTCCATTTGATATCCTTTCCTGATTTTTTGAAGATTAATTGCCCATTCAGTTGTGGGTTCATTTCTGGGTCTCTATTCAGTTCCATTGGTCTATGTGTCTATTTTTGTGCCAGTACCATACTCTTTGATCACTATAGCTTGGTAATATAGCTTGAAATCTGGAATTGTGATGCCTCAAACTTTCCTTTTTGGAGATTGCTTAGGCTATTTGTGGTCTTTCATGGTTCTGTGTAAATTTTGGGATTATTTGTTCTAGCTCTGTGAGAAATGCTGGTGGTATTTTGACAGGGATTGCATTAAATGTGTAGATTGCTTTGGGTATTGTAGAGATTTTAACAAAATTTGTTCTTCTAATCCATGAGCATGGATTTATGGAGAATATTTTTTCATTTTTTGTCATCTTCAATATCTTTCATCAATATTTTGTAGTTTTCAGACTATAGATCTTTTACATATTTGGTTAGGTTTATTCTTAGGCATATTATGTTTTTTCAGACAATTGCAAATATGGATTCCTTGATTTATTTTTTACTTGCTTCATTATTGGTGTATAGAAATGCAACACGTTTTTGTACATTGATCCCATATCCTGAGACTTTATTGAATTTGTGTATTAGTTCTAGCATCTTTTGATGGAGTTTTTGGGTTTTCTACATAGAACATAATGTAATCTGCAAATAGTGAAAGCTTGACTTCCTCCATGCTGATTTGGGTGCCTTTTATTTCTTTCTTTTGTCTGATTGCTGTGACTAGAACTTCCACTAATATGTTAAATACCAATGGTGAGAATGGACATCTCTGTCTTGTTTCTGACTTTGACGTTCCAGATACTTTTTCTGCATCTATTGAGAGGATTATATGGTTCTCATATTTTAAAAATATATACTTAAATTCAAATTAATTACAATATAGTGTATTACTAGTTTCAGAGGTAGAATTCAGTGATTCATCAGTTGCATATAACACTCAGTGCTCATTACATCAAGCACCCTTCTTAATGTCCATCACCTAGTTACTGCATCTCCCCACATTGATTGATTTGAGAATATTGAACCACTCTTGTAGCCCAGGAATAAATCTTACTTGATCATGATGAATGATTCTTTTAATGTACTGTTGGATTCATTTTGCTAGAATTTTATTGAGAGTTTTTGCATCTAAGTATATTTGCCTATAGTTCTCTTTTTTAGTGGAGTCCTTGTTTTGTTTTGGTATCAGGGTAATGCTGGCTTCATAGAATGATTTTGGGAGGTTTTCTTCCATTTCTGTTTTTTTTGCTATTGTTGTTTGTTTGTTTTTTGGAATAGTTGGAGAAGAATAGGTATTAACTCTTTAAATGTTTGGTGGAATTCTCCTGGGAAGACACTTGGCCCTACAATTTGGTTTGTTGGGAGATTTTGGATTACTGATTCAATTTCTTTGCTGGCTTCTAGTTTGTGCAAGTTTTCTATTTCTTCCTGTTTCACTTTTTGGAGTTTATGTGTTTCTAGGAATTTATCCATTTTCCAGGTTGTCCAATTTGTTGGTATATAGTTTTTCATAATATTTTCTTATATTTGTGTGATGTTGGTTGTTATTTCTCCTCTCTCATTTATGATTTCATTTATTTGGGTCCTTTCTCTTCTTTTTGATGAGTCTGACTAGGAGCTTATCAATTTTATTAATTTTTTCAAAGATCCACCTACTGCTTTCATTAATCTGTCCCATTGTTTTTGGTTTTGTTTTTTGTTTTTTGTTTCTAAGCTTCATATCATTTATTTATGCTCTAATCTTTGGTATTTTTATTCTTCTGTTGGCTTTAGCTTTCATTTGTAGCTCTTTTTCTAGTTCCTTTAGGTGTAAGGTTAGGTTGTTTATTTGAGGTTTGTCTTGCTTCTTCACATAGGCCTGTATTGCAATGAATTTCCCTCTTAGGACTACTTTTGTTGCATCCCAAAAGATTTAAAACATTGCATTTTAATTTTCATTTATTTCATGTATTTTTCTATTTCCTCTTTGATTTCCTGGTTGACCCATTTATTGTTTTGTTCCATGTTGCTTAACCTCCATGTATTTCTGTTATTTCCATTTTTTTTTCTTGTGTTTGACTTCCTGTTTCATAGTGTTGTGTTCAGAAAATAGGCTTGGTATGATCTGAATCTTTTTGTAATTGTTGAGGTCTGATTTGTGACCTAGTATGTGATCTATTCTGGAGAATGTCCCATGTGCACTCACAAAGAATGTATATCCTGTTGCTTTAAGATGGAATGTTCTGAATCTATGTTAAATTCATGTGGTTCACTATGTCATCCAAAGCCATTGTTTCTTTTTTATTTTCTTCTTATATGATCTGTCCATTGATTTAAGTAGACTGTTAAAGTCCCCTATTATTATTGTATTATTATCAATGAGCTTCTTTATGTTTGTTATTAATAGTTTTACATATTTGAGTGATTCCATACGGCGGGCATAAATACAACAGTTTGATCTTCTAGTAGGATAGTCTCTTTATTATGATATGATGCTCTTCTTCATCTCTTGTTACAGTCTTTGGTTTAAAATTTAGTTTGCCTGATATAAGTATGGCTACTCCAGGTTTCTTTTGATGTCCATTTGCATATATATGTTTTTCCATTACTTTACTTTCAATCTGTGGATGTCTTTAGGTTTAACATGTGTCTCTCATAGGCAGCATAGAAATAGGTCTTATTTTTTTATCCATTCTGACACTCTTTCTTTTGATCAGAGCATTTAGTCCATTTACGTTCAGAATAATTGTTGACTGATATGTATTTAGTGCCATCTTATTACTTGTTTTGTCATTGTTTCTTGAGATTTTTCTCTCTTCCTTTCTTGTCCTTTTCACTTTTGGTACTTCCTTTCCATTCAAAGAGTTCCCATTAATATTTTTTGCAGGGCTGTTTTAGTGGTCACAAACTCCTTTAGTTTTTGTGTGTCTGGAAACCCCTTTAGCTCTCCTTCAATTGTTAATGATAGCCTTGCTGACTAGCGTACGCTTGGATGCAGATTTTTCCTATTCAGCACATTGAATATATCATGCCAGTCTTTTTTAACTTGCAACATATCTGTTGAGAGATATGTAGCTACCATTATTGGTCTTCTCTTGTAAGTTAGGGACTTCTTTTGTCTTGGGCTTAGGATTTTTTTCCCTTATCATTTTTTTTTTTTTGCAAATTTAATTACAATATGTCTTGCTGTTGGCCCACTTTTGTTGATTTTGATGTAGATCTCTGCCTCCTGGATCTGGATGTCTATTTTCTTCCCCAGATTAGGAAAGATTTCAGCTATTATTCCCTTAGATTAATTTTCTTCTGCATTTTCTCTCTCTTCTTCTGGGACACCTATAATATGAATTCTATTACATTTGATGGAATCACTGAATTCCCTAAATCTATTCTCTTGATCCATAATTCTTCTTTCTCTCATGTTCATCTTCATTGTTTTCAATTATTTTATCTTCTATATTATTTATTCATTTACTTATTCATTTATCTGCTTCTTCCATCCTTGTGTTAGTTTTATCCAGTCTGTTCTGAATCTCAGTTATTACAATTTTCATTTCTGAATGATTGTTTTTTAACTCTTTTCTTGGCAGTAAGGACCCCCATGAAATCTCACATTCTTAAGCCAAGCGATTATCCTTATGATTTCTACTTTAAATTCTCCATCATGGATATTAGTTATATCTGTTTTTGTTTAGATCTCTGGCCATGATCTTATCTTGTTGATTCATTTGGGATGAATTCCTCCATGTTGGTATTTTGTCGAAATCTCTGTCTTCTCTGTGTTAGAAAGTGTGTTATGTTTCCTGCTTCTGAGAGCAATGGCTTTATAAAGAATAGTCAAATAGTGTCCAGGGCCTGGCACTTCAGGGAGAGTCTCTTTTATGTGCTGCATGAACTCTGTTGCTGTGTTTAGGCTCCTCTATCATTCAGGTCAGTTGCCTGCAGAGGCTCCTTTTGCCTGTCATGGGCAGTGTTTGGTCCATCACAAGAGTGTTGCAAGTTTTAACTAAGTGTGCTCTAGTGTGCTTGTTAAATAAGACTTGATGCTACTGCCACTAGAAGTGAAGCCTTGCGGAAGTTTCTGGTTGGGTGGTGTGGTCAGGGGTTTCTGCTATCTTCTGAGGAAGGGGCCCTGTGTGCTGGGGCTGAGGCATCTTTGACCGAGAAGGGCAGTACCAGCAGAGTGCAGGGGTGTTCGACCTGGTGTAAGCTGGTTAGACAGCCAGTATCAGGGCTGTGTTGTTTACTGAAGGTGGTTCTGTGTTTATTCTCAGGAGCAGTGGAGGGAAATGGTGCCAGTCCAGCTCCTTTGTCTCTAGAGAGGGGTTTCAGTGTTTGTTGCTCTAAGGGAAACATTCTGAGAAGAGAGAATAATCTCCCCCCTGGGTGTCCCAGGCATTTTACAGATGGCCGTTTTCACACTGACTGCCTCTCTGTTGTTTGCCTACCTTCTCTCCAGGAGCAGCCCAGTGCCCTCCAGGCTCTATCCCAACCCAGCCTGTCAACTTTTGAAACTCCAGGCTTTAGAGATGTGGTGTGGGCAGGTGCTGCACTGGTCTTTTGGGAGAGGGTCTCAGTGTGCTGGAACTGAGGGCAGTCTGCCTGCAGGAAGTTGCAACAGAGCACAGTGGTGTGGAAATTGGAGCAAGCAGGCTAGGCAGCCAGTGTTGGAGCTGAGCACCCCTCAGAAGGTGGCTCTGCATTTATGCTGAAGGGTGGGATAAAGAAAAGGCACCAGTCAACTCCTTTGTCCCTGGAAAAGCATCTCTGTGGATGTTACCTCTCATGGATGTGCTCTATGAAGAGCAAATAATCCCTTCCTTCCCCACCCACCCCCTTATGCACCAGGCATTCCTCAGATGTTGTCATCTGCTCCTGTGTTGTTTGCCAACCTTTTCTCTAGGAGTAGGGCAGCACCCTCAGGGCTTTATACCAACCAAGACTGCTGACCTTAAAATTCAAGTCTTCAAGCCCTACTGGTTACAAAAACTCATAAAAATCTGTCCTTCTCATTTTCCTAGACAATGGCTTTAGGGATAGTCTCCTTGCATGCTCCTCTCTCTTGCCTTTCTCTGTGACCAGGGCTCCCTCCCCTCTGCAACACCTGTGATATGTTTCTCCCCCAAACCATGTCTCTACACTTTCTACCTTCTTTGATGTGGCCTTTTATCTCTCTCTAGTTGTGAAGTTTGTTCTGCCAGTCCTCAGGTTGATTTCTTGAGTATTCAGAATGATTTGATAGTTATCTAGTTATGTTTGAGTGATGAGATTATGTTAGGAACCTCCTATTATCTTAATCCCTTCTGACCACTTTTTAATTGGGTTGTTTGTGGTGTTTTTGTTTTAATTTAATTTTATTTTTTCAGTGTTCCAAGATTCATTGTTCATGCACCACACCCAGTGCTCCGTGCAATATTTTTGTTTTTTGATGTTGAGTTTTATATTCCATTATTTATAACCAAACTAACTCTTATTTAATGGATAACACAACACAACCACAGGTTGAAGATAATGCAAGCACAGGAAAAGAACAATAAAATAGCTGAAGTGATACTTCTACTTCTTGTAGGTACTCATTGTCACTTCCACTAAGAAGTAAAAATATTGAAAAAAAGAAGTAAAAATATCGTTACGTTCTTCTAATTAGATAGGTTACTTGCATTTCTCATAGATATTAGTAATATATATTTTAAAGCTTTTATATCATTAATAAATAAAATGCATTTGTTGAAGTCCTGCTTTTAATCTTAGGCTCACCATTTATTTTCTATCTTGTGTACAAGCATTAGCACATGTATATTGGTCATAATTCAGTTATGCATATTAAGACAGCATGCTCATTATTTACCTGATGGTGTGCATGAACAAAAGACTTTAGGGAAATGTCTTGAATTTAAAAAAATAATAAAGGAACACAAACAAACCTCTTTACACAATCAAAAATCTTCTCAAAATATGTGTTCACATTATTAAATTTTACAACTCTCATTTTTCATTTTCTTACATACTGGATTTACAGTCTACAAACCTACTACTATTGATATAACTTAAGTACTCCTATTATATTATTAACTTAACCAAATAATCAATACTTTTGAAGCTAATGAGTTAGATCTAAAAGGAAAAGACATGCCTAGACATATGGAATTGAGCAGAACCATTCATCCTATCTGTTTTTTAGTTCCTTTCAATGGTGATTTACATAATTATTATATGTGTATTTTTGATTAATATATGTAATATTATACACATATAATATTATTCCTATAAGCATTAGTACTCTCTTTTCAGAGTGTTCCTTGGAAGTATAAAAAGTTATTTGGGGGAACCATAAAGTGGTCTTTACACAAGATAATTAACTCTGCCCAGAAAGTTAAAATGAGGCCATTTTTATCTTTTTTAGAAAATGAGGATAGTTAACTATTACACATACAACAACTGTTCTTGTTAGAATACCGGCCTATCTATTTGTATGCCTTTAAGTGGTGAGGTTAGAGTCATCTTGACTGGCAGTTGTTAACTGGTAGAAGTCTATGAAAAATAGTGACAGATAGGGGCGCCTGGGTGGCTCAGTCATTAAACGTCTGCCTTGGGCTCAGGTCATGATCCCAGGGTTCTGGGATTGAGCCCCGCATCACACTCCCTGCTCGGCAGGAAGCCTGCTTCTCCTGCTACCATTCCCTCTGCTTGTGTTCCCTCTCTCACTGTGTTTCTCACTGTCAAATAAATAAAATCTTGAAAAAAAAAATAGTGACAGATAGAACATGCAAAATAGAGAGGGAAGAACTGCATTCTCCTGAAATTATAATAGCATAGTAGAATGAGAATCAGACAGACCTGGGGTTAAATCTTGGCTCCTCCATTTAATAACTATAGGTTTTGAAAGAACATTAAAGCTCTTTAAGTCTTAGTTTCCCAAATTGAATATAGGGATAATATATCTACTCACTCTATGGTTGTCATAAGGATTAAATGAGACAGAACATATAAAACACTTAGCACAGTATCTGTGGGCATATTAAGCACTAAATAAGTATAACCTATTTCATTTCAATTATTGTAGAATACAAAGACAAAATAAAATCTTTTCAGTTATTAACATCATTAACTTGTCCATAGGATAAATACTTTTTTAACAATACTACCAACCTGATGAAGACTACCAGTGATCCCAAGAATTAAATAGATAATCCACAAAGATTAAATTCCATTATTTTTGCAGGTAACACATTTATTTTCATCACGATATGCATTTTAACATATTGTCCTTAAAATTAACTGTACGATCTGCTATGTTAAAGCATTGAAAATAAAGAACTTCAGATATGAATTTAATGGTCTACTTACAACAACATATCAAGTGTTTCAGCGGATGTAATTAGTGCCAGCCTTGCCAAAGGTTTGAAATGTGCCCATTAATTTGGTAATTCCCAATCTGTCCATCAGTCACTCATACTTAAAAACTATGCCTGTCACCATGTAGGTGAAGAAACACATTGATAATTATACAACAAGATCTCCTTGAATATTGAAATATACACTCCATTTTTTCTTAAAAATGTAATATTAGCTAAATCAAACTTTTTTTCAGTAGCAGATATAAGAAGAAGATACAAAAATATTGGACATTTCAGAAAGTATATGGTTTTTTTTTTCATAAATAAAGAATGTATTGAGGAAGGTATATGAGATCTAAACAACCATGTATAGCATGGTCTCCACTTGGAAAAGCAGAAGGAAATGGCTTTTTTTTCTCTTTCTTTCTGTACAAAGAAGACCAAGTTTGTCTGGCAGATAATAGGTATTAATCCTAGGATTTCTTGAAAGAAGGACCATAAGAAAAAACAATATATTTAATAAAATGGAACAAGCACTAAAGTGAGAAGAATCTTGGTAGAGAAAATGGATTATAATTTTTTCAAAAATTTTCATGTCACTCTAAAACAAATGCAAAATATAATAAAAGAGAGAAGAAGAAAGAAGCAGACAATATGAAATTTCAAAATACAGAGGAAAAAGAACTTCAGCTGGAAAAACATCACTCTACTCAAAGACCAAAATATACATTAGAGAAACAAGATTACATTTTATTATTTTTAAGATTTTTTCATTTATTTATTTGAGAGAGAGAGCAGGGGTCAGGGTAGAAAGAGAAGCAGACTACCTGCTGAGTGTGGAGCTGGATGGGGGGGGTGGAGGCTCCACACGGGGAGCTCAATCCCAGGACCCTGAGATCAAGACCTGAGCTGAAGTAAGATGCTTAACTGACTGAGCCACTCAAATGTCCCATTTCTAAAAAAGATTTTTCATTTATTTATTTGAAAGAGATAATACATTTTAAGGTTTTTAGCTAAAGACTCAAATTTATGAAAAACTATAAAATAGGGAAAAATATAATAAGCTTAAATACAAGACAGGAGCCTAGCATAACAATACAAAGGGAAAGAGACATATTTTGGTAAGCTGAGGCATTAGAGTAAATACAGCAAAATCTATTTTAGATGGAAAAAAAAGAGAGGGTTGAGGAACACAGCTTTTAAAAAATGAAAAGGAACAGAAAAAGAAAGAAATTTTGTAGGAGTTGGAAATGAATAATTATAGAATGAAAGTAATAATAACAATATATAACAATTATAAATTTGATAAGAAACACTTACTAGGTCTGCATTCATAGTGCCTATGGATGCATGGAATGAGTCACTTCTAATATGAAAAGACTTGTGACTTGCTGCTGATGGTAGCAAAAAAGTTAATTAGTGCACTTAATCACTATGTTGAGTTATTAAACCTACAGTTAGTCATTATGAGTCACTACTTAGAAAAAATTACAATATATAAATTGTGCCAGAAAAATATTCAAAGCACATTGAGCACCTGATATGTGCCAGAAACTATTCATCTGGTCCTCAAAACAATCCTTTATGGTAGGTACTATAATCAGTCACACTTTATAGAAAAACCTGATCTCAAAAAGATTAAGTAAATTGTTTAAGCTCACATAGCCAGTAAAGACTTGAATTAACACAGGCTCCAGAACACACACACCAAACCATTATTTATCAATGTTGTTTATACAAGGCATATTGACATTAATATTTTTAATTAAGCTTTGATTGTGAATGTACATGAAATTGTTTCAACTCTGAGGAGCAAAATGAGGCACTTTGTGAAGAAAACTGAGAAAGTTGGTAGTTCCAAAGGCAGTCTTACTAGATTAGCCTGAGATCTGTAGTGGGCAGATCTGAGTCATGAAGAAGGAAGACCTTCAAAGAAAACCTCTCAATTTTGAAAAATGAAAAACACTTTTATTCAGGTCCCTGTTTTATTTTTTTATTAAGTTCAATTAGCCAACATATAGTACATCATTAGTTCTTAATGTAATGTTCAATGATTCATTAGTTGTGTACAACACCCAGTGTTCACCCCATCATGTGCCCTCCTTAATACCCATCACCTGGTTACCCCATCCCTCTACCCCCTCCCTTCTGCAACCCTCAGTTGTTTCCTGGAGTTCAGAGTCTCTCACGGTTGGTTTGTCTCCCTCTCTGATTTCTTCCCATTCCGTTTTCCCTCCCTTTCCCTATGTTCCTCCATGTTATTCCTTATATTCCACATATGAGTGAAACCATATGATAATTCTCTCTCTCTGCTTGACTTATTTCACTTAGCATAATCCCCTCCAGTTCCATCCATTTCAATGCAAGTGGTAGGTATTCATCTTTTCTTATGGCTGGGTAATATTCCATTATATATATGAATCACATCTTTATATCATTCTCAATGGGAAAAAACCGAGAGCTTTTCCCTTAAGGTCAGGAAAATGACAGGGATGACCACACTCACCACTATTGTTCAGCATAGTAATAGAAGTCCCAGCCTCAGCAATCAGACAACAAAAAGAAATAATGTGCATTCAAATTGGGAAAGAAGTCAAACTCTCTCTTTGCAGATGACATATTTTATATCGAGAACCCAAAAGACTCCACCTCCAAATTACTAGAACTCATACAGCAATTCAGCAATGTGGCAGGATGCAAAATCAATGTATAGGCCCTTCTTTTAAAAACAAATCTTAGGGGCACATGGATGGCTCAGTCATTAAGCATCTGCTTTCAACTCAGGTCACGATCCCAAGGTCCTGAGATACAGCCCCACATCAGGCTCCCTGCTAGGCAGGAATCCTGCTTCTCCCTCTCCCACTCCCACTGCTTGTGTTTCCTCTTTGGCTGTGTCTCTCTCTGTCAAATAATAAATAAAAATCTTTTTAAAAATGTAAAAATGTCTTTAAAACTATACGTATGCTATTCTGGGTATTATTCCCCAGCACACCCAACTATGGGACAACTATGGGATTATTACCCAGCATGTATGCTATTTCTGAGTATTATTTTCTCTGTATTTTGAAAACAAGGATGGGGCTGCAAAGCATCAAGGGGATAAAAGTCCAAGTTGATGCATGAAAAAAGTGGAAAAATAATGGCATTCCTTGGAAGTCAATTACTTTTGAAGAAGATGGATCGTATAAAGTCTAATGCCACAGCTGAATCATTCAAGTGGATAAGGCAGCATTACTGCAACCAATATAATTGTGAAAACACTTGTTTCATCTTCAGAAAAAGATGCTAAAAGCCAATGACTCAAAGTTATGAAAATATATCTAATTTAAAATACAATAAAAATACCTGAGTTGAGAGAACTATATATATATATATAGATAGATAGATTAAAAAAACACATCTTTTTCATAGCTGCATTCTTTCGATATTATATCATATCATATCATAGTATATGTTTACCATATCATAAAGAAACAAATTCAAGAAAATTGTACCAAAACATGATGGAATGGAGTCAGACATACCTACAGATTTATGAGTGTGAAAGACATGATCTCAACTGTCTATGAACTGAGTCCTCAATAAGGAAATATCCTGTTTTAAAACCAGGAGAAATGAGTCATTATGAATTAAAAATTTTAAATAAATTTACTTGGAAAAACCACTAAGATTTAAAAAAAAAAAAAATGATGAATGGGGCGCCCGGGTGGCTCAGTGGGTTAAAACCTCTGCTTTAGGCTCAGGTCATGATCTCAGCGTCCTGGGATCAGCCCCAGCATCTGGCTCTCTGCACAGCAGGAAGCCTGCTTCCCTGCCCCTCTCTGCTTGCCTCTCTGGCTACTAGCGATCTCTCTCTCTCTGTCAAATAAATAAATAAAATCTTAAAAAAAAAGAAAATAATGATGAATGTAGTTAAGGTATCAACTAAATTTTTACATGACCAAGGAGAAGTACTATTTATTTGCTTTCCAAATGGCCATTCAATGCACCATAGGAAGGTTAGTAATTAAAAAAAAAAAGTGTCCCATAGTTGGTCTCCAAATTATTCCTTTGAATAAATTAAATTATTGTGTAAAATTACTTAATGTTAATCATTGAGCTGCAGTTTTTTACTGTATCAGGCAAATGTTTCAAAAACATGATTATATTCTGCAATAAAAGCTAGACAATCCTTAGTCATCTTTAACAAGTTTTATCAGGAGCAGTGTAATAGAAAAGTTTTAGAACCTTTTAGTTGTCTCAGTATTCATTTTCAAAATTCAGCAATATATGGAGGTACAAAATTGGTTTTAAAAATAACACAATTTATGTTTGGAATTTTTAATTAAAAATTAAATTTTTACATTATTGAATTATTTGAATTAGTCTCTTCATGGTATGTATGGTATGTCAGAAAAGAGGAATACAATTTAAACAAATGAATCTATTTTACCCATTACGTTTCATAACTCAATTTATATTTACAATGGGATTCTCTATTTATTGTTCTTAGCCTACAAAATCCCAACACATAACCACCATTAAGCTCAGAGTCATTCCTATAAGGATGAAAGGTTAAATATGCACTGACACACCACACAGCTCAACTTTTTAGGGTTGGCAGTGAAGCAAAGGTAGCAAAAGATGTCTGGTACTTTTGGCCAATTTGCAAACTTTTATTTCCAATGGTGACAATCGGGCACAATGAATACATATAGAAAAATAATATCACCTATGCCTCACACTGAAAGCAAAGTATTTATGTTACATTTTAGTAGTAACTTTTCAAAGATTTATAAAATAATAGTAGCAAGAGAGTTATTTACATTATAATACTATAGACATCTTAAATGTTTGGATTTGTCTATAATATTTATTTGCATTGAGCTGTCAACAGTAATAATGTTTTTCCCAGGTTTGTAGAACAGAAAACAGGACAGATTCAAACTCTAAAAGTGGGATGAACTGTTGATACATCAGTGTGGAAACAGTTTATGCTATGCTTTTGCACAAATTTCCTAAACTGGCTCAACCTAACGGTGAACAGTACAAAGTAGCCTTGGAATTTGGGTTTCAAATAAGGGGCCTCAAGAGTAAGTTTGGGAAGAAAAAGCTAGATGTTATTATTTTCCAATTCAATTAACAACTCAATTCATACATGTTTACTTCGTGCACTGTTGGTACATTTTATAAAGTAAATATGCAAAATTTTAAATGAAGAAACAGAGATAAGAAGGAATATTTCTGGGATATAACTTGGTTAGGACAGTGTAGGAGATAGATGATAATGTAAGATACAGTTACCCAAGAGTAACCTAAGAAGAGAAGATAAAATGACATAGAGATCTGGAACCTCAGAATGCCATGTAAACAGGCAGCTTCATAGTTTTGTCCACTTTCCCCCTTCTTTGTCACTCGCCAAAGGGATCAAATTTGTTGTCATTCCATTGAATTCAGCATCTAGAGTGTATATGACAGAGATACCCTCTCCCTAAGCAGGGCTATGTTATAAAAAAGGTCAAAGATATATCCACTAGCTCTTGTTAAAAAATCTTTGGCTTGATAATAAGATACACTAAAGTGGCCTATTTTATTATTTTATATTTCATTTTAAAGGTTGTTATTTTATTGTTTATTTCACTCATTGCATTTTTGTAATAATATCTATAGATCATATGTTTCTGAAGATTAAATTCATAAAAACATACTTGTTATGTAATTATTTTGGCAAATCAACAAATTTGTAATCAAATGAAAAGAATATTTTTAGATCTCTAATATTGATATTTTATAAATGATACAAAGAATGGTTTTTATTCTGTTTTATTTTTCCCAAATAAAGAATTTAAATGTTTTCTCACTGACCTTTTTTTTTGATGTTCACTTTGTTTTCCAATTTTAAAATATATTTTCAATTTGGAAATAGACACAATAAATATTGCTAAGTCTGTCACTTGATAAGAAAGAAAAATGATATTATATCTTTGCATACAGAATGTGTGTTCCTTGCTTCAAATGAAAATAGGCCATTTATTATAATAAATATCATGACATGAAAGGATTTCATGGCTACAGTGCTCAGTGGGAATATACTATCTAAAAATGCATTAGTCTTTTGAGATGTGAACACCTGCACCTTTGTATTTTTTCTTTAAAATATGCGTTACATTTTTACCATGTACCACCTTGATTATCTTTAAAAAAATATTAACAGCTTGCATCCTCATACCAATGCCCAGTTACAAATTCCAAATGTTTTGCCACGTTTCTTGTGAGCAATGCCATCTGCCAGAGGTGGCATTTCATGGCTATTTACTCTGACTCCCTCTAAGAATTCATCTGCCACTATCTAATGCTGCCTGAATAAAGGGGATTAAGACTCTGATACAACAGAGACTATTGATAATTTGGTATAATTGGGAAGAAATGAAGATAAATGAGGTTGAGGATGGAGAGGCAATTAGTTGAGCTGCCTGTACAGCTGTGTTCTCAGCCTAACTCCCCTGGCCTTTTCTTCAGTGAGGTATGTGCAAATTAACCATAATGACAAATACACACTTCCCAAAGCTCTTGTACTTTGTAAAACTTGAGGATTCACTTTTCAGTTCAGATAACTGAGTTAGTTGTTTGGTAAAGTTGTTTTAACATGGTCTCTTAATGTCCACATCACACGGGACTACTGCACCTGCTATACTTTAGGAATAATCCACCCTACACCCCATTTCCTTGTTTTCAGTTGGTGTCAGGCTACTATTTACAACCTCAGTATATTGAGGATCTAAAGCTTATTTTGCTTTAATTGTGGCCCAGTGTTTAGGACAGAAAGGCAATGTTTTCTCTTTTACATGATTAGAAGTCAAGAGTCAATGAAAAGAAGCTTCTCTTTTAATTTTAGGATATAGTCTGTATATAGCATCCTTTTTGAGAGTTTTCAATGAAAATGTTGGGTCAGCTATACAAACCAGCTCTAATGGATCTTTAGAGACTGGCAAAACCAATGTTTTCATGGATGAAATTTACATATTCATATTAAGGCCATTATTACTATGCTTCCTAAATGAAAATGGCAACTCAGTAAAAAATTAATCACAAAAAATATTTAGGCACTGAGTAACTTAATTCTAAGATCCCTTTTCCTAACCACAAAAATGGTTATACCAGGTATTTCATTAAGATGCTATCATAGGAACTAAATATTATGATGTCTGGTATTTTGATTTGTAGATTTTCCTCTATTTTATCATTGAAATTATTCTTATTATTTCTTGTGTTTAATAAAAAATTTTATCACTGTGTGCCTCTCTATTGTTAGTCCTTGTGAGAAAACAATAAATCTGCACTAACAGATTTAGAATATGTAACTGTACTAATAGAGTATAGGGTGATTTCTCCCCACATTACAAAAAGGATACATGAAGAAAATAAATACTTCCTCTATTTTGATTTGTTTCACTTATGTAAGAAACTAGCTAAAATTATTTATGTCAAAACAAACAGTATACTAATTACAAATGCTTATCAACTCAGGCAAACATATCTAGTAGGATGACTCTATAGTTATACCCTTATTTCTTAAATATCACCAAATTAACCTTTTGATAGTTTCTATCTGAGCTTCCCAAAATGGTAGCCATTAGCCAAATGTTGTTATTTATATTATTTAAACAAATAAAATTAAAAATTCAATTCCTCAATCACACTAGCCACATTTCAAGTGCTATATTAGTCACATGTGAATAGTGGTTATCATATTGGACAGCATGGAAAATCATTTTTATCATTACAGAAAATTCTGTTGGTTAGTACTTGTTTATATTTCAGACTTACTATCTCCCCATTAACACAGATTAGTGA
The DNA here is from genome assembly GCA_028646535.1 of Procyon lotor. NCBI lineage: Eukaryota > Metazoa > Chordata > Mammalia > Carnivora > Procyonidae > Procyon > Procyon lotor. The sequence goes on from CM053612.1 coordinate 45,934,300, forward strand.
GATTGAACTATGGGCAAATCTATGAATTTAAGAATAGATAAATCAAATACTGAATCTTCAATTTACAAAAGAGGTCAGGGAACACCTGAGTGGCTCAGTTGGTTAAGTGTCTTAACTCTTGATTTTGGCTCAGGTCATGATCTCAGGGTCATAGGACTGGACCCTGTGTTGGGCTCCACACTCAGCAGAGAGTGCTTGTCCCTCTTCCTCTTCTCCCCCCCAACAAATAAATAAATAAAATCTTTTAAAAAAGAATTTGAGATAGAGGGTTCC
>CM053612.1:45935072-45993760 GCA_028646535.1 Procyon lotor
AAAAGAAAAGAAAAGTGAATGGAGAAGAAAACTTGTATCTATGAAATATACAGGTTTGAGTGTATTGTCAAGCACTTAGTATATTGATTTCCCCTGATGTTGGGGGTTTAAAAGTCTTATGGTGACTCTCTGGTTATAGTCTTATTTATTTATTTATTTATTTATTTTTGACTGTCTTCTGGGGGAGGGGCCAGGCCCGTTGTTTTCCAGTCAATCTTGCTTGGGTTGAGTCATCCTGCCCCCCAGTCAAGGGGCAGAGCTCTGTGGAACCCGGTTTCTCAATCTCTAGCTCTGTGTAGGCTTTTGGCCTTTTGTAGCTTTTTCTCCTTTTCAGAGAGTCTGAGGGAGTGATCTGTCTGTCTGCACCCAGACCACTCCGTCACTGAGAAGCCGAAGTCTGCTCCCCTCTGGGTGTACCAGAAGGAACACTCCCCTCCGCAAATCTCCCAGCGCAGCCACCTTTTCCAGGTGGCGTGCACTCAGCAGTTTGGCGGCTCCGTGGGACTAAGCGCGCTCCCCTGCACTAGGGGCTCTAGGCCCTGGCGGAGTGTGGCCAGATTCTTGCCAATATTACTGCACCCACAGGCAGCACAGTTCTTGCCGTTGGTGGTGCACCATCTAGAGAGTGCTGTACAGGGATACAAGCTGTGGTGTGGGCTCTGGGACCCAGCAGACTCTCTAAGGTGCTTTCAGGAGCGTGCACACCTGGCCCACAAAATGGTGTGGGGAGCGGGTCCCTGCCCCTCACTGGTCTCTCTTTGAGGCGAGCGGTGTCCTTCCCGGGGGCATGGGTCCAAGCTTGTGCTTACACCCACCCCCTTCCAATCGCTGCTCCTCAGAACCTTATGCCCTTTTTTAGTGTTTTTAACCGGGTTCTAAGTTATTGCCACTCCGCAACCACCTGGCGCTTTCCTTTGGGGTATTACTGTCCTTGTGCCGCTTCTGGTGGCTCCCTCCCCCTTTTGTTTATCCTCCGTTACTGTTTTGAGTGTTCCCGCTTTGCTTTACCTCTCTGCTGCTGTCTTCTGCTCCAGCAGAGATCCAGAAGTGAAAAGTCTTGCTCCTCTGGCTGATTTCATGGGTGTTCAGTGTGGTCTGGCAGATATCCAGCTCACTTTTGGGGACAGGTTGCAACAGGGTGTCCTACCTCTCTGCCATCTTGCCCCTCCTCCTTTCTGAAGATTTTATCTGATCTTTTCTTCTTTCTCTGTTTTGAGTTTGCTGATTTTCTTTTGTAATATATTTACATTTCTTTTCTTTTATTCTTTGCATGTTGTTAGTGGTTTTTGATATACTGTTACCATCAGGTTTGTATATATCCTTTTCTACATAGAATAGTCTATATTAAGTTGATGGTCATTCAAGTTTAAATCTATTTTTTACCCTCTCCTCCGTATGTTTTAGGTATATGTTGTTATATTTTATATATATATTTAATTTATTTTGTGAGTTACTTAACCGATTTTTTAATATAAATATTCATTTTTATTATTTTTGTGTTTCCTGCCTTTACACTGTCACTTTTGGTATCTCCTTTCTACTCAGTCCCCTTTACTATTTTTTTGCAGGGCTGGTTTAGTGCTCATGAACTAGTTTTTGTTTGTCTGGGAAACTATATATCCTTCTATTCTGAATGATAACCTTGCTGGATAGAATAATCTTGGTTGCAGATTTTTCCCATTCAGCACGCTGAATACATCATGTCACTCCCTTCTGGCTTCCCATGTTTCTGCTGAAAAATCTCCTCCTAGCCTTATGGATTTTCCCTTGTAAGTTATCATCTTCATTTGTCTTGCTGATTTTAAATTTTTGTCTTTATCACTATATTTTCCCAGTTTAATTACAATATGTGTTGGTGTGTGGTCTGTTATTTATTTATTTATTTTTTTTGGATGGGAGTTCTCTGTCCCCTGGATCTGGATGTCTGTTTCCCTCCCCATACTAGGGAAATTTTCAGCTATTATTTCTTCAAATAACTTATTTTCCCCCTTTTCTCTCTCTTCTTCTGGTCCTCCTGTAATACTAATATTATTATGTTTGATGTAGTCACTGAGTTCCTCAAGTCTATTCTCATTTTGTATAACGCTTTTTTGTCTCTTTTGTTCAGCTTGGTTACTTTCCATTGCTCTGTCTCTATGTCATTAATTCATTCCTCTCCTTAGTCCAGCCAGCTCTTCACTCCAGGAAATGTGTTTCTCATTTTGTTTATTGAGCCCTTTATCTCTGCTATATTATTCCTGATCTCTGTGTTAAGGTCTCACTCATGTTTTCCACACTTTTATCAAATTCAGTGAGTATTCTTATGATCTTTGCTTTAAATTCTCAGACATGTTATTTAAATCTGTTTCACTTAGATATCTGGCCATGCCTTATCTTGTTCTTTAATTTGGGATAAATTTCTCAGTTTCTTGATTTTGTTTGCTTCTCTGTTTCTCTGTGTTAAGACAGGCAATTATGTCTTCTGCTCTTAAAAGTAGAGATTTTATGATGAAGAGGTCCTGGAATGACCTTCAGTGAAGTGTCCCTTGTTCACCAGAACTTGACACTTTAGGAGAGTATACTATGCATGTTGCTTATTTATTGCTCTTGTGTCTGAGTCACTTTTCCTTTCAGTGCAATCATCTGCACTGACTCTGCCTAATACTTTCTGTCTGTGGTGTTAGTGGAACCCAGGAAGGCCAGCTTTGAGATGGTACACTTCCTGGAGAAATTGGGATTGAGGCTGCATTGTTACCAAAAATATTGCTCTGAACTATTAATCCTATGCTGGATCCCCCCAAGCACTGTGACTGCTGTGACTGCTGGCTACCAGTGTAGCTGTGGGTGTGAGGCTGGGCACTGAGCTTGGCAATGGCTGGACACACCTGGGCATGGTGCAGTGATGTGGACTGGTGCTGCAAGTTGTCCTGGCATATCACATTGTGGTAGCTGTGTACCTGGCAGCTGCATGTGATGCATGTGAAATTTAATAAAAATTTCTGTGAGCTCAGAACTGAAGTTAGCAGGCTTGGCGTGAGTGAATCTTCAGAATTTGTGGACAAGGTGCATTGCTAGTGTGTTAGGTAGAAGGTCTATATGCTGCCCAGCCTCCCACAGATGGCCCTTTGCTAGGGGGCAGGTGAAATGAAAGATGCCTGCCAGGTCCCTCATTTCCAAAGATGTTACCCAACACACTCCAAAATTGGTATGAATAGATCTGTCTCCCATTTGTCCCCAGTGTTGTGTAAATTACTCTTTTTATGTTGACTTTTTGTGTAAGCTGCTGTGTCTTTAAAGGTGATAATCTTGTTATCACTCACCTCCCAGGTAGCTCAATGATGAATCAGCTGACTTTTAAAGCTCCAGGGTCCTAGTCCCACTGGTTATACAAACCCATAGGATTCAGCCCCTCTGTTTTTCAAAGCCAAATATTATGGGAATTAATCCTCCCCATGTGAGAGCTACCTGGTATGAGGACCCATTTCCTTGCTTTCTCCCTGCATGCAGCTCCTTCCCTTTTGTAAACAGTCTTCCTCCACATTTCTGACTGCCCTAAGTTTTCAGATGCAGCTTCTTCTCTGTATTTAGTTGTAGAGTTTGTTCTGTCAGTCTTTAAATCGCTCTCTGGTTTATTGACTTGGATGTGGATGATACCTAGTCATAAACATGGGACTGAATTAGCTCAGGATTCTACTCTGCTGATACTTAACTGACTGAACCAGCCAGGTGCTCCTCATGTGTTAAATCTTAGTCTCCAATGTAATAGTATTTATAGGGAGGGCATTTAAGACGTCATGAATGGAATAAAAGCCTTGATAAAATAGACCCCAAAGAACTCCTGAGATCTCTTAAGCCATGGGAGGACACAGTGAGAATATGGCTATCTATGAAACAGAAAGTCTGTCCTCAGCATATACTGAATCTGCCAGTCTATGCTATTTTTATTATTTTGTTTTTTCTATGCCAGCCCAAAAGGACTAAGACAATACAGATTGGTCAATTAAATAACAAATTTATATTCACATAGTTTTGGAGGCTAGAAGTCCAAGATCAAAATGTCAGCAGGTGTGGATTCTCCTTAGGCTTCTCCTCTTGGCTTGCAGGTAGCCACCTTCTCCCTTTGTCGTTATCTGGTCTTTCCTCTGTGTGCACAAATCCTTGGCATCTCTGTGTAATTCAGAATAGTGACAAATTTACAGCAAACTCAAAATCCAATGTTTAGTAAATTATAATACAATAACTCAGTAGACTATTATGCAGTCTTTACATTTAGCCATTGCGTATTTGCTTTGTAAATGTGATATCTGAGGTAACATAGCAGAGTGTTTCAAGAGTAAAAATTGGTATCCATATGAGCAAAGAACCAGAAAGATCTCAGAGAGGTGAAAATATTTATGATGTTGAATGTTAAGAATATGAACATGTAGGGTGCCTGGGTGGCTCAGTGGGTTAAAGCCTCTGCCTTCAGCTCAGGTCATGATCTCAGGGTCCTGAGATTGAGCCCCGCATGAAGAGCCTGCTTCCCCCTCTCTCTGCCTGCCTCTCTGTCTACTTGTGATCTCTCTCCTCTCTGTCAAATAAATAAATAAAAATCTTTAAAAAAAATAATATGAGCATGCGATTTCTATCTTTTTATAAAAGAGTAAATGCACATATTTTACAGAGTGTCCAATATTCCCAGACCTATATCCCTTCACAAAACAGAGTCAGTGTTTTAGGCAGTATATGAGATAGAGTAATCCAGGTAGAGATGGTAATGTCACAATTCCAGAAAGGGAATGGGATCAGGACCACTGACCTCTGAATGAATGATCCACATCAAACAAATACATGGGGTAGCCCACAAACCATTTTCTTTTCTTTTTGTTTAAAATTGCATTTGTTTCAAATTTTAAATTCTAGTCAGTTAAATTATACTATAATATTGGTTTCAGGAGTAGAACTTAGTGATTCATCAGTTACATATCAAACCTAGATCATCACAACATGTGCCCTCCTTTATGCCCATCACACATTTAATCAAATACCTGACTACCACATTCCATCAACCCTCAGTTTGTTATCTATCATTAAGAGTCTCTGATTCTTAATGGTTTGTTTCCCTCTCTTTTTTTCCCCTCTTCTCATATGTTCATCTGTTTTCTTTCTTAAATTCCACATATGAATGAAATCCTATGGTATTTGTCTTTCTCTGACTGACTTATTTGCTTAGCATAATACACTTTAGTTCATTCATGTCATTGCAAATGGCAAGGCTTCATTACTTTTGATGGCTGAGTAATATTCCATAGTGTCTATATCCCATGTCTACTTTATCCATTCATCAGACAATGGACATTTGGGCTCTTTCCATAATTTCACTATTGTTGATAGTGTTGTTATAAACATTGGAGTGCACGTGACTTTGAGTTATAATGTTTGTATCCTTTGGATAAATACCTAGTAGTGCAATTACTGGGTTGTAGGGTGGCTCTATGTTTAACTTTTTGAGGAATCTTCCTACTGTTTTCCAGGCTGGCTGCACCAGTTTGCATTCCCACCAAGAGTACAAGAGGTTTCCCCTTTCTCCACAACCTTGTCAGCGTCTGTTGTTTCTTGTGTTGTTGATTTTAGCCATTCTACACTGTATCAGGTGGTAACTCATCATGGTTTTGATTTTTATTTCCCTGATGATGAGTGAGGTTGACGATTTTTTCATGTGCTTGTTAGCCATCTATATGTACTCTTTGGAAAAATGTCTGTTCATGTTTTCTGTCCATTTCTTAACCAGATTATTTTTGGGGGGAATGTTGACTTCGATAAGTTACTTATAGATTTTGGATTCTAACCTTTTACCAGATACATAGTTTTGAAATATCTTCTCCCATTTCATAGATTGCCTTTTAGTTTTATTGATTGTTTCCTTTGCTGTGCAAAAGGTATTTATTTTGATGAAGTCCCAATCGTTCATTTTTACTTTTGTTTCCCTTGCCTTCTGTGATGTGTCTAGTAAGACGTTGCTATAGCCCATATCAAACTGGTTGCTGCCTATGTTCTCCTTTAGGATTTTGGTTGATTCTTGTTTCACATTTAAGTCTTTCATTCATATTGAATTTATTTTTGTGTATGATATAAGAAAGTGGTCCAGTTTCATTCTCTTGTTTCTCTATGTTTTTTTCAAGCCCAGCTAGTATTGTTTTTACTGTTGTTCTACATTCTCATTCAGATATATTGCTTATATCTGTTTTGAGCATGTCCCTGTTTGTCATTTCTTGTTAATCTTTCTTTTGGGGAGAACACTTCCATCTTGTCATTATGTCTAAGTTTCTGTCTTTTGCATGTTATGAAAGCTTGTTATGTTTCTTGCTCCTGAGAGTAATATTATATTAATAAGGAATCATATACTGTGTGGTCCTGGCATTTCAGGAAGTGTTTCTGGCTTATGCTGTGTGTACTCTGCTTTTGTGTTTTGGCTGCTCTTTCCCACAAGTTCAGTCCTCAACAGAATTCTTCCTTGCTTGCAGTGGGAAGTGTTTGGACCTTTAACTAGGTGTGCTTTGATTTGTTTGTTAATATAAGACTTAAAAAAAATCCTGATCTGAGAAAAGTGAAAAGGAAAGGGAAAAAAAGAGAACAAACAGACAAAAAACTATAAGCTGATTCCAAAGAAAAACAAAGAATAAAGAAGAGGAAAAAAAGAATCTTGTCACAAGAGGAGAGGCTTAAACAAATAGACCAAGAAATGAACAAAAAAACTATAAGCTTGATTCCAAAGGAAGAATAAAATAAAATAAAATAAATTTAAAATTTAAATAAAAAATAAAAATAAATATAAAAGAATTTAAAAAAATGTTCTGGTCTTATGTCGACCATAACTGAAGCTGATGCTTTGGAGCACTCTATTATCAGTAGACTTGGTACATGTGGGTGCTCTGCATTGGTTCTTTGGGGGAGAGGCTCGCTGCTCTGGCTTACAGTCAGACCTGCCCTAGTAGAGATGCCCCTGCCAGGACCAGGGGGAAGTGCTTTGGTGTATGTGACTACAGCCTCCACCGGGGGGTGCTATTTTTTCCCTGAAGTCCAACCACACTGTTGGCCTTGTTAGTGGGAGTGGAAGATTGTGTCAACCTACACTTGTCCCAGGGAAGGGAACTTGGGGCTACCACTGTTCAGGAGGCCTTCACAGACAGCAAACAATCTTCCCTCCTATGTCTCAGGTTTTGTCAGATTTCTGTCCTCGATCTGTCTGTGCCTGGGCCATCGGCTTGCCCAGTACCACAGTTCTGTGTTTTATCTCTGGTCAGTGGCTGGGATTCAAAATTCCAAATCTGAAAGACCTGACAATGTGCAGACCCACTCGCCTCCCCCATATGAACCACACAGCCCTGCACTTAACACTGTTCTGTCCCAGAAAAGCAATTGCATGGCTGTGCAGGTCCTGTGCAGGTGGAGTCTATTATGAAACATGGTGAAAAGCTGCAACCCGGTTATCTGCCCTCTGAGTATGTCTTTGTTCCCTGCTGTTGAACAGCCACTGAATGGCTGTGGAGAGGAAATATACCCTCTTTGTCCTTGGAGAGGCAATATACCTTCTTCCAATTGTACTTCAGGAAGGGGAACATTGTCTCCCACTGTGACCCATGGGATCCCCACACCACAGTGTCTTGCATGAGCTCTATGCATTACTCTTTCTCCCACTCTCTGACTTCTTTCTCCAAAAAGGGCTCCTCCCCCTCTGCAGAACCATGGTTTTTCTCTCCCTCAATTCATATCTCTGAGCCTTCCATCTCTCGCATTCTCTCTCCCTACATTTGTACAAAATGTTTTCTTTTATAAAAAAAGATTTTATTTACTTATTTGATATGTATAGAGAGAGCATAGCAGGGAGAGAAGCAGGCAGAGGGAGAAGGAGAGGGAGAATAAATCTTGTTGAGCAGGGATCCTGATGGGAACTCAATCCCAGGACCCTGAGATCATGACCTGAGCCAAAGGCAGATGCTTAGTGACTGAGCCACCCAGGTACCCCTGTGCAAAATGTTTTCTTAATCCTCGGATTGATATCCTAGTTGTTTAAAATAATTTGATGTTGATCTAGCTGCATTGGTGGGATGAGGCAAGCCCAGGGTTTCCCTACTACTCTGCCATCTTACTTCCCTCTCCTATCTGAACTCTCCATTCCCTCACTTTCACTCTGCAGGTGTCTTTAGGTCTAAAATGAGTCTCTAATAAGCAGCATATAAATGGTTTTTGTTTTTTAATCCATTCTGATGTCCTGTGTCTTTTGATGGCAGCATTTAGTCCATTTACATTCAGAGTAATTATTGATATGAATTTAGTGTCATTGTGTTACCTGTATAGTTGGCAGTTTTGGTGATGCTCTCTGTTCCTTTCTATTCTTTGTTGCCTTTAGTCTTTTATCCCCCACTGAAAGAGCCCCCTTTAATATTTTTTGTAGAACTCATTCTGTGCTCATGGCCTCCTTTACGTTTTTGTTTGTCTGGGAAAACTTTTATTTCTCTTATTCTGAATGACAGGCTTGCTGGATAAAGTATTCTTGGCTGCATATCTTCCCATTGAGCACACTAAATGTATCATGCAACTCTCTTCTGGCCTGCCACATTTCTGTGGACAGATCTGTTGTGAAACTGATCTGTCTCCCCTTGTATGTTAAGGACTTTTTTTTCCCCCTTGCTGCTTTCAACATTCTTTCTTTTTCTGTGTATCTTGTGTATTTGACTATGATATGTTTTGGTGATGGCTGGCTTCTGTTGAATTTAATGGGAGTTCTCTGTGCATCTTGGATTTTGTTATTTGTTTCCTTCCCCACATTAGGCAACTTTTCATCTATAATTTACTTAAATAAAACTTCTGCCCCTTTTTCTTTCTCTTCCTCTGGAACTCCTATGATATGAATTTTATGCTTTAAGAAGTTGCTGAGCTCCCTAAGTCTACATTTGTGATCCAATACCTTTTCTTCCCTGTTCAGCTTCATTATTTTCCATAATTCTATCTTTTAAATCAATGATTCATTCCTCTGCTTCCTCCATCCTTGTTGTCATGGCATCCTGATGGGTTTGCATCTCAGTTATAGCATTTTTAATTTTGACCTGACTAGTTTTTTAGGTTTTTTTTTAAAATCTTTGCAGTAAGGGATTCTTTAGTGTCTTCTATGTTTTTTTCATGCCCAGTTACTATCCTTATAATTGTTGTTTTAACATCTGTTTCATATATCTTATATCTGTATTGATTCAATTCCTGGCCATTACTTCTTCCTTTTCTTTCTTTAGAGGTGAATTCCTACATCTTGTCATTTTGTCTACATCACTGTTCTTTTGTGTGTTGTGTGATTGTTAGGAAAGCCTGTTATATTTGTGTTCCTGAGAATAATAGCTATATTAAGAAGAGGTCCAAAAACTAGGGCAGAGGTCTTATATGCATTTTTCCATTGTGTTTTGACTCCTATCCTCAGGTAAATCCTCTGCAGAGTTTCTTCTTGCCTGTAGTGGGAAGTGTTTGGACCTTGTCCACTGCGTGGCAAGTTTTACCTAGGTGTGTTTGGTCTGTTTTTTAAAAGAAGTTATATCCAAAGAAAGAAGCTGGATCCTATTTCTCCTATAGCTAAAGCTTTGCAGCCCTCTACTATCAGTAGATTTGGTGCATGTAAGGAGTTTGTGTTGGTCTTCTGGGGATGGGATCTGCTGGGCTGATTTTCAGGCCAATCTGCCCTAGTAGACATACACCTGTAGGGCACAGGGGGGTGGGGCTTAATGTAGGCAGCTCCAGTCTCCACTGCAGGGCACTGTGTTGTTCACTGAAGTTGGTTTGTGTTGCAGTGCAGGGGAGGGGAATGGCTTTGCTCCCCTTTTCTCCTCCTTAGAGTGGAGAGTTTGAACCCATCACTCTTCAGGAAACCCTCACAGAAGAGTGTATAATCACCCCTCTTGTGTCTCCAGCTTCCATCAGATCCTTTTCTTCACCTTGTCTGTGTCTGAGTTATCTGCCTGCCACGTGGCATAGTATTCTTGTATTTTATCTCAGGCATGCACCTGGGTTTCAAAACTCCAAATTTTAGGGACCCACATGGCACAGACCTGCAGTGATCCTATCAGGAAGGGTCACTGTGCTTTTGCCAATTGCTAGTTTGTCCAAGTAAAGCAGTTGCATGACCATGAAGTGGTTGAGAGTTTATGGTAAATCACAGCAAAAAGCCAGCACCAAGTTTTGCTGCTCTTAGCCAGTGTCTTTGTTCCTCTGCTAAGGAACAGGGAGGAACATTAGCACCACCAGAATGGGAGGCTGTAGTGGTCAGTTAATGGCCTTCAAGTTAGTGCTTTCAAAACCTATTCATTATGATTCCTGATATTTTTAGACTACATGTAATTCTATCATTAGTGAGACTTGTTTAGTGTTCTCAGAAACAGCTTAAATCCAAGGTTATTGAAACTTTTTGAAACAATTATAAAAATGAGTTACCTATGTTTAATAATAATTTTCTAAGAAGTAAGATTAATAATTTCACCCCTAAAAGGAATTTTCAAAAAGCCTCTCATGGAAAGTTGCCAACTTGCAATCTGTTGATATGAATGTTTTTCAGGTGGAAGTGAATCCTCCTGGGATAAGGATAAGATGCAATCTTCTCTTGCTGCTCCTGGACCCCAACATGGACTTGCTCATGCAGCCCTGGCTAGCCAGTCAGGCCTTGGGGGTACTCCCACCCTTAATCCACTGCAGCAGAACCATTTACTGACCAATAGTATGTATATTGTCATTTCAAAACTTGGTGTGTTGAGAAAAATACCATAAAGACATATTAGAAACTTTGGTAGAACAGGGCTAGTGTATTTTTCTTCCATAATGTTCATCAATTTGAAGTCATAAGGGTAGATTGAGAGGGATTCATTTGAAAGTGTGAGTTTTATAGAGTAAAAATAGATTGAGAGGGTGTGTAACAGAGTAAAGATACATGGGAGGCCATGTAGGAGAGTAATTAAGGAAGTTGTCTATAGTCACACAAGCTTGGGTTCAAAATCCACATTTTTTTGAATTCTGTGCTACTATTTGACCATGGAGAATTCATCTAACTTGTCCAAGTCTCAGAGTCCACAACTACAAAGTAATAATAAAAATATACTTATTAAGTAAGGTTATTGTGAGTGCTAAAAATAATAAAAGAAAAGCTGTTAGTGACTTGCATATAGTAAGTACTGTATACATTATAAGCATTATTATTACTCAGTAATCAAACTTTAGCTAATGTATGCAAATTCAGGTTTAGATGATGTTTTCAGGAACTTCAAAAACTCAAGAGTTTCTGTAGGAAAGTGTGTCTTATATACATTACTTGACTAAAATCCTAATTTTCTTTTTTTTTTTAATCCTACTTGTCTTATAAGCAGGAATCTGAGAGAAAAGTTCCATTATTTCTTTCCCTGACATTTTCATTCTCTCACTAAACCTAAGATTAAAACAAAAGAACAGAGAGATTCTGAGATATTTTAATTTGATTTTTTAAATAGTAATTAAACTAATTTTGTATGCTTAATAACTGATAAATTTCAATTGAATTTGAATTCTTTAGGATAGACCAAAGATAACAAGGAGAACAAGAAACTACCACCAACACAACAGTTACAGAAAACAGTAAATATAACTTAATTCCCAGTCAGATAAAAATAAAGCTTCCTACTAAAAGCTTGTTTATCTCAATTACTTTTAGCCAATGTACCATTTCTGGGCTTTAAAACAAAAGTTACAAGACATCAAAAAGGCAAAAAACACAGTTTAAAGATATAAAGCAAGCACCACAACCAGAATTATATAGAACACAAATATTAGAATTATCAGACTGGGAATTTAAAATAAATATAATCAGTATACTAAAAAAATGGAAAACATACAAGAATACATGAGAATATTAACTGTATGTTAATTATACTTGAATCAAAAATACATGGGAAATATAATCACAGAGATGAAAATTTTAAGAAGCAAAAGTAATGCTAAAAAAAATAAATCACTTCAAGAAAATGAATAGCTTTGATGAGCTCATCAGTAGACCAGATGAAATCAACAATTGAAGTATGTCAATAGAATCTTCCCAAAATGTGGGGTTGGGGGGAGTGAAAAAAGATTGAAAACAAAAAAAGAACAGAATATTGAAGAATTTTGCAGCAATTACAAAAATGTAGAATAAATGTAATGGGAATAGCAAAATAACAAGAATGAGGAAAAGGAACAGAAGAAATATTTAATGTAACAATGACTGAAAAATTTCCCAAGTTAATGTGAGACACAAAACAAGAGATTCAGGAAGCTCAGAGATTACTAAGAAGGATAAATATTACAAAAAATCTACACCTATGCATATTATACACAAACTGCAAAATCAAAAACAAAGAGAAAATCTTTAAAAATTTCAGAGAGAAATAAGTGCTGCTTGTACTACAAGAACAAAAATAAGAATGACATGGAACTTCTCTTCATAAACCAAGCAAACAAGAATAGGGTGGTATGAAATAGTTACAGTGTTGAAAGAAAAAAGCAAACAAACAAAAAACCCGCCAACCTAGAATTCCAAATCCAGTGAAATTTTCTTTTAGTAGTTAAGAAGGAAATAAAGACTTTCTCAAACAAAAGTTGAGGGAATCATTTACCATGCCAGAGATCTGACCTACAAAAAAAGTGTTAAAAAAAGTCTATTGAGAAAAGGAAAATAACTTGGGTTAGAAACTTGGATCTACATAAATGAAGAAGGTTATAGAAGGAATAAATTAAGGTAAATGTATTTTTTTTCCTTTCTTAATCAGTCTTAAAATTAATACTATTCAAAATAACAATAACAATATATTGGCAAGTGGTATAAATGACAATAATGTTATAAGGGATAAGAGGGAGGAATTTGAAAATATTCTGCTAAAAGATACTTGCACTACATGTGAAATAGTATAGTCTTATTTGCAAGTGAATTTATAAGTTGTAAATGCATATTTCAAAGTCCAGGGCAACTATGTAAAATTTTTTAAATAAGTAAAATTAATATAGTAAGGGAAGAAATAGAATCATATAAAATATTCAGTTAATACCATAGAATACAATAAGAGTGGAAGACAAGATTTATCCAAAAAAGTGCAATGGATAGAAAACACAAATATTATAACTAATTATCCAATTACTAATAATCACTTTAAATATGATTGGTCTAAATACACCAATTAGACATAGATTGCCCCATGTACTCTAGTGACCTGGAATGTTGATGTGTTGGCCATTACTTAATATATACCTCTTGATTAATTATGTATCAAGCCAAATAACTAAACTGAAACAACAACAATAAAAAATGAAGAGTAGAAACTGTATGACAAAAAACTGTCAGAGTAGAACACAAAACACCAAACTATTTGGTGTTTATAAGAAACTCACTTTAAATTTAAAGACATAATTCAAAGTAAAAGAATGGAGAAATATATACTATACTAACACTAATCAGAAGTAGGAGTAGTTATATTAATTTCAGAGAAAACAGATTCCAGAGCAAGAAAAACTGTCAAGAATAAGATGGGTATTCCATAATGATAAAGAGACCAATTCTCTAAGAAGACATTAACAAGCCTTAATGTGTTTTCTCCTATTAACAGAATGTCAAAATATGTGCGGCAATAACTGATAGGACTCCCAGAAAAAATACACAAATCCACTATTATAGTTGGAGACTTCAATACTCTTCTATCAGAAATGAGCATATTAAATTGGCAGATATTCAGGAAGAACATAATTGAACTGAAAGCAGCATTAATTAACTGGATCTAATGGACTGTTATAGAATATTTTATTCAACAACAGAAGGATATAAAATCTTTAAAAACTGAACCATGAAGAAATAGAAAATCTGAACAGACTGATAACAAGTAATGAAACTAAATCAATAATGAACCCCTCTCCCCAAAAAGAAGTCCTGGACCAGATGGCTTCAGAGGCCAACACTACCAAACACTTAAAGAGGAGTTAGTACTTAATCTCCTCAAACTATTCCAAAAAATAGAAAAAGAAAAAAGATTTCAAATACATTATACAAGGCCAGAATTACTCTGATACCAAAACCAGGCAAACACCATAAAAAAAGAAAACTACAAATCTATATCCTTGATGAAGATACATTGCATGTATCTTCATCATCAACAAAATACTAGCAAACTACATTCAATAATACATTAAAAGGATTATTCAGCATGATCAAGTAAGATTTATTCTGGATATGCAAGAATGGTACAATATTTACAAATCAGTCAAGGTCATTCACGTCAACAAAACTAAGGATAAAAATCATATGATCATTTCAATACATACAGAAAAAGCATTTGAAAAAAATTCATGTCTGTCCATTATAAAAAATCTCTCAACAAAAGTGGTGTTGTAGAGGGGACACAGCTCAAAATACTAAAAGCTATATATGAAAAACCCACAGGTAACATCTTAATGAAGAGAAACTGAGAGCTTTTCCTCTAATATTAGGAAAATAAATGGATGTATAATCTTGTCACTTTTACCAAGTTAGTACTGGAAATCTTAGCCACAATAATCAGACAAGAAAAAAGAAGTAAATATCCAAATAAGTAAGGAAGAAGTAAAACTTTCATATTTATGGATGACATGATACTATATATAGAAAACCCTAAAGACTCCACCAAAAAACTACTAAAAGTAATAAATTACTTCAGAAAATTTGCAGGCTATAAAAATAAAACCCAGGAAGTGGTAATATTTTTTAAACAAATAACAAAGAACTGACCATATTCAAACTGGAGACAAAATATTGCTCACAGAAGGCAAGGAAAGCCTCTGCAGATGAATGACCTGAAGGAAACAGCAGCAAATGGCAAAGCACAAGCAGCACACAGCAGAGACACACTTTGATATACCTAGGCCCTTCATACTACATGACCTCTTCTTCATAAGGCCACTACTTTCAGGAGCAAGAGACATAATTTCATTTTCTAGCACAGAAGAAGGCAGATACTTAAATGAAATGCAAGGACAGAGGAATGAAAAAAATAAAGCCACAGCCAAAGATCTAAGTGAAAAAAATATATAATTAACATCCCTGAAGGAAAATTTAAAACAACAATGATAAGGAGCTCACTGAGGTTGAGAAAGATAGAAGACATCAGTGAGACCCTTACCACAGAGAAAAAGAGTTAAAAAAGAATAAATCAGAGATGAAGAGTCTAATAAATCATATTAGAAACATGCCTGATGCAATGAACAGCTGATTGGAAGAAGCAGGGGAACAAATTAATTACCTGGAAGAAAAAGTAATGGAAAGCAATGAAGCTGAACAAGAAGTGAGAAAGAATTATGCACAATGAGAATAGACTTATGGATCCCAGTGACTCTATCAAATGCAATAGCATTTATATTACAAGAGTCCAAGGAAAAGAAGAGGAAGAGAAGTGGGCAGAAAATTTATTTGAGGGTGCCTGGGTGGCTCAGTTGTTTAAGCATCTGCTTTCAGCTCAGGTCATGATCCTAGGGTCCTGGGATCAAGCCCGACATTGGGCTCCCTCTTCCTCTGCCTCCTCTCTCTCTCTCTGCTTTCCACTCCCCCTGTTTGTGCTCTCTCTCTTTGTCAAATAAATAAAATCTTTAAAAAATTATTTGAAGAACTAATAGCTGACCACTTCCCTAATCTGGGGAAGGAAAGAGATACCCAGATCCCATAGGAACACAGAATTCCCATCAAAATCATCAATAGCAGGCCAACACCAAGACATCTGTAATTAAATTGGGAAAATACAGCAATTAAAAAAAAAGTACCTTAAATGCAGCAAGATGAAATAAGTCCTTAACTTACAAGGGAAGACCCATAAGTCTAGCAGATTTCACAACAGAAACTTGGCAAGCCAGAAGGGAATGACATGATATATTCAAACTGCTGAATGGGAAAAATCTGCACCCAAGAATATTCAATCCAGTAAGTCTACCATTCAGAATAGAAGAAAGGTAAAGAGTCTCCTGGACAAACAAAACCTAAAGGAGTTCATGATTACTACAACAGCCACATAAGACATTTTAAAGGGGACATTTTGAATGGAAAGGAGGGACCAAAGGTTAAAGAATAAAGGTAAAAAACACAAAAACAGTAGAAATGAAATTTCTGTAAAAATCAATCAAGGAACTCACGTACAAAAAGTTTATAAAATATAATAATATACCTAAAACATGGAGGAAAGATGAGAAAAGAACGAGCACAAAACTGAACAACCATCAACTGAATATAGACTGCTATTTGCACAAGAGGACACATACAAATCTTGGTAATGATATGTTACAAACGACCAGTAAACACGAACATAGAAAGAATAAAGAATATAGAATACAGAATAAAGAATATAGAGAAAGTAATCCAAATATATCACTAATAAAAAGTCAACAAAACATGAAAGAAATAAAGATAAGAAAGGATCAGAGAAAATCTCCAGAAACAACCACAAAATGAGTAATATAATGGCAATAAATACATATCTATCAATAATTATTTTGAATGTAAATGGACAAAAAACTCCAGTCAAAAGACATTGGGTGTCAGAATGGATAAAAAAGAAGACTAATCCAAATTATTCTTACAAGAGATTCATTTTGACAGAAAATCACTGGAAGATTGAAAGTGGGGGATGGAGGAACATTTTTCATGCAAATGAATATCAAAAGACATTACTTTAGTATTAGATATTAAATACTCTAATACTTAGACAAAATACATTTAAAAAACTAGTAATGAAACTAGCATTAAGGAGAGCACTTGATGTGATGAGCACTGGGTGTTATATGCAGCTGATGAGTTACTAAACTCTACATCTGAAACTAATGATATACTATATGTTGGATAATTGAATTGAAATTTAAAAATGGTAATGAGAGATAAAGAGGAGTACTATAAAATAATAAAGGGGATAATCCAAGTAGAACATATAATGGTTGTAAATATTTATGTACACAACGTGTGATCACCCAAATATATAAAACATTTAATAACAAACATAATGGAACTAATCGATAATACTACAACAGTAGGGGATTTTAACATCCCACTTAGACCAATGGACAGATCATCTAAACAGAAAGTCAACAAGGAAAGAAAAGCTTTGAAAGACACACTAGACCTGATGGACTTAACAAATATATGCATCATTCCATCCTAAAATAACAGAATCTGTATTCTTTTCGAGTCCATACAGAGCATTGTCCAGAATAGATCACATATTAGGCCAGGAAACAGGCCTTGACACATACAAAAAGAATGGAGTTATTCCATGCACTTTTGCTGACTACAAAGCTATGAAACTAGTAGTCGACCACAAGAAAAAACTGAAAGACCACAAATACATGCTGGTTAAAATCTGTACTAGTAAACAAGGAATGGTCAAAGGAAATCAAAGAATAAATAAAAAAAATATGGAAACAACTGAAAATGTAAACAAAATACTCCAAAATCTTTTGGATGTAACAAAATTGGTCCTAAGTGGTAGTATATAGCACTACAGTTGTACCGCAAGAAGCAAAAAAGTCACACACACAAAAAATGTAACCTTACACCTAATGGACCTAGAAAGAGAACCACAAACAAAGCCTGAAGACAGCAGAAGGAAGGAAATTATAAACATTAAAGCAGAAATAAGTGATATAGAAACTAAATAAACAACAGAACCAGGAGCTGATTCTTTGAAAAAAAAAATCAATAAAATTGATAAACCTCTAACCAGACTTTACAAAAACAGAAGAGAAAGGCCCAATTAATAAAATCACAAATGAGAGAGGAGAAATAACAACCAACACCACAGAAGTACAATCGTAAGAAAATATTATGAAAAATGATATGCCAAAAAAATTGGACAGTATGGAAGAAATGGATGAATTACAAGAAACATATAAATTACCAAAACTGAAACCAAAGGAAATAGAAAAATTGAACAGACGAATAACCAAAAACACTGAATCAGTAATCAAAAAACTCCCAGTAAACCAAGTCCAGGACCAGATGACTTCACTGGTGAATTATACCAAATATTTGAGAAAGACTTAATATCTATTCTTCTCAGACTACTCCAAAAAAATAGAAAAGGGAGAAAAAAATTCCAAATTCATTCTTTTGAGCCAGCATTACCCTAATACCAAAACCAGATAAAGACACTACTGGAAAAAGAGAACTTCAGATGAATATCCCTGATGTACATAGAAGCAAAAATCCTCAGTAATACACTAGCAAATAAAATCCAACAATACATTTAAAAAATGTTTCACCACGATTAAGTGGGATTTATTTCTGGGTTGCAATGGTAATTCAGTATTCACAAATCAATCAAGGTGATACATCAATCACATTAATAACAGAAAGTATAAGAATCTTATGATTAATACAATCTATAGATGCAGAAAAAGCATTTGACAAAGTACAGCATCCAATTCATGATAAAAAAAAAACAACCTCAACAAAGTAGTGTTAGAAGGAACATACCTCAATACAGGCCATATATGAAAATGCCACAGTAGCATCATCCTTAATAAAGAAAAACTAATGGCTTTTCTTCTATGGTCAGGAAGAAGGCAAGAAGGTCCACTTTCACCACTGTTATTTAAGATAGTACTGGAATTCCTAGCCACAGCAATCAGAAAACAAAAAGAAATAAAAGGCATGCAAATTGACAAGGAAAAAGTAAAACTTTCGCTATTTTCGGAGGACATGATACTATATATAGAAAACGCAAAAGGCTCCACCAAAAATCTTCTAGAAGTGATAATCAAATTCAGTAAGGTCCCAGGATAAAAAATCAACATACAGGGGTGCCTAGGTGGCTCAGCGGGTTAAAGCCTCTGCCTTTGGCTCAGGTCATGATCTTAGGGTTCTGGGATTGAGCCCTGTATCAACCTCTCTGCTCAGTGGAGAGCCTGCTTCGCCCTCTCTCTCTGTCTGCCTCTCTGACTACTTGTGATCTCTCTCTCTCTCTCTCTCTCTGTCAAATAATTTTTTAAAAAATCTTTAAAAAATCAACATACAGAAATCTGACGCATTTCTATACACCAATAATGAAGCAGCAGAAAGAGAAATTAGCGATTGATCCCATTTATAATTTCACCAATAATAGTAAGATATCTATATATATATACCTTACCAACGAGGTGAAAAACCTGTACTCTGAAAAGCATAAAACATTTATGAAAGAAATTGAAGATGACACAAGAAATGGAAAGACATTCCATGCTCATAGATTGGGAGAACAAATGTTAAAATGTATATACTACACAAAGCAATCTACACATTCTGTGCAATCCCTATCAAAATACCACCAGCATTTTCACAGAGCTAGGACATATAATCCTAAAATTTGTATGGATCCACAAAAAACTCCAAATAGCCAAAGTATTATTGAAGAAGAAAAGCATAGCTGAAAGCATTACAATTTTGGGCTTCAATTATATTGCATGTTACTACTACAAAGCTATAGTAACCAAAACAGTATGGTATTGGCACAAAAATAGACATAGAGATCAATAGATCAGAAAAGAAAACCATGAAATGAACCCACAAATATATGATCAATTAATGTTTGACAAAGCAAGAAAGAATATCCACTGGGGAAAAGTCTTTCTAACAAACGGTGTTAGGAAAACTGGACAGCCACATGCAAAAGAAAGAAATGTGTATACTTTCTTATACCATACATAAAAGTAAATTCAAAATGCACTAAAGGTCTAAATGTGAATCCTGAAACCATTAAAATCCTAGAAGAAAACACAGGCAGTAACTTCTCTGACATTGGCCTTGACAACTTATTTCTAGGTGTACCTCCTAAGGCAAGGGAAAAAATAAAGTATTGAGACTTAATCATAAAAACAAAACTTCTGCATAGCAAAGGAAACAATCAAAACTAAAAGACAACCTATGGAATGGGAAAAGTTATTTGCAAATAACACATCCAATAATGTGCTAGTATCCAAAATATATAAAGAACTTATAAAACTCAACACTGAATAAAACTAATATAATGAAGAAATGGGCAGAAGACATGAATAGACATTTTTCCAAAGAAGATATATAGAAGGCCAACGGACACATGAAAAGATGCTCATCATCACTTATCAACAGGGAAATGCCAATCAAAACTACAATGAGATATCACCTCACACTGGTTAGAATGACTAAAATTAACAACACAAGAAACAACAGTTGTTGGCAAAGATGTCAAAAAAGGGGAACCCTCTTGTACTGTTGGTAGGAATGTAAATTCATGTGGCCACACCAGTTAACAGTTTGGAAGTTCCTCAAAGGATTAAAAATAGAATTTCCCTAGGATCTAGCAACTGCACTACTAGGTATTTACCCCCAAAACACAAAATTATTCAAATGGATACATACACCCCAATATGTATAGCAGCATTACTTAATATAGCCAAATTATGGAAACAGCCCCGTATCCACAGACTGAAGACAGGATAAAGAAGATGTGTGTGTGTGTGTGTGTGTGTGTGTGTGTGTACATCTAATATATATTTTCCCCAAATATGTTTATTTTATTTTTTCAGTGTTACAAGATTTATTGTTCATGCACCACACCCAGTGCTCCATGCAATACGTGCTCTCCTCAATACCCACCACCAGGCTCGCCCAACCCCCCACCCCCACCCCTCCTAAACCCTCAGTTTGTTGCTCAGAGTCCACAGTCTCTCATGGTTCATCTCCCTCTCTGATTTCCCCCCATTCACCTTTCCCTTCCTTCTCACAATGCCTTCCATGTTTTTCTTTATGCTCAGCACGTAAGTGAGACCAATAGGCTCTCTCTGCTTAACTTATTTCACTCCGCATAATCTATTATTAGTCATAGAAATAATGAAATCTTTACAATTGCAACAACATGGGGGGAAGTAGACAGTATTTTGTTAAGTGAAATCAGCCAGTCGGAGAATGACAAATACCACATGATTTCACTCATATGTGGAATTTAAGAAACAAAACAACCAAACAGGAAAAAAGAGAGAGGCAAACTATAGAGAACAAACTGATTGTTGCCAGAATGGAGTTTTGCAATAGGATAGGTTCAATGCATGATGGGGATTAAGGAGTACAGTAATTGTGGTGAACACCAGGTGATGTATGAAAGTGCTGAAGCACTTTATTTTACACCTGAAACTAATATTACACTGTATATTAACTAACTGGAATTTAAATAAGAGCTGAAAAAAAGTTATACAACTCAACACCAAAACACAAACTCATTAAAAAATAGGCAGAGATACTGAATAAGTATTTTCTGAAAGACACATATAGTGGTCAATGTACACATGAAAAGATGCTCAATATCAATAATCATCAGAGAAATGCAAATCAAAGCTATAGTCAGATATCACCTTATACCTGTCAGAATGGCCAGTATCAAAAGACAAGAAATAAATTTGGTGATGATATGGAGAAAAAGGAACCCCTGTGCACTGTTGGTGGGAATGTAAGCTTGTGCACCAATTTGGAAAATAGTGTGGATATTCTTAAAAAAATTAAAAAATATAAAATTCATATCCAATAATTCCATTATCCCAAAACAGTGAAAACATTAAGTCAAAATATATATTCACTACTATGTTTATTGAATCATTATTTACAGTAGCCAAGATATGGAAGCAATCTGAGGCCATTGATAGATGATTGGATACAGAAGATGTAGTGATATATAATGTGTATTTATGTATACATATATTCATATATATGTATATGTATATATGTATATACTCAGTCATCTTATTCAGTCAAAAAAAAGGATGAGCTCTTGCCATTTGCAAAGCATGGAAGGACCTAAAAGGTATTATGCTAAGTGAAATAATCAGACAAAGGTAAATATCATATGATTTTACTCATTTATGGAATCTTAAAAAAGAAATAAGCTAATGAAAAACAGAATCATTCTTGTTAGTACAGAATAAGTTGATGATTGGTGGTGAGGGGATGGGCAAAATGGGTGAGGGGGCTGGGAGATATAGCCTTCCAGTTATGAAATGAATAAATCACAGGAATAAAAGGTACAGCATAAGGAATGCAATGATATTTTAATAGTGTTATATGGTGACAGATGGTAGCTATACTATGTGAGCATAACATAATGTATAAACTCATGAAATCACTGTCTTGCACATCTGAAATTAATGTAACATTGATTGTCAACTACACTTGAATAGAATTTTTTTTTCAAAAATAAGTCTTGGAAGAACTGTTAAGTGCATATTTCTAAGAGAAACAAAGCTGGTCTGAAAAAAAATGGTGTATGATTCCACATATATGGCACGGAGGGAAAGACATATCTATCTATAGAGATAGTAAAAACCAAACGTAATAATGAAAGGATGAATCTGTGGAAAGCAAGTATTTTTAAGGTAGTGGAACTGATCTGTATGTTATCTAAAATATTGATACATGATATTATGCATTTGTGAAAAGCCATACAATGTGGAACACAAAGAATGAACTCTAATACAAACTATGGACTGTAATTAGTAAGAATGTATCAATAGTGATTCGTTAGTCATAGCAAACATACCAAACTAGTATGAGATGTTAATAAGCACAGAAACTGCTGGTGGAGAGGAGATATATGGAAATTCTCAGTGATTTCTGCTCATTTTTTTCTCTAAACCTAAATTTTTTCTAAAAATGGAGTCTATTGATTTAAAAAGGAAAGACTTTTACCATACCCAAATAAATAGCATTAAAGAGGTAGATTCCAGATAGAGGCATGAATAAGAATAAGCTAAACTGAATTCAAATTATAGAGTGCTGCAATTAGTCCAATGAGGCTAGAGTAGAACATACTTAAACGAGTATCCTGAGATAACAAAGCTAGAGAAGTAACTTCACATGGAACCAAAGAGCTTATATTTTATTTTGGAGACATTAAATAGCCACTGAAGTCCTAAAATTGGAGCAGCAAGGCAAATTAAATGGCTTAGGAGAACCAACCAGAAAGGGTACAAAAAAAGTATGATAGGATTGGTACCTGACTAGAAATGGCAAAATGTTACGGAGGACAACATGACTTGGAAATCAAACGAGTGTGGGATTTTACGAGTATTAGAGTATTACTGAAGTTTGTAGCCTTAATAGCTAGAAAGAGGTGGTGCTATTCATTTACCTAAAAGTTATAAGAGTTGCTGGAATACCAAGATGCTTGAGAAGTAATGCTTATAGTAGCTAGCGTGATGACCTTGGGGTTAACAGGAAAGCAATGATCCATTTTGGTAATTTTAAAAAATAATTTAATTGCCATAGTATTAAAAGTCTATACATTTCTGGTTCCATATAAATTTTAGGATAATTTTTTCCATTTCTTTGAAAAACATTGATGGTATTTTGATAGAGATGGCATTAAATGTGTAGATTGCTTTAGGTAGAATAGACATTTTCACATTTGTTCTTCCAATCCGTGAGCATGGAACGTTTTTCCATTTCTTTGTGTCTTCCTCAATTTCTTTCATGAGTACTTTATAGTTTTATAGTTTTCTGAGTATGGACTCTTTGCTTCTTTGGATAGGTTTATTCCTAGGTATCTTATGGTTTTGGGTGCAATTGTAAATGGGATTGACTCCTTGATTTCTCTTTCTTCTGTCTTGCTCTTGGTGTATAGAAATGCAATTGGTTACTGTGCATTGATTTTATATCCTGACACTTGACTGAATTCCCGTATGAACCAATATAAATATAATCATTAAGACAGTATGGTACTGATGCAAAAACAGACACATAGATCAATGGAACAGAATAAAGATCCCAGAAAGGGACCTTCAACTCTATGGTCAACTAATCTTCAAAAAAGCAGGAAAGAATGTCCAATGGAAAAAAGATAATCTCTTCAACAAATGGTGTTGGGACAATTGGACGGCCACATGCCAAAAAATGAAACTGGACCATTTCCTTACACCGCACACCAAAATAGTCTCAGCATGGATGAAAGACTTTAGTATGAGACAGGAATCAATCAAAAATCTTTGAGGAGAACACAGGGAGCAAACTTTTTGACCTCAGCTGCAGCAACTTCTTCCTAGAAACATCTCCAAAGGCAAGGGAAGCAAGGGCAAAAATGAACTATTGGGACTTCATCAAGATCAAAAGCTTTTGCACAGCAAAGGAAACAGTCAACAAAACCAAAGGACAACCGACAGAATGGGAGAAGGTATTCACAAATGACATATCAGATAAAGGGCTAGTATCCAAAATCTATAAAGAACTTCTCAAACTCAACACCCAAAGAACAAATAATCCAAACAAGAAATGGATAGAAGACATGAACAGACATTTCTGCAAAGAGGGCATCCAAATGGCCAACAGACACATGAAAAAGTGCTCAACATCACTCGGCATCAGGGAAATGCAAATCAAAACCACAATGAGATACCATCTCACACCAGTCAGAATGGCTAAAATTAACAAGTCAGAAAATGACAGATGTTGGCGAGGATGTGGAAAAAGGGGAACTCTCCTACACTGTTGGTGGGAATGCAAGCTGGTGCAGCCGCTGTGGAAAACAGTATGGAGGTTCCCCAAAAAGTTCTAGAAAAGTTCTAGAAAATAGAACTACCTTATGATCCAGCAATTGAATTATGGGGTATTTACCCTAAGTTACAAATTTAGTGATCTGAAGGGGCATGTGCACCTGAATGTTTATAGCAGCAATGTCCACAATAACTAAACTATGGAAAGAACCTAGATGTCCATCAACAGATGAATGGATAAAGATTTGGTATATATGTATAATGGAATACTATGTAGCCATCTAAAAAATGAAATCTTGCCATTTGCAATGATGTGGATGGAACTAGACAGTATTATGCTAAAAGAAATAAGTCAATCAGAGAAAGACAATTATCATATGATCTCTCTGATATGAGGAATTTGCGAGGCAGGGTGGGGGGTCATGGGGGGTAAGGAGGGAAAAATGAAACAAGATGGGACTGGAGAGGGAGGCAAACCATAAGAGACTCTTAATCTCAGGAAACAGACTGAGGGTTGCTGGGTGTTTGGGGGGAGGGATAGGGTTGCTGGGTTATGGACATTGGGGAGGGTGTGTGCTATGATCAGTGCTGTGAATTGTGTAACACTGATGATTCACAGACCTGTACCTCTGAAGCAAATAATACATTATATGTTAATAAAAAAGTCTGTATATTTCTGGCATGTTACTAAATGAGCCAGATACTAAATGAGCCAGATTGTTAGAGTGTGGTGT
The DNA here is from genome assembly GCA_028646535.1 of Procyon lotor. Classification (NCBI taxonomy): domain Eukaryota; kingdom Metazoa; phylum Chordata; class Mammalia; order Carnivora; family Procyonidae; genus Procyon; species Procyon lotor. The sequence continues at coordinate 45,960,290 of CM053612.1, forward strand.
ACTTTTGATGCTTTTAACTTAATGTTTTCAACTTTGGGAAAATGTTGACTTACATAATTCAATATTTGCATATCCTTTTCATGTGCAGCTCATGTGGGGTCACTGTTAAACTGGCCAGTGATGTAAATATTAGCTTAGAGTCTAGGGTATTATAGTTAATTAACAGTTATTACAGGTCATGATCTGGAAGTGTAACTTTTAAGTCCTTCATGGTCTTTTGAAATGTTTGATGAATTGTATTTTAAAACTGTGAACAGGCTGTTAAATTCTTTTTGTAGTCTGTTTAGTTTGCATGTCAGTTGGACTTTACATAGTCATATGACTTGATATGGCCAGTTGGTGTCTGAATGATGCTGAAAATCTTTGGAGAATTGAGGACAGATTATTACACTGCTAAGGGAAAAGTAAACTAAATAAAGCCTTATTTAAGTGTTTGTGTGGTAAAGGGAGGCACTGATGGCAACTTTTCATCTACAGTTTGGTCAATCTACTAAAACTCTGAGTACACAAAGAAGACTTGAGATGTATAATTATCTTGGGTAAATGAGAGGCTTATGTAGAAACCTATTTAAATCATTGATTACTATTATGTTGAACATCAAGTGAAGGGTTAGGGAAAAGATAAACAGTGTTAGTTTAATATGTGTTATGTAATATCATTATAGCAAAAGTATATGATGAGTACAGTATAAAATGCATATACATCAAAATAATTTTGGAAGGCTAACTGAAAAACTTGTAGTTTAAAAGGGGATGCAGAGGACATTTTTAAATTCAGTGTTAACAGTGTATTGAGGCTTCTCTAATAAATTAATAATCACAGAAGGAAAATTCATAACTGAAAAGTTGGGTTTGGCAGATTGCTCCCTAAAAGGATTTAGAGATAGTGAGCCATAAGTGAATTGATAGGGGGAAACTTTAAAATATTTTATTAATATTCTGTAAGGATTTGCAGTCATAGGAATTACAGTATGTTCTCCTTCTTGGATTTCATGTAGAATTTAAGTTTCTAACCTTAGTTTAAACCCTTGTGAAATTCTACTAAAAGTACATTTTATGGCTTTTTTTTTAATCACAAATATTGGCGACTGTTGTATTCTTTATATAGGAGTTCCTTTAGTTGAGATGATCACTTTAGTGTTGCATGAGACCTGTTAAGTAGGCTATATTTTATTGCATAATTTTGATAATTTGTTGTTGTTGTTGTTGTTGTTGTTAATGGCTTTAATTCAACCATCATTGTTGACTCCAGGAGACAGACCTCAAATCAACTAATAGCAGTTTTTTCTAGCCTGCTTTTTGTCCTAAAATCATGTATTTTGAGAGTTTGTATTACTGTTACTGTTGTTTTGAAGAATGAGATTTAGGTGGACGCTGAAAATACTTTCTTTTTTTTTTTTTAAAGATTTTATTTATTTATTTGACAGAGAGAGATCACAAGCAGGCAGAGAGGCAGGCAGAGAGAGAGGAAAGCAGGCTTCCTGCTGAGCAGAGAGCCCGATGTGGGGCTCGATCCCAGGACCCCGAGGTCATGACCTGAGCCGAAGGCAGAGGCTTTAACCCACTGAGCCACCCAGGCGCCCCTGAAAATACTTTCTATTGATTCATTGTTGTTCACTAACAGTTGTGATCTTTGAAGCAAGAAAATACTGAGGGAATGGTAAAGAGGATAAAAGGATATTAATAAGAATGGATAGTTGCATGTGAGATCAACATAAACACTATCCATTGTAGATTTCTTTTAGGAATAATAGTTTTACCCATTATCCAAACTATTACCCAGCAATAGTTTAGGAAAATTACAGGCAAGGATGTTGCAGAACATCTGTTAAAGATTACTGGTTTCTGGGCTTCTGTCTAAATGAAGTAAAGATTACTGTTGAGGCAATAGTATAAAATACATTGTAAAGTACTATCATTTACTTACCATAGTGATCTTAATATCTATAATGTTAGGCTAACCCTCCCTAGCTTCTGCTGAGTGATGTTTCCTCACAAATCCAAACCTCGTAAGGGTGAGTAGACAACTATTTAAATTTGTTACATTTTTTCATGATGACATATCTGCAGCTACCACAAGTGTAATGTGGATAATACTTGAAAGATATTCATTAAGAAATTTAAAATGTATGAAAACTATTTCACCTTGCATAAGAAAACAAACAGAATTCTAGATACTATTCAATGATATTGGTACTTATTATTAAACTGAAAATAGGTGGAATATTTTGGTAGGGGAGTTACGCCTTATTGATAAAGGCTTCAAATTAGAGCTACAGCATTCATTTTAGAGATTATAGCTAAAAGGGTGTAACATATACCAAGGGTCACGTGGGTGGCTTAGTTGGTTAAGCATCAGACTCTTGGTTTCAGCTCAGGTAATGATCTCAAGGACATGAGGTTGAGCACTGCATTGGACTCCACACTCAGTGCAGTCTGTTACAGATTCTCTCTCCCTCTGCTTCTCCCCCAACTTGCACACTATTTCTCTAAAATAAACAAATAAAACCTTTTTTTGTTTTTTTTAATAAAACCTCTTTTTAAAGAACATATTCCAAAAAAACATATTTTTCCCCCAAATACATTTATTTTATTTTTTCAGTGTTAACAAGATTAATTGTTCATGCACCACACCCAGTGCTCCATGCAATACATGCCCTCCTCAATACCCACCACCAATCTCGCCCAACCCCCCTTACCCTCCAAAACCCTCAGTTTGTTGCTCAGAGTCCACACTCTCTCATGGTTCATCGCCCCCTCTGATATCCCCCCATTCACCCTTCTTTCCTTCTCACAATGCCCTCCATGTTTTCCCTTATGCTCCACATGTGAGACCGTAAGATAATTGACTCTCTCTGCTTGACTTATTTCACTCTGCATAATCTCTCTTCCAGTCCCATCCATGTTGATACAAAAGTTGGATATTCATCCTTTCTGATGGAGGCATAATATTCCATTGTATATATGTACCATATCTTCTTTATCCATTCATCTGTTGAAGGGCATCTTGCTTCTAACTTAACACCTTCTTTAGAAAATGTACTTGTGGTGCTAGTAAAATAGGATGTAAATTCTCTAGGCTTCAGAATTATTAAAGAAAATAAGCCTTGGTTCTTTCCAGTTTGGCGATTGTGGCCATTGCTGCTATGAACATTGAGGCCACATGTACCCCAATTTAATAATGATTAAAAAGAAAACTACCTCTTATTGAACAAAATGATGTTTGCCATAAAGATTTTTATTTATTTTTATGGATAAAACAAATTATGTCATATAAATATTTTGAGAGTGAGAGCAAGAACAAGGAATAGATGAAAGTTTATGGATTTGGGAATAATTTTTAAAAAGTATAAAGCAGTATTAAATCCTGAGTACCATTAATTGCCCAAAGAGATACTAGGATGTAATGAAACTTGATTTAAAAGAAAAGCCAACAAGAATGAATTCAGATACTTTTTTTTAATATTTCATAGCATCAATTTTGATATGATTTTCCTTTTCTAACTGTAGTAATTTAACATGTACTGTCTCTTTTAGGACTGGATCTGCCATTTATGATGATGCCTCATCCCCTACTTCCAGTCAGCTTACCTCCTGCATCAGTTGCCATGGCAATGAATCAGATGAACCATCTCAATACTATTGCCAACATGGCTGCTGCAGCCCAGATTCACAGTCCACTCTCCAGAGCTGGGGCCTCTGTTATAAAGGTAAGAATCATGATTTGGAAAAGGACACAGGTTTTAATTACATGTAAATTTTGAGAAAATATTAGCAATACCACTGATTCTTCAGTATAAACACACAGCTCATTGACTCAGTTGGTTAGCATATAGTATTGATTTTATTTCTGACTAGGCCTGCTTAGATGTTTTGTTGTTGTTGCTTGTTTGTTTGTTTTTGTTCCATGAACACAGATCTCACCTTTAATTCTAGATTCATGTCTTGCAATCATAAGCACAGTGTGTGGGAGGCATAGTAAGATTAATAGCACAGCAGAATAGTGTACAAAAATCATTACCATTGTTAGAGTGAAATAAAGTAAACACTGTGCATTTTTTTAATGTTTTGGAGGCAGTTTTGAGGTAGTATATACCATTACAGGATTTGTAGTCAGAAAGACCTAAGTTTTGATTCTGATCCTCACACTTTATCTCAACAACCTTGGATATGACATTTAACCTGCATGAGCTTGTTTCTTCAATTGTAAGCTAAATGTTATAGTAATAATCTATCCCACTTACTTCATTGGCTATCCAGAGATAATGTATAAAATATAGGTTAAAACCTGTGAAACATTAAGCAAATATTTATAATAACTTATAGAATTATCATTATCATCATTAGAATACAATTTTTCCCAAAATTTCATGACCATTGGGTAATGAAACACAACTAATATTTTATTATCTGTCCTGATGTCTTTTATTAGTTTGGCATAGGGCCTCTCTGCCCTCTCTCCAAGTATCATGTGAACTTGGCTCTTTAATATTTTTTTCTTTTGGCAAGGAGATCAAATAAGGGCACATAGAATCAAAAGAGTATAGTTAATAAGAGCAACCCATTAGTTTGTCACTTTGTTCTTTCATTAATTCAACAAATATTATACCCTTGAAATATACATGTTGTATTGGGCAACATGGGATATAGGTAATGAAGACATAATCCTTCACTTTCAGTACTCACAAACTAAACGTGACACAAACAAGTACCCGTTTAGCTTGCACTAACAAGACAGACTGTGATGAATGACATGGAATATCACCAAGTATTATAGGAATTTAGAGGAGGGACTTATTATACCTAGCTTGGCAAAAAGAGGAGGGGAAGGATAATGCAAAGCATTATAGTTGTTGGATTTGAACTGAACATTGGCAATACTGATATGATTGTAATAGATGTACATGGAGGAATGTGAAAGAAGGACAGAAGAAATGTGAGATTCTGGATATTTTGTTTTATTTTCAATTAGCTTCCAGTTTTGGGGATTTTTAAAATAATGATGAAAATTTGTTATATAAACTTTGTAGGAAAGGACAAGAAAAATTGATAATTTTTTATTAAGCTCCACACTTATTTACATGGCCAAGTAGAAGTATGCTTCCTACAAAGATTGTGGCCCTGAATAGATTAGTATATCATAGTTAATCCAAACTTTTATTGCTTGAATATTTGATCATAGGCTAAACCAGAAGACAGATTTATCTTTGAGAAAAAAATCATCCATGAGCATGTTTATTTATTTATTTTTAAGATTTTATTTATTTGACAGAGAAAGATCGCAAGTAGGCAAAGAGGTAGAGAGGCAGGCAGAGAAAGAGAGGAGGAAGCAGGCTTCCCACTGAGCAGATATCCCAAATCGGGGCTCAATCCAAGGACCCAGGCAGAGGCAGAGGCTTAAACCACTGAGCCACTCAGGCGCCCCCGATGAACATATTTAAAAGATGGAATAAGTTTCCCATGATTGGGTGACTACTAAGTAAATGTGGCTTCACACAAAATTAGAAAACTATTAAGGAGAAAGCATGGTTTAAAAAATAAATAAATAAATAAAGTAATTGCTTTGAGTTCATAGCAGTAATGGCCACAATTGCCAAACTGTGGAAGGAACCAAGATGCCCTTCAACAGATGAATGGATAAAGAAGATATCGTACATATATACAATAGAATATTATGCCTCCATTATTAAGGACGCATATCCAACTTTTGTATCAACATGGATGGGACTGGAAGAGATTATGCAGAGTGAAATAAGTCAAGCAGAGAGAGCCAATTGTCTTATGGTCTCACTTACGTGCTGAGCATAAGGAAAAACATGGAGGGCATTTTAAGAAGGAAGGGAAGGGTGAATGGGGGGATATCAGAGGAGGAGATGAACCATGAGAGACTGTGGACTCTGAGCAACAAACTGAGGGTTTAGGAGGGGTGGGGGTGGGGGGTTGGGCGAGCCTGGTGGTGGGTATTGAGGAGGGCACGTATTGCATGGAGCACTGGTGTGGTGCATGAACAATAAATCTTGTAACACTGGAAAAATAAAATAAACATTTTTGGGAAAAAAAATAAAGTACTTGCTTTGAAATGACGAAAAACTGCTTTCAGTAGAGGCAAGTTTATGGCTTTTCAATAATATCTTTATTCAGCTTTCTTAATGATAATTTTTCACAGTGAATCAGCTATATTTTGGTTGAATGCTTGGGACGTTTGGTAGCTTTGCCATGAGTTTGGAATGAAGAGGCACTTGAGGAGGAACTCATGACTAGCATTTGGTTATTGGTGGTGATGATGATAATGGAAATGGAAAGGATAATTATCTTCTTAAATTATCAAAATATTGACATATTACAGCAATAGAACTATATATTTTGGTTTACTGCTGATTTGACTATTTCACATGCAACTTTAGAGTCAGAACCTTTATAGACATAAAATTGGGTACTGCTTTTTAAAAGTTCATATTAGAGGGGCGCCTGGGTGGCTCAGTGGGTTAAGCCTCTGCTTTCAGGTCAGGTCATGATCTCGGGGTCCTGGGATCGAGCCCAACATCAGACTTTCTGCTCAGTTGGGAGCCTGTTTCCACCTCTCTCTCTGCCTGCCTCTCTGCCTACTTGTGATCTCTCTCTCTCTCTGTCAAATAAATAAATAAAATCTTAAAAAAAAGTTCATATTAGATAACATGCTTATTTAAGTCTTATGAAATATGGAAATTGGATCTACTTTCATATAATTGTTTTGACCAAAGCCAGTTGAAAACAATATATTTATTTTGAATGCTCTTTGGTAAAATTTTTTTACAGATTTATAGAAGTAGATTTTCATTAGATGATGGCAGGGAAATGAAGAAAAAAATGTCTTATTTTGTTCTGTTTTTAAAGAGTTGATTTCTGTGAATACTGAGAGTCATTTAATATCATTGCAAAGTTTTGTTTGTTTTTGCAAAGATATTATTACATAATTGTAACTATTAGTTTTAAAAATAATTCACAGTAAATCACATAATAAAAACTTCCTAATTAATTACAATGAGACAAATGGGTGTTCATTTACTGAAATTTCTAGCATTCCTTTCAAGAATAGTTATTAATATGTTACTAAGCTATAAGGACAGAAATTTCACACCTCAGTTGATGTATATTTTAGTAGAAATTTTTCAATATGCTTCTTTGTGAAGAGCACTTTCAAGTTCAATCTGTTAGAATCCTACAGGCAGTGGGCAAAACTGCATATCAAGACTTTTTCATATACTACTATTTGGAGGATATGGGGACTATTCAAACAAAAACATGTTTTCTCTATTTACATTTACAGATTTTTTTGAAGTTTCTATTTAAAGATTTTATTCATTTATTTGAGAGAGAAAGTGAGAGCATGAGAGGAGCGAAGGTCAGAGAGAGAAGCAGACCCCCCGTGGAGCTGGGAGCCCAATGTGGGACTTGATCCCGGGACTCCAGGATCATGACCTGGGCCGAAGGCAGCTGCCTAACCAACTGAACCACCCAGGTGCCCCTGAAGTTTCTATTTAAATTTGAGTTAGTTAACAGACAATATATTAGTTTCAGGTGTACAACATTGAGATTCAGCACTTCCACATAACAACTGGTGCTTATCACAGCAAGTGCACTCCTTAATCCCCATTACATATTTAATACATCCCTCCACCACTCTCCCCTCTGGTAATCATCAGTTTGTTTTCTACAGTTAAAAGCCTGTTTCTTGCTTTCGTTTTTTTCATATGCTTATTTGAATTATTTCTTAAATCCCATATATGAGTAAAATCATATGGTTTTTGTTTTTCTCCGATGACATTTCACTTAACATAACAGTCTTGAGCTCCATCCATGTCATTGTAAATGTCAAGATATCATCTTTTTATGGCTGAATAATATACCATTGTGTGTGTGTGTGTATATATATGTATATGTGTGGTATATATATACATGTATATATATATACATATATATACACACATACATACACATATATACACATGTATATACTATATATATATATATACACACACACATACACACACACATACATACATACACACACACATACACACACACAATGGATAAAGAAGTGGTATTTGACAAATGTATATATATTTTTGGGGGATCTTTCCATAAATTTGGCTATTGTAGATAATGCTGCTATAAACACCGGGTTACATGTATCCCTTTGAATCGGTATTTTTGTATTCTTTGGATAAATACCTAGAGCTGCAATTGCTGGATTGTAGGGTAGTTCTATTTTTAACTTTTTGAGGAAACTCCATACTGTTTTCCAGAGTGACTGCACGAGTTTACATTCCTACCAACAGTTCAAGAGGGTTCCCCTTCCTCCATATTCTTATCAAAACCTTTTCTTTCTTGTGTTGTTGATTATAGCCATGCTGACAAGTGTGAGGGGATATCTCATTGTAGTTTTGATTTGCATTTCCCTGATAATGAGTGATGTTGAGCATATTTTCACGTGTCTGTTAGCCAACTGTATGTCTTCTTTGGAAAAATATCTATTTACGTCTAATGTCTATATTTAATCAGATTATTCCTTTATGTGGTATTGAGATTTTTAAGTTCTTTACATATTTTGAATAGTAATCTTATATCACATATGTCATTTGCATATATTTTCCACAATTCCTTAGGTTTCCTTTCAGCTTTGCTCATTTTTGCCTTCACTGTGTAAAAGCTTTTATTTTAATGTAGTCTCAATACTTTAATTTTGCTTTGTTATCCTTGCCTCAGGAGACATCTAGAAAGAGTTTGCTACAGCCTATGTCAAAAAGGTTACTGCCTATGTTCACCTATAAGATTTTAAAGTTTTTGTGGCTCATATTTAGCTTTTTAATCCATTTTGAGGTTTTTTTTTATGTTTGTTGTAAGAAAGTGGTCCAGTTTCATTCTTTTTTTTTCTTTTTTAATTTTTTTTCACTGTCCCAAAATTCACTGTTCATGTACCACACCCAGTGCTCCATGCAATACGTGCCCTCCTCAATACACACCACCAGGCTTACCCAAACGCCCACCCCCCTTCCAAAACCTTCAGTTTGTTGCTAAGAGTCCACAGTCTCTCATAGTTCATCTCCCCCTCTGATTTCCCCCATTTCACCCTTCCTTTCCTTCTCACAATGTCCTCCATATTTTTTCTTATGCTCCACACGTAAGTGAGACCATATGATAATTGACTCTCTCTGCTTGACTTATTTTACTCTGCATAATCTTTTCCAGTCCCATCCATGTTGATACAAAAGTTGGGTATTCATCTTTTCTGATGGAGGCATAATATTCCATTGTATATATGCACCATATCTTCTTTATCCATTCATCTGCTGAAGGGCATTGTGGCTCCTTCCACAGTTTGGCCATTGTGGCCATTGCTGCTATGAACATTCGGGTACATGTGGTCCTTCTTTGTACTGCATCTGCATTTTTGGAGTAAATACCCAGTAGTTCAATTGCAGGGTCATAAGGTAGCTCTGTTTTTAATTTCTTGAGGAATCGCCACACTGTTTTCCAAGGGGCTGCACCAACTTCCTGCCAACAGTGGAAGAGGGTTCCCCTTTCTCCACACCCTATGCAACATTTGCTGTTTACTGTCTTGTTGATTTTGGCCATTCTAACTGGTATAAGGTGGTAACTCAATATGCTTTTGATTTGAATCTCCCTGATGGCTAATGATGATGAACACTTTTTTCATCTGTCTGTTAGCCATTTGTATGTCTTCTTTGGAGAAGTGTCTTCATGTCTTCTACCCATTTTTTAATGTGATTATCTGTTTTTTGAGTGTTGAGTTTGAGTTCTTTATAGATCTTAGATATCAGCCCTTTGTCTGTGGTGTCATTTGTGAATATCTTCTCCCATTTCATGGGTTGCCTGTTTGTTTTGTTGACTGTTTCCTTTGCTGTGCAGAAGATTGTTATCTTGCTGAAGTCCCAAAAGTTCATTTTCGCTTTTGTTTCCTTTGTCTTTGGAGACATGTCCTGAAAGAAGTTGCTGTGGCTGATGTCGAAGAGGTTACTGCCTATGTTCTCCTCTAGGATTTTGATAGATTCCTGCCTCATGTTAAGGACTTTTATCCATTTAAAGCTTATCTTTGTGTATGGTGTATATTTCATTCTTCTACATATACCTGTCCAATTTCCCCACCACCATTTATTGAAGAGATTGCCTTTTTTCCACTGGATATTTTTTCCTGTTTTGTCAAAGATTATTTGACCATAGAGTTGCGGGTCCATATCTGGGCTCTCTATTCTGTTCCACTGGTCTATGTGTCTGTTTCTGTGCCAGTACCATGCTGTCTTGGTGATCACTGCTTTGTAGTAAAGCTTGAAATCAGGCAATGTGCTTCCCCCAGATTTGTTTTTCTTTTTCAGCATTTCCTTAGCAATTCAGGGTCTTTTCTGGTTACATACAAATTTTAGGAGTGTTTGTTCCAGCCCTTTGAATAATGTTGGTGGAATTTTGATTGGGAAGGCATTGAAAGTATAGATTGCTCTGAGCAGTATAGACATTTTAACAATATTTATTCTTCCGATCCATGAGTATGGAATGCTTTTCCACTGTTTTGTGCCTTCCTCAATTTCTTTCATGAGCGTTCTGTAGTTCCTCGAGTACAGATCCTTTACATCTTTGTTTAGGTTTATTCCCAGGTATCTTATGGTTCTTGGTGCTATTGTAAATGGAATCAATTCTCTAATTTCCATTTCCATATTTTCATTGTTAGTGTATAAGAAAGCCACTGATTTCTGTGCATTGATTTTGTATCCTGCCACATTACTGAATTGCTGTATGAGTTCCAGTCATTTGGGGGTGTAGTCTTTTGGGTTTTCCATATAAAGTAAAATGTTGTCTGCAAAGACAGAGAGTTTGACTTCTTCATTGCCAATTTGAATACCTTTTATTTCTTTCTGTTGTCTAATTGCTGTTGCTAGGACTTCTAGTACTATGTTGAACAAGAGTGGTGAGAGTGGGGATCCTTGTCATGTTCCTCATCCCAAAGGGAAGGCTGTCATCTTTTCCCCATTGAGAATGATATTTGCTGTGGACTTTTCATAGATAGATCTTATGAAGTTGAGGAATGTTCCTTCTATCCCTGTGCTTTGTAGAGTTTTAATCAGGAACAGATGCTGAATTTTGTGAAATGTTTTTTCTGCATCAATTGAGAGGACCATGTGGTTCTTCTTTCTTCTCTTACTGATTTGTTCTATCACATTGATTGATTTGCAAATGTTGAACCGCCCTTGTATCCCAGGGATAAATCTGATCTGGTCATGATGAATAATCTTTTTAATGTGCTGTTGGATCCTATTAGTTAGGATCTTGTTGAGAATCTTGGCATCCATATTCATCAGGGATATTGGTCTGAAATTCTCCTTTTTGATGGGTTCTTTACCTGGTTTGTGGATCAGGGTAATGCTGGTTTCACAGAAAGAGTCTGGAAGTTTTCCTTCCGTTTCTATTTTTTGAAACAGTTGCAGGAGAATAGTCACTATTTCTTCCTTGAATGTTTTGTAGAATTCCCCAGGGAATCCGTCAGGTCATGGGCTCTTGTTTATTGGGAGGATTTTGGTCACTGCTTCAATCTCATTACTAGATATTGGTCTATTCAGGTTATTAATTTCTTCCTGTTTCAGTCTTGAGAGTTTATAATTTTCCAGAAATGCATCTATTTCTTCTACGTTGCTTAACTGATTGGCATATAGCTCTTGATAATAATTTCTGATGATTGTTTCTATTTCCTTGGGGTTAATTGTGATCTCTCCCCTTTCATTCATAATTTTGTTAATTTGAGTCCTCTCCCTTTTCATTTGGATGAGTTTAGCCAGTGGCTTATCAATCTTAATAATTCTTTCAATAAACCACCTTCTGGATTTTTGATGCGTTCTACTGTTTCTCTAGTTTCTAATTCGTTGACCTTTGCTCTAATCTTGATTATTACCCTTCTTGTGCATGGGGTTGGCTTAATTTGTTGTTTACTTTTCCATTTCTTTAGGATGTAAAGAGAGCTGATGTAGTCAGAATTTTTCAATTTTTTTGAGCGAGGCTTAGATGACTATGTATTTCCCCCTAGTACCGCCTTTGCCATGTCACATATGTTTTGATTCTTCTTTCATTTCCTGGTTGATCCCAGCATTCTTGAGCAGGTTGGTCTTTAGCCTTGAAGTGTTTGAATCCCTTCCAAATTTTTTGTTGTGGTTGAGTTCCAGTTTCAATGCATTGTGGTCTGAGAATATGCAGGCAATCATCTCAATCTTCTGGTATCAGTTGATTTATGATTTGTGACCCAGTATGTGTTCTATTCTGGAGAAAGTTCTATGTGAGTTCAAGAAGAATGAGTAATCTGTTGTTTTAGGGTGGAATGTTCTGTGTATATCTATGAGGTCGATTTGGTCCAATTTTTCATCCAAAGCTCTTGTTTCTTTGTTGATTTTCTGTTTGGATGATCTGTCTGTTACTGAGAATGGCGTGTTAAGATCTCCTACCATTAATGTATTCATATCAGTATGAATCTTTATTTTGATTAACAGTTGGCTTATGTAGTTGGCTGCTCCTATATTGGAGGCATAAATATGTTTAATTGTTAGATCTTCTTGGTGGATAGACCTTTTAAGAATGATGTAGTGTCCTTCTGTATCTGTGACTACAGTCTTTAGATTAAAATCTATTTTATCTGATATGAGAATTGCTACCCCAGCTTTCTTTTGAGGCCCATCAGCAAGAAAGATGTTTCCCCATCTCTTCACTTTCAGTCTGGATGTATCTTTAGGTTCCAAATGTGTCTCTTGTAGACAGCATATGGCTGGGTCCTGTCATTTTATCCAGTATGCAACTCTGTTTTATGGAAGCATTTAGGCCATTCATGTTGAGAGTGATTATTGAAAGATAAGGTTTTTTTGACATCATGTTCCTTGTGATATCCTTGTTTTTATAGATTTCATGTTCCTGTTCTATGTCACTCATGGGTTCTTTCTACTTTTATAGAACCCCATTTAATATTTCTTGTAGTGCCTACTTGATGGTCACATACTCTTTTAAACCTTGCTGCTCTTGGAAGCTTTTTATCTCTCCGTCCATTTTGAATGTCAGCCTTGCTGGATAAAGTATTCTTGGCTGCATGTTGTTCTCATTTAGTGCCCTGAATATGTCTTGCCACCCTTTCTGGCTTGTCAAGTTTCTGTGGACAGGTCTGATGTTATTCTGATGGGTCTTCCTCTATACGTAAGGTGTCTCTTCCCCCTAGCTCCCCTCAAGACTTTTTGTCTAAAATTATAATTTAAAAATTTCACAATGGTATGTCTAGATGATTTTCTAGACTCCTTGATCTTGGGGGGTGTCCTTTCTGCCTCTAGGACATGAACACTTGTTCCATTCCCCAGATTGAGGAAATTTTCATCCAGAATTTGGTCAGCTATATTTTCTAGTCTTCTGTCTTTCTCTATCCCCTCAGGGATTCCAATCTTTCTGACATTGGCACGTTTCATGGCATCATTTATTTCCCTAAATCTGTTCTCATGGTTCCTAAGCAGTTTGTTCCAGCCCTCCTCTTGACCTTTCTTCTCAACCATCTTGTCTTCTAGATCTCTATCTATCCTCTGTCTCTGTTACCCTGGCTATTAGGCTATAAGACTAGATTAGATTAGATCTCAGTGATAGCATTTTTAACATCTGTCATACTGGTTCTCAGTTCTGTCGTTAGAGATTCTATGTTGTCATTAATATTTTTCTCCATCCTAGCCATTGCCTGGATAATTGTTACCCCAAATTCCCTTTCCGACATATGGTTTAGTCCATGTCCAATAGTTCTGAGGGAGAGGGCTCAGTGTCTTGGTTTTTCCTCTGTTGGGTGTTCCTCTGCTTAGTCATTTTGATAAGAATTAGATGAGAGGATGTCTAGCTGAATATATCACCCATGATCCAGTCAGGGTGCACTCTTATACTTCTCCAGCCTGTCAGGTATTCCAGAGTCTCCAAAGTTTCCTTCAAGAACAGCTGGAATAGAGCCTAGGAAGTTTCCCAAATTGGTAAGTCCTTTGTGTCCCCTTTACCACTCTTCTCACAGCTCCATCACAAAGATTTAGAACAATTGTGTTTTCTTTTTCATTTGTTTCCATGTTTTTTTTAATTTATTAATTGATTTCCTTGTTAACCCATTCATTGTTTAATAACATGTTGATTAACCTCCATGTATTTATGGTCTTCCCATTTTTTTTTCTTGTAGTTGACTTTAGGTTTCATAGAACAATGTCAGAAAAGATGCATAGTATTACTTCAGTCTTTTTATATTTGTTGAGGCTTGATATGTGACCTAGTAAGTCATCTATTCTGGCAAATGTCCCATGTGTACTTGAAAAGAATATGTACTTTGCATTTTAGGATTGAATGTTCTGAATATATCTGTTCTAGTGTCAATCAAAGCCATTTTTTCCTTGTTGATTTTCTGTTTAGGTGACCTTTGCATCGACGTAAGTGGGGTGTTAAAGTCCCCTACTATTGTATTTTTTTTATTATGTTATGTTACTCCCCATATAGTACATCATTAGTTTTTGATGTAGTATTCCATGATTCCTTATTTCTGTATACTACCTGGTGCTCCATGTAATCCGTGCCCTCCTTAATACCCATTACTTGGCTGACCCATTCTCTCCACCCCCTTCCCTTCTAAAACCCTCAGATTACTTCCTGGAGTCTATAGTCTCTCGTGGTTCATCTTCCCCTGTTTCTCCCACTTCATTTTTTCCCTTCCTTCTCCTAATTTCCTCCATGCCATTCTTTATGTTCCAAATAAGTGAAACCATATGATAAGTGTCTTTCTCTATTTGATTTATTTTACTTAGCATAATCTCCTCCAGTTCCAGCAATGTTGATGCAAATATTGAGTATTCATCCTTTCTGATGGCTGAGAAATATTCTATTGTATATATGGACCACATCTTCTTTATCCATTCATCTGTTGAAGGGCATCTCAGCTCTTTCCACAGTTTGGCTATCATGGTCATTTTATTTATGAACATTGGCGTGTGGGTGCTCCTCATTTTCACTACATCTGTATCTTTGAGGTAAATACCCCATAGTGCAATTGCTGGGTCATAGCATAGCTCTAATTTTAATGTTTTGCCACTCCCTGTTCACACGTGTGCCCCTGCAGGGCCAGGTTTCTGTCCAGGCAGCTGCCTTAAAGTCCTTTCCATGCTGCTACTGGTCTTTGAGTCTGTGCCTGGTCCCTAGCGTGGGATGTTTTTGCTTTTGTGCTCCTGTATTATTTCACCTTCCTAGGGCCAGTACTTATGGCACCTCCCTCCCCTTTCCATTTATCTTTGGATACTTGCCCACAGTAACACAGCTCCCCAGCTCCCCAGCTCCCCATTTCGTCCCTTGAGACCAACTGCCAAAGATATTCTGTTTGTAGAGATCCAGATATATCTTCTTATGTCACAGGCTGATTTAGTGGGTGTTCAGAATGGTCTGGTAGATATCCAGTTCAATTCAGGGGACTGGTTGAAATAGGGTCCTCTACTACTCTGCCATCCTTTCTCCCTCCTATTACTGTATTATTACCAATGAGTTCCTTTATGTTTGTTATTGTTTTATATAATTGCATGCTTCCAAGTGGAGGGCATAAATATTTACAATTGTTAGATCTTTAGTTTTTGCTTGTCTAGGTAACTTTATCTCTCCTATTCTGAATGAAAATCTTCCAACATACAGCATTCTTGGCTGCAAATTTTTCCCATTTAGCACTTTGAATATATTATGTCACTCCCTTCTGGCTTGCCAAGCTTCTGTTGAGAAATCTCTGGCTAGTCTTTGGTCTTCCATTGCATGTTAAGGACTTCTTTTGTCTTTCCAGTTTTAAGATTACTTCTTTATTAATATATTTTGCAAATTTACTTTAAATATGTGTTGGTGTGGATCTGCTTTTGTTGATTTTGATGGGAGCTCTGTACCTCCTGGATCTGAGTATCTCTTTTCTTCCTCAGATTAGGGAAGTGTTCAGTCATTATTTCTTCAAATAATTTCATGCCCCCTTTTCTCTCTTCTTCTGGGACTCCTATAATACAAATGTTATTATGTTTGATGGAGTCACTGAGTTCTCTAAGTATATTCTCATGTTCCATAATTCATTCTTTCTTTTGTTCAGTGTCATTGTGTTCCATTATTTTCTCTTCTAGATCACTAATTCATTCTGCTTCTTCCAGGTTCCTGTTCATTGCATCAAGCTTGTTTCTAATTTTTATTCCATTTTTCATCTCTGATTGATTTATTTTTAATTCTTTATCTCCGTGGTAAAGGTATCAGTGATACTATTATTTTCTCAAGCCCGGTGGGTATCTTTATAGTTTTTACTTTAAATTCTCAATCAGGGGTTGTCTGGGTGGCTCAGTTGTTAAGCGTTTGCCTTCGGCTCAGGTCATGATCACAGGGTCCTGGGATGGAGCCCCACATCGGGCTCCCTGCTCAGCAGGAAGCCTGCTTCTCCCACTACCATTCTCTCTGCTTGTGTTCCTTCTCTCACTGTGTTTCTCTGTCAAATAAATAAAATCTTAAAAAAAATATTAAATTCTCAATCAGGAGCACCTGGGTGGCTCAGTCAGTTAAGCATCCATCTTTGGCTCAGGTTATGATCACAAGGTCCTGGGATCGAGTCCCATTTTGGGCTCCCCGCCCAATGGTGAGCCTGCTTCTCTCTCTCCCCTTGCTCCTTCTCCTACTCATTCTCTCTTTCTCTCTGTCAAATAAATAAATAAAAATTTTAAAAGAATAAATTCTCAATCAGATTTGTCACTTTTACTTTTTGGTTTATATCTCTCACCATGGCCTTATCTTGTTCTTTCATTTGGGACAAGTTCCTCCATCTTCACATTTTGTCTAAGTCTCTGTTATTCTCTGTATTAGAAAAGGCATTTATGTCTCCTGCTCCTAAAACTAATGGCCTTATGAAGAAGCAGTAGTGTAGTGCCCAGCGTGATGTTTCAGGGAGTGTCTCCTGTGTATGCTATGTGTGCTCTGCTTTTTTTTTTTTTTTTTTTGGTTGTTCTTTCCTTCAGGTCAGTAGTTATTATTTGCCTGCTGTGGATAGTGTTTGGTCCCTGGCCTGAATATGTCAAGTTTTAACCAGGAGAGCCCTGGTATGCTTGTGAAATGAGACCTGACACCACTTCCACCAGAACTGAGGCCCTGCAGAACTCTCAGTTTGGTAGACTTGGTGTGGGTAGGTGTTTGCTTTCATCTACTTTGGGAGGGGCACTCTGTGCTGGGACTGAGGTTAAGCTTGACTGAGAAGGGAAGACCTGCCACAACAGGGGGGTAGGGCTTGGTATAAACAAATTAGGAACCCAATGTTGGTTTTGGGCTGCTTCCTGCAGGTAGCCTTGTGTTTATACTGAGGTGCAGGGGAAGGAGATAGCACCAGCAGCTCTATTGTTCCAGGAGAGGTTTCTCTGTGAATGCTGACTCTCAAGGACATGCTCCAGTAAGAACAAATAATCCCTCCACTGTGTTCCCAGGCATTCTTCAGATCGTTGTTTCCATGCTGT
This sequence comes from Procyon lotor, assembly GCA_028646535.1. Classification (NCBI taxonomy): domain Eukaryota; kingdom Metazoa; phylum Chordata; class Mammalia; order Carnivora; family Procyonidae; genus Procyon; species Procyon lotor. Next base: position 45,977,824 of record CM053612.1, read on the forward strand.
CTGGCCCTGAATTGTTTGCCTGCCTTCTCTCCAGGAGAAGATCAGTGGACTCTAACCCAGCCAATCCCACTGACCTTTAAAACTCCAGGTTCGGGGTACCTGGGTGGCTCAGTGGATTAGGCCTCTGCCTTCAGCTTGGGTCATGTTCTCAGGGTCCTGGGATCAAGCTCTGCATTGGGCTCTCTGCTCAGCAGGGAGCCTACTTTCCCCTCTCCCTCTGACTGCCTCTCTGCCTAGTTGTGATCTCTTTCTCTCTGTCAAATAAATAAATAAAATATAATAAAGAATTAAAAAAATAAAACTCCAGGCTTTAAGTCCTACTGGTTGTAAAAAGTCACTGAATTCAGCCCAGCTCATTTTCCAGAACAATGGCTATGGGGAAATGTTCTTGTTGTATGTTCCTCTGTATGGTCTTCTCTCATGGTCCCATCTTGTGATCATAGCTCCCTCCCCTCTGTAGCACCCAGCACCCATTTCTCCCCTAAACCACATCTCTACACCCTACTTTCTTTGATGTGGCCCCTTCTCTACCATTAGTTGTGGAATTTTTTCTGTTAGTCTTCATGTCAATTTCTGAGGTATTTAGGGTGATTTGATCATTATCTAGTTGTGTTCATGGAATGAAAGGAGCCTGGAGTCCTCCTACTCTACCACCATCTTCCTCCCTTTCACATTTACAGATTTTTGTTTTTTTAATCCCAGCAGTTCAGCACAAAAAAAATTTTGAAATTTTAAATAGTATTTCTCATTGTTTTGCTCTGTATTATATTGTCTTAACTCAGTGGTTTGCTATAACAAAATACCATAGACCAGGTGGCTTAAACATGATAAATTTATTTATCATAGTTTTAGAGGCTAGAAAGTTCAAGATCAAAGTACCTTTTGATTCCTGGTGAGAGCTCTCTTTCTGGTTTGCAGCTGATCACTTTCTCACTGTGTTCTCACATGGGAAAGATAGAGAAGAAGCAAATTTTCTCATATCTCTTCTTAAAAGAGCATTAATCCCGTCATGAGGGCTCCCCCACCCTATGACTTCATTACCCAACAAGTCCCATTTCCAAATACTTTCACATTAAGGATAGAGTTTCAGCATATGAATGTAAAGGATATCATCAGTCCACAGAATATACAATCTAATGTGATTATAGTGTCACCTGTGCTAGTATCTCTAGAGTTAATGATCTGCTGCGATTTCCATTGTATCATTATTTTCAGCATTTTTTAAAGATTTTATTCATTCATTTGAGAGAGAGACACAGAGAGAGCACAACCAGTGAGGAGAGGCAGAGAGAAAGGGGGAGGCAGACCCCCTGCTGAGAGCTGTGACACCCCCCCCCCAACAGCATAGGGCTCAATCCCAGAACCTGGAGATCATGACCTGAGCTGAAGGCAGACACTTAACCATCTGAGCCACACAGGCACCCCCTATTTCCAGAATTTTAAAACTCAGCAGCAGAAAAACAAATTTATATCAGAAACGTGTACAGAAAGAGATTAGGACACATTCCACAAAAGTCCAAAATATGTATTTAGTTACATTAAAATTTCTGAAAGTTCACAAAAAGAGCTACCAAATTTATTCATATTTTTCAATTATTTTTATTTACATATATATATATATTTACTTTCAAGTAATATTTTACCTTTTTTCCATATCATTCAAAATGTCCCTGGGGGCGGGGAACAACATACTGTGATATTAAAAGGATTCATGTCCTAAACACCTGCTACTCTTCTGTAGCATAGTTTGTGTTAAGCTGATATTTGTGCTTTGCCACTGATGATCATGGGACTGTGATCCCAATTTCCTTTGGAAGCTGGTCTTACAGCATGTGATTTGAATATTAGAACTATTTGATAAATAGAGGTTATCAAGTTAGTAAATAACTGGCCTACAGATAGTATTTAAGTTCCAGGATTTAGCATTTCTGATTAAGTTATTAAAGCAACTATTTTAATATTTCTGCACTTCAATTTTCCTTTTGGCAGCATAGATCTCACTTTTTTTACACTTGTTTCTATGTTTACATTTCTTCTGATTGAATCTATATCAGAATACTGTTTAGGTTAATGTATAAGTCATGTTAGCTCCACATTTTAATTTGGGCAGGCCCAATTGGCATTTGTTAGCAAGCCCATTTGTTAACTAATTGAATCAGAATAAGCCACTGATAGCTAGTTTAAAAAGGTTATGGGTTCATCCATATTTTTTGTTTTCCAATGATTGAGTCCTTATTATGCATCAGGTGGTTTTTAAGGTTTATAATCTAATGTGGATAGATAATAAGCAGAATTAATAGTTTTATAGTTTTTATTAAATACTTAAATAGACAAAATGAATTCATGTACTATGTTAAAAACATGATAAGACCCAGGTTCCTGAATCATAACAAGAATGGAAACTACATATAATGATTTTTTAAAAGTATTTTTTCTTTCTTCTTCTTATTTTTTTATTATGTTCAGTTAGTCACTGCATAGTACATAATTAGTCCTTGATAATGATTTGAATTTTCCTACATTCTCTGTTTAATATTTTAATAGTAGATGTTTTGTTACTGCACAATGTTTATTTCTATTTTTTTAGGTTCTTCAAAAGGAATTATGTGGGACGCAGACAACTATAATTGAGTCTATTTTACTTAATAAGTATTTTTATAATATGACACTCTACTTGTATTTCTTTGAATGCTTAAATGAATCAAATGAATACAGTATTTAGTGTACTTATTCATAAACTTAATATTTGCCTAGTCAGATAATGTTGAACACTAGAAAGAAACAAAAACTTCAGATTCCTATAATAGACTTAAACATTCAGTGTTTCCCGTTTTTTGTTTTTTGGCCAGCATCCAATGCTGTGCCTGTAAGCCAGATCTAAAATAAAATTAATAAAATAAAATGAAACAAAATAAAAAGAAAATGTCTGACATATCATTTTCTAATTTCTGTGTTGTAAATATTTCCATCACGGCTGATTTCTACCATCATTTTAACACCTGGAACATAAAATTATTGAATATTTGACAATTGGCCTTAGTTTGAACAGGCTCCAAAATAACAGTTACCTTTTAAAGCATTATATGAAATATGAAATGTTTATCAAATCAAACTCTCCATGCCAATCTTCCTTCATATCCATTAAACAAAACAAAGCTTTTCAAACTAGTTTACCTACTAATTTCTATTTCTTCAAAATGACATATTAACTAAAAGTTTGAGAAAACTATAAAAATTACTGAACAGTTTGTTTCTCAGTGAAAATTATACCACCTTAACATAGATTGATGTCAAATTGAAAGAAACATGATTACATTTGGGCTTTTTTCTTCTACCAATGTGTAAATATTTCTACTTCAATGTAAGAAACATTTGGTAATTAGAGGTGTGGATTCCTGCAAATGCCCTCAAATAGTGAAAACTAACACAAAGAAGAATAGACATGGCTGTCTATTCACCATTGATGTCATCTTTTTTTAATTTTCTTTTCACAGGTAGGAGAGAAAACCATAGCTTTTTAGGGCTCTGACAGGTGATGTGACTTTTAGAAGTTTATACTTCTAAAATTATACATATATATATTATAAACTATATATTTTGTATATATAAGTTATGTTATATATATTTTTATATATATATTTGCTTATAGTTTAATAAATTTCCCTATCTCCATGGCTGTAAATGATGTAAGCATTGTAATTAACAGTAAGTTTTATTTTTTTTAAAGATTTTATTTATTTATTTGAGAGAGAGTGAGAGAGCAAGCATGAGTAGGGGGAGGGGCAGAAGGAGAGGGAAAAGCAGATTCCCTGCTCAGCAGGGAGCCCAAGCAGGGCTTGATCCCAGGACCCCCCGGATCATGACCTGAGCTGAGGGCAGGCACGTAATGGACTGAGCCACCTAGGTACCCAAACAATAAGTTTTAGATACATAGAATATATCTACTAGAGCAACACTGTTCAATACAGTAGCCATTAGCCACTTGTGGCTATTTCAATTTAAATGAATTAAAGAAAATGAAAACTTCACCTGCCATGTTGCAACTAGCCACATTTCAAGTATTCAATAGTCACATGTCACTTGTGGCTACTATATTAGCACAAGTATAGAACATTGCATCATTGCAGAAAATTTTATTGGATAGCACTGTTTTAGAGCATTAAGTAGGGTGGACAAAAGTCATGAATCACTGGTAATCTTTGGAAAGAAAGATAATACAGACTAAAAAATCAGTAAGTATATTGCACTTAGCCTTGCAATTTGCCAAAATGGATAGTTATTGCTATCAGCTTCCTAAATTATTATTGTCATCATTTTTTGTTAAGAAAGAGGGCGAGAACACAATTCACTGATTTCACAAGGTTTAATATGTGCAAAGGACTATGTCACATTGCTTTGTCAAAAACACAAAAATGAAACAGACATAAGCTCCAACCTCAAAAGAATGTATAGAATTATATTCTATTTATATTATATTCTGTTTCTGGCTAGAACCATCATAGTTTGTTAGTAAAGTTAGATGAATTAAGAAGCAGATTTCATTGTAAGCAGTATGGCTTAATGGGTAGGAGCATGGGCTCTGAAGTCAGACCGCCTGCTGGTATTTAAACTCTGGTTTCACCATTCCTTGTTATGTGAATTTAGACAAATTAGTCTACTTGTATCTCAGTTTGCCTCATCTTCCAGTGAAATGGTGAGAGTAATTATATCTACCTCATACTGTTAACATGACATCAAATGAGACAAACTTGTCAACACACTCAGAGCACTGTTTGGCATTTAGTAGTCAGTGAATATTATCAAATATTATTTTATTTTATTATGTTTTATACTCAAGGATCCATATAGAGATATAATAAGTAGAAACCAGTACCATGCCCAAGAGCTAACCTGGTAAAGAAATAACTTCCTTTATATACATTCCTCTCTATAACCCTAATCAGTAACAGAACCAAGGGTTTTCTCGCCATTAGGCACATATACAGGTATTGGACCTCCCTCTACAGGGCATTTGTTCACTTGTCATGGCTGATTTGATCCACGAAGAAAAAAAGAGTTAGGGATCTGGTGGGGACTGGAGAGAAATGTCTATTCTAATACCAATCAACTTTGAATGTTTCTGTATGGATTATTTAGTCTTTAGTTTGAACTATGAATATTTACATCTCATGTGAAAATACCCATAGACCTTCTTTCTATCCCCAATAGGTACATTAGACACTTAATGTTTGTTGCATGAATGAATTAAAAATGATGATTCATTGGATATTAAACTTTGGGGAGTATTTCTAACATAAATGATCATGAGAGATACAGAATTTTTTTTAAAGATTTTTTAAAAATTTATTTGACAGAGAGAGATCACAAGTAGGCAGAGAAAGAGGGGGGAAGCAAGCTCCCTGCTGAGCAGAAAGCTCAATGCCGGGCTTGATCCCAGGACCCTGAGATCATGACCTGAGCCGAAGACAGAGGCTTTAACCCACTGAGCCACCCAGGCACCCTGAGAGATACAGAATTTAATTCCCAAACTGGAAAAGACATTACAAGTTGCAAACAAATGTTTTTTGTTTTTTGGGGTTTTGTTTTGTTTTGTTTTTGTCAAAAATTAGTTTGGGAATATCATTACTCCAAGCACATATTCTTTAGTTTTGCCTCAGATTCCTTTACTATTATCTCAGCTAGTAGAATTTGTATATAATAACTAATATAGGTATGCAGGAACTTGAAATTGCATTATGATTATTAGGCTTGCAAGGCTGTTCATCCTTCAGTTATATTACTGAGTGTGAAAAAATCCTGAGAGCAAAATAGGTAAAATACCTGACTGGTATAAAAACTTATTTCCTATTTGACATTTAAGTATCTTATTTTGTGTGTGTGGGAAACAATTTTTTATTTAATTCTAGTTAATTAACATAGAGTGTTACATTAGTTTCAGGTGTACAGTATAGTGATTCTAATTCCGTATACCATGGGATACTTTGTAATGTCAGTACTCTGATAACAGTTTTCTCTGATAACAAATTTGAGAAATTTAAGTAGGAAGCTATTATTTGGCTGTTTAGCAGTACCATCTGATTAGCTTTGTTTTTTGTTTGGCCAAGCAGCTGGCAATTAATGCATTGATAGGAAATGGTCACAAGGCAGTGGCATTAGCATGTGAACATCTGGTATTAAAATTAATCAACACAGAGAAGGTTTTTTTAATGATAATTCAAATTCACTGAAAAATCACTAGTTGAGTATTTTAAATGCTACACCTGAAACTAATATTACACTTTATTTTAATTAACTGGAATTTAAATAAAATTTGAAAAAGAAAACAATGCCCTATGGAAAGACAAAGCAATTACTATCTTTTAGAACATATGGTGAAGATGAGTTGAGTAAGAACTGAGGGGTGTGTGTGTGTGTGTGTGTGTGTGTGTGTGTGTGTGTGTGTTTGGGCTGGTGGCAGAGGTCCAAGCCCAAAACATAATTTGGAAGCCTTGCATTTTCCCACTGAACTATCCATTTTCCCACTTGAGGGCATTTGCAAGCTATGAGCAGATATTATGACTGAGTCTCTTAAGCTGTCAGCCTCTTCCAGAAGTTGATCTCATTGAAGATGTGAAAGGGTTCTTTGCCCTAATATAACATAGATCACATGTAGGTTGAGTCTATAATTGTGGACTGTTTTGTGGTTACATGTTCCAGCTCCATCCCCAATCTGCCTATTTTTTTTTTTAAATTCATGAAAACCCTGCCATATTCATTTATGGTAACTTTAATAAAATTATAAATTGGTGATTATGGAATGAAGACTAATTCTTTTTTTATAATAAAGATTTCTTTGTTTATTTATTTTAGAGAGAGAGAGCATGAGCAGGGGGAGGCAGGGGAAGAGGGAGAGAGAATTCAGAGACTTCCCCACTAAGCACAGAGCCTAATATGGGGCTTGATCCCAGGACCTCAAGATCATGACCTGAGCCAAAATCAAGCATCATCCCCTTAACTGGCTGAGCCGCCCAGGTGTCCCACAGACTAATTCTCTGATTTGTAAAGATCCATAAGTTGTCATGTTTCCATTATTATTCAGAGATAACAAATTTGGATATCAAATTATTCCTTAGGAATAGTAGTAAGCCAAGTTAGCAGCAACAACAAATAAAATTTTCATTTCCCTGTCCTTGATTTTATTATTAAAGTCTGTCAAGTTACAATCTGTTCTGTTTCTGTGGAACTCTGGTGACAGTACAGAAGGAGCACATCAATTAATTTTGAAATACCAAGACAAATGCATGAATAAAATATCTAGCACTCAGACAAACTTCCAAAAGCCACTCCTCAGTAGTGAAATACCATTAAATCCTTTAGGAACTCATTAATAGATTAGCATTTGGAATCATAATTACAGTGAGAGTTGAATTCTAATTAAATAAAAATAAAAAGACAAATTATATAATACACAATCACACTGAATACTTAATAACAACATAATAAAATGTCAGAGGTAACAATTTAACATTGATTGATAACAGTTGTTAGTAAAAGGCAACTACACACATATACAGTTACATATAAAGACATGTTTAATATGCATTTATTAGTACTTCATACATTCCATGTATACTACCGTATTTCCAAGGATGTAAAGGAATATACTGAGATGAAATAAAGGATCTGCATGTAAATGGGCAGAGTTGATACTTTACTGCCAATAAACTAAACCCTAAACTAAATTGTGTTAAACTTTGTATAAAACTGAATTTTCTGGGGCGCCTGGGTACTTCAGTGGGTTAAAGCCTCTGCTTTCGGCTCAGGTCATGATCTCAGGGTCCTGGGATATTGAGCCCCACATCGGGCTCTCTGCTCAGCGGGGAGACTGCTTCCCTTTCTCTCTCTGCCTGCCTCTCTGCCTACTTGTGATCTCTCTCTCTGTGTCAAGTAAATAAATAAAATCTTAAAAAAAAAACCCTGAATTTTCTAAGCATTACCCTATTTTTTATTAAGGTTCAAATGTACTTTCAAATGATTTAATATGACAAATGTGTTTTTTAACCATTTGTGATATATACTTCCCAAGAGGGGAAAAGTATTAATGATAAAAGAGGGGATAGTATGTACTAATTAATAAGATTTTCTGCAATGTTTCTTTCTTTTTAGGCATAAGCCTTGAAGTATACATATATGCTAGAATCTGAGTTATTATTACAGATAATTTTACTAATTGTAAGGGAAAAGGGGATTTGATTGTGTAAGTATGTATCAATTTTGAAAATGTCTCCCCTTTGCTACTTTGAATCTAGAGGAGACCCGTAGTGTTTCGGAAGAGCTACAACTCTTGTCAATGGGCCCAAATGAAATACATGAAGTGTAACAGGGTTGTAAAAGTCATAAATGCCAAATAAAATTAAGTCATCAATGACTAAAAATGAGTGGAGTTTTAGAGTTGTAATTTTCCTTTTTAAACGCCCTTATTGATTTGTTGCAAATACTATTAACTCTGTATTTGATAAATGATGAGGACATTATTACTTGTGTTCTCATTTGTAATAAAACAGTTGAACTTGCTGTGAAATTTTAACTAGGCTGAGACACAACAGTAACCACCTAATGAACCAAAGCACATTGCAGTTAAGTAGCTAAATAGATAGATGCATACTGATTACAGGAATGAAAAATAGATCTGTTTACTTGCAAAAAATTGTTCATAGAACTATTAATTATTTTAAGAGAAATTAAATGTTTCCAGCTCTAAACAGGTGTAGATAGATAGATAGATAGATAGATAGATAGATAGATTTTGTCAAAAATTAGTTTGGGAATATCATTACTCCAAGCACCACACATTCTTTAGTTCTGTGTTTTGTATGTATGTGTATGTATATATATACACACACAAACACACACACTAAAAAGAGAATTATATATATCCCACCTAACTCTTTTTTTTAAGATTTTATTTATTTATTTGACACAGAGAGAGAGATCACAAGTAGGCAGAGAAGCAGGCAGAGAGAGAGGGAAAGCAGGCTCCCTGCTGAGCAGAGAGCCTGATGTGGGGCTCAATATCCCAGGACCCTGAGATCATGACCTGAGCCGAAGGCAGAGGCTTTAACCCACTGAGCCACCCAGGGGACCCAAAACCCACCTAACTCTTAATCAATATAAGACACTGAACTTATCTAATGCGGTTTACATGGTGAAAAAAGTCTGACCTCTGTGGTGCCTTAGGAAAACAGTAACAATTTCAGTTCATTCAGTTCAATGAACTGAACCTTGACTGAATTTGGAAAGTGCAGGCTATGAAATCTTAAAGCAGAAATATTACTTTATGCAAAATATTAGTCACTCTAAATCCTGTTTTCAAAGTTAGTTTATTGTTTCAGCAAATATGGTGCTGAAAATGTCAAAGAAGGAGTTGAAGAGTAAGTTATTTGAGTTCATATTATTTGATCATTTACTAATTTTAAGCATTTGGGGAGCTCTTCCTTTATAGTATTGTATTTTTTCTCATTTTCATAAAATTTTTCTATTTATATAGATGTTTAAATTTTTTTAATTCAAAATGAGCTTTCCTATTTTAATAGGCAGAGTGGACAAGAACAAGTATTACTATCTGTTGGATTCTCTTGTTTTTCCAAACCATCAATTTTCTGAATCAACTTATAAATTTTCCATTTTTGTTATGGCAGCATATATTGCTGTGTGTATGATTCCTCTCTGCCACCATACAGTGATTTTGTTTGTTCTGTTCTATTTTTGCCTGGTAACTGTTGTACTTTGTCCCTGTCCATTCATTAATATGTCCATGAAACTTAAATGCAGTTCATTGAATTACATACTTTTTCAACAAATTTTCAATGTTACAATTCAAAGACAAATATGGAATGTTTTACACTTTATATACATAGTTTGTCAAAGAATCATTGAGGCTATACAACAGTGAAAGTCAAAAAAATAATTTTGACCTTATATATAAAAATCTTTTCTTTCATTGAGGTATGTTTGGGTACATATACTAAAAAGAATATATATTTTAATCATGACAGTCTAGGTTGAATTTCACAACTAATGAACTACTAGTCTTCTCAGAAACTAAAAGAATGTGGTACAAGGGCTGTATATACCTTGCTGTCTATCCCCATATCATCACTCCAGAATACAACTGTAATTATTTACAAAATAAAAGCTTGATTCTTTTCTTCTGCTTTGCTTGTATGTTTCTTTTTATTTTGTACTGTATATATAGTGTTACAATTAGATATTTACCTGTGTAGTAAATATAAATGAAATGTATATTTCTCTGTCTTAAGACATTTGTTTTTGAGATATGACAACAGTTACAGAGCCTTTAAATGTAACATAAATTTATTATAATTATCAGTGTTTAATTAGGATATAATACTGCAGCTAATATGCTCAAAGTCAACTATTCATTTTATTAAAATTATCAGATGTTAATTATATGCTAAACAATAATATAAAACTACATTTATGATTGTATTAGTGTTTTATTGCTGCTATAACAAAATATGACAAGTTTAGTGGCTTAAAACAATGCAAATTTATTTTCTCACAGTTCTGTAAGTTGGATGTCTAACATAGGTATCACTGAGCTAAAATCAAGATGTTGGCAGGGCTGTATTTCTTTCTGTAGCTTGCAGGGATGAATCTATTTCCTTGCTTTTCCATCTTGTAGAAGCCATCCACATTTCTTGGCTCATGGTTCCCTTTATCCATCTTCAAAGCCAGAAATATTGTATCTGTCTCATTATTCTTCCATAATATCTCCCTCTGACTTTCCCTTTCTGCCTCTAAGTGTAATTTATCTATCTCAAGGTTCTCAATCACATCTGCAAAGTCAATTTACCATGAGATATAACATATTTACATGTGATGTAACATATTCACAGGTCTCAGTCATTAGGATATGGAGTGGACATTTTGGGGGCCACTATTCTGCCTGCTACTACTCTGCCTGCTGCAATGATAGTGCAAAATGTTAACTTCTACTAATGAAATAATAAGCCTTAACTCTTGTGCTATAACTTTTGTATTTAAATAAACAACAGTTTTCTTTAGGGAATTTATAAATTTTAGGCCTCTTATGCAAAATTAGTGTGAAAATGTACAAGCACATATTTGAGAAACTAATTCTTAATGTTATGATAATTAGAATACTGATGTAATTACAGATGATTAGATTAACATTAGAATTAACATTCAAGAAATTATTATGGATGAATTAAATATTTTATAGAATAAACATTATCTGTTCCAGCATGTCTATTACCCACTCACATTTATTGCATATATGCATAAACACAGCAATTTGGTTCTTCTAGTGATCAAATTAGTTGAATGATTGTCAGATTTATTCAACTTGTGATGCATAAACATAATGAATAATTTCAGAGTTTTATAGTCTTGAGAACTGTAACAGTTACTCTAGAGGTATGTAAAAGAAATGTTTTATTTTGATTCTAATTCATTATTTAAAATTATAAAAATCTAGGGGCGCCTGGGTGGCTCAGTCCTTAGGCATTTGCTTTGGGCTCAGGTCATGATCCCGGGGTCCTGGGATGGAGCCCCGCATCGGGCTCCCTGTTCGTCGGGAAGCCTGCTTCTCCCACTACCATTCCCTCTGCTTGTGTTCTCTCTCTCGCTGTGTTTCTCTCTGTCAAATAAATAAAATCTTAAAATAAATAAATAAATAAAATTATAAAAATCTAAATAATACTAAGCAATTGATATTGACAGGTTATAGTGTTAGTTTGGAAAACCTATCATTGTGTCCTGTAACTACCAAACCATTTTGCTGGCAGACTTCAGCATAAATTCCTAAAGTCTGATAGAGTGCATTTGTATTGTTTCTGTAATTTTTATTTGTGCAGAAAGACTCAATATGTACCAGATGCCATTATTTGTGAGTTTTATTCCTAGGTTCTCAAGTGTTTACTTTTGCAGGATCTTCTTGGAGAGTAGGATCACTCTGCAGGCTTTGGCATATACCTTATATAAATATAAGAATTTACAATAACAATAATCTTCATTACACACTTATGTTCATAATTCTTCATGAATTTTCTAGAAAAGGAAATGGAAACTAAACTTTCCTGAACCTTTAATGTATATCCAGTATGGCACTTAGCCCTTTCATGTTCCCTTATTGGCCCTCATAATATCCCATTAATTTTACAAGAACAAAAAATGTACATTTGTCTAAAGATACACATTTAAGACCAAGTACCATGAACATGAATGCTTTGGGATAAGTGAGCGGTCAACATTTCAAATGTTATGAACTCAACCAACATGAAAAACTTAGTGAACAGATGGTATTTTCTGTTGTGTTTCCTTTTGTGTCAGGAACGAATCCCAGAGAGTCCTTCTCCTGTTCCCTCTCTGGAAGAGAATCATCATCCTGGGAGTCAGAGTTCCTCCCACCCCAGCAGCAGTGTGTCCAGCTCTCCCTCTCAGATGGATCACCATTCAGAGAGGATGGGTAAGTATCTCATCTAAAACAAGGAAATATATTTTTTTATTTCTTTATTTGACAGAGAAAGATAGATCACAAGTAGGCAGAGAGGCAGGCAGAGACAGAGGGGGAAGCAGGCTCCCTGCTGAGCAGAGAGCCCAATGCTGGGCTTGATCCCAGGACCCTGAGATCATAACCTGAGCTGAAGGCAGAGGCTTTATTTAACCCACTGAGCCACCCAGGTGCCTCTCATCTAAAACAAGGAATTAAAAGCTGTTCTTTTGGGAATTTAGTCATTAGTCAATAGAAAGGGGAGAAAGAAGGTGGGGAAGTTGATGCCTCCTTAATAAAAATGACTTTGAAGTGGTCATTTTCTTTATTGCTGAAGCAATATGAACAACAAAATGGAACTTAAAGTGTTAGAAGTTTCTTCTCTGGAAGGGCCTTCCTTCACTGTGTCACTGGATTCCATGAGAACAATATGATGGGATTTTTTTTTAAAGATTTTTTATTTATTTGACAGTGAGAAACACAGTGAGAGAGGGAACACAAGCAGAGGGAATGGTAGCAGGAGAAGCAGGCTTCCTGCCGAGCAGGGAGCCCAATGCGGGGCTCGATCCCAGGACGCTGTAGGCGTCCTTAGGCAGATGCTTAACGACTGAGCCTTAGGCAGATGCTTAACGACTGAGCCACCCAGGCGCCCCTATGATGGGATTTTTGAAGAGTATATGTTAGTTCAACATATTGATATTTTACAGTTCTTGTGATAAATCCACTTGCTACATTCACAGCATCTTTGAATAATGAAAGTTAAAATGTCTTTTAAACAGTTGATCATTTACAAGTGATTAAAAAGTGAATCGAGATATAACTTGATGCAATGGAATATTATGCTTCCATTAGAAAGGACAAATATCCAACTTTTGTATCAACATGGACGGGACTGGAAGAGATTATGTTGAGTGAAATAAGTCAAGCCGAGAAAGCCAATTATCTTATAGCTTCACTTATGTGCAGAGCATAAAGAAAAACATGGAGGGCATTGTAAGAAGGAAGAGAAAGGGGAATGGGGGGAAATCAGAGGGGGAGATGAACCATGAGAGACTGTGGACTCTGAGCAACAAACTGAGCGTTTTGGAGATGAGGGGGTGGGGGTTGGGCGAGCCTGGTGGTGGGTATTGAGGAGGGCACATATTGCACGGAGCACTGGGTGTGGTGCATGAACAATTAATCTTGTAACATTGAAAAAATAAAATAAACATTTGGGGGGAAAAAAAAAGACCTGAATGATTAAGTGGCCCTCTATGCTTTTAAAACAGTGGTGTTCTAGGTGCCTGGGTGGCTCAGCCAGTTACCATCCGACTCTTGATTTTGGCTCAGGTCATGATCTCAGATTTGTGGGATTGAGCCCTGGGTGAGGCTCTGCACTCAGTGAGGAGTCTGCTTGAGATTCTGTCTCCCTCTGCATCCCCTTATTCATGGGATCACTTTCAATCTCTTTATCTCTCTCAAATAAATGAATCAATCTTTACAAAAATAATAAAAAAAGATATAACTTGTCACAATCTCAATGAATCAGATAAAAATATTTAACATGTTTTCCCTTTGTTTATTTATTTTTTTTATTATCTCGGAAGTCTTACACCATAGACACTATCCCAGAAATACTATAGTGGTATTGTCAGTGATGTGGTATATTGGAGACTTGAATATAGTCACAGTTCTGGCACTGAGTAGCTATGAGACCTTGGGTATGTCACTTAACCATCATGAGTTTCTTTACCTAGTATATGGAAATAATTACTGCCATGCTTAATGCACTGGATTTTTGTGAGGTCAAATGAAGTAATATGTGGAAAAACACTTCAGAAGTTTAAAGTGCTCAGGAAATGTGATGGATAAGCACTATTTTTGTTTGTGTGGCTTTACCTTGATTGTTTATTATCTTTTGAGGTCTGCGTTTCCTCAGATGTACAGATATTACTAAGTGCAGTCAGTTGTAACAAATTCTCATTTTGTATCTAATAATTATGAACAAAATGAGACAGGTAAAATCTTTATTAATCTTTTGTCTCTACGCAGTCCAATTTCCTAAATATCCATTTCCTTTAGGAAAAATGATTTCTGTTCCTCTTTTAGTCTTACTCTATAAGTATAGAGTAATATGAACTCTGTATGAACTCATATGAACTATATATGAGTTCTATATGAACTCATATATAGAGTTTATATGAACTCTAAGTTTTTATACTTCGTAATAGTGATTGCTTCAAGCCACTCCAAAATTATGCTTTTCGTTTTTTGTTTTTGTTGCAGATAGGAGAGGAGTTTGAGGGATTAACAGAGGTGTTAGTTTCTAAATTTGTGCTGGGGAAGGATGAAGATTATTTCTGCCTTTTAGAAATTCATCCAAGTCTCATTTAGCTTGTGAATATTATATATTGTTTGTGGCTCACAGTAAGCCCAAAGAGTCTCAAATCTGACTTCCCATTATAATCACTTGTGGAGCATTTACAAATCTGGATATCCAGGTTACATGCTCAGAGCCTGATTTACCTCATCTGAATAGAGCTTGGCAGCACTGTTTTGTTTTCATTTTCAGTGTCTCCTCATGAGATTCTAACATGCAGCCAGAGTTAAGAACCACTGAGCTAGAACTTGAGGTTAGTGGACCTAAGGGAGTAAGTTTATTTCCTGGAAGAGGTGATGGGTCTTCAAGCTTTACTCTATCACAACTTATGGACACAGATTACCTGGTTGTAACAACACTGTGTGCAACTGATTTAGGGTAGTCTGAGCAAAACTAGCAGATATAGCCAGATGACTATTAATGAATCAAGAAACAAAAACATTATTCTGTCAAGAGAATCTTTGTATTGATGAGGGGTGCAGGAGAGAGACAAGAAAGAGAGAATTATTTATTGAGGGCTGGCTAAGAGCAGAACACATAAGGAAATATACTATGTGATAGATATATTGTAAGGGAATGGTATCTTAAACTTAGAAGTAAAATCAAATATTTCTAAAGCAATGTAATATCCTAAAAAATATATTAACCACATAAAACATTTCTAATTCTACTGGCAGTAATTAGGCTCTCTATGCACATTCACAGGTGTACAAGCATGATAGTGGGATTATCTATAAATGAAAAAAAAGGGAGGGAGGTTGAGGATTTTGGGTTTAAAATGACCATATTTTATTTATAGACCAAAAAAAATTTTTTTTTAATTTTTATTAACATATAATGTATCATTTGCCCCAGGGTACATGTCTGTGAATTGTCAGACTTAGACATTTCACAGCACTTAACATAGCGCACACCCTCCCCAATGTCCACAACCCAGCCACCTAATCCCTACCCCCCCGCCTCCCAGCAACCCTTAGTTCGTTTCATGAGTCCAGGAGTCTCATATGGTTCATCTCCCTCCCCATCCCCTCCCGTTCCACCTCTCTCCCCCCCCAAACTCCTGA
>CM053612.1:45994260-46015516 GCA_028646535.1 Procyon lotor
TTTCTTTCTTTTTCTTTCTTTTTCTTTCTTTCTTTCTTTCTTTCTTTCTTTCTTTCTTTCTTTCTTTCTTCTTTCTTTCTTTTTTCTCCTTTCTTTCTCTTTCTTTCTTTCTTTCTTTCTCTCTCTCTCTCTCTTTTTTTCTATTTATTTATTTTAAGAGAGAGAGAGAGAACACACAAACAGAAGGGGATGAGGGAGAGGGAGAGAGAAACCAAGTAGATTCTGTATTGAGTGCAGAGCCTGATGCAGGGCTTGATCTCACTATCCTGAGGTCATGGCCTGAGCTGAAATCAAGAGTTAGTCACTTAACTGATTGAGCCACCCATGAGCCCCTCAAACTTTATTTACAGACAACATGGTACTCTACCAATAAACCGTAGAACTGATACACGAATTCAGTAATGTCACAGTATACAAATTCAGTGTACAGAAATCTGTTGCATTTCTATACATCTATAATGAAGCAGCAGAAAGAGAGTTCAAGGAATCCATCCCATGTACAATTGCACCAAAACACATAAGATACTTAGGAATAAACCTAACCAAAGAGGTAAAAGATCTGTACTCTAAAAACTACAGAACACTTATGAAAGAAATTGGAAATGACACAAAGAAATGGAAAAACATTCCATGCTCATGGATTGGAAGAATATTGTTAAAATGTCTATACTACCCAAAGCAATATACACATTTAATGTAATCTCAATCAGAATACTACCAGCATTTTTCACAGAGCTATAACAATTAATCCTAAAATTTGTATGGAACCACAAAAGACCCCAAACAGCTAAAGTAATCCTAAAAAAGAGAAACAAATCTGGAGGCAGCACAAGTTATATTACAAAGCTGTAGTCATCAAGACATTATAGTACTGGCACAAAAAAAGATACACAGATCAGTGGAACAGAATAGAAAATCCAGAATTAGACCAACAACTATATGGTTAACTAATCTTTATCCAAATAGAAAAAGACAGTGTCTTTAACACATGGCGTTTGGAAAACTGGGCAGCCACAAGAATGAAACTGGACTACTTTCTTACAGAATACACAAAAATAAATTCAATATGGATGAAAGACGTAAATATGAGACAGGAAACTTCGAGACAGCAACCTGTTTGACATGGGCTGTGACAATGTCTTACTAGACACATTGCTGAAGGTCAGGGAAACAAAAACAAAAATGAACTATTGGGAGTTCTTCAAAATAAATAGCTTTTGCATAGCAAAGGAAACAACCAAGAAAGCTAAAAAATAACCTAAGGAATTGGAGAAAAAAATTACAAATGACATATTTGATAAAGGGTTAGTATCCAAAACATATAAAGTACTTGAATTTTGTTCAACACTCATACAATAAATAATTCAATAAAAAATAGGCAGAAGCCACGAATATATATTTTTCCAAAGAAGACATACAGGTGGCCAATTGACACAAAGATGATCAACATCATTATCAGTAAAACAGAAGTCAGAACTACAATGAGATATCAGCTCACATCTGTTAGAAAGGCTAAAATCAACAACACAAGAAACAACAGGTGCTGGTGAGGATGTGGAGAAAAGTGAAACCTATTGTACTGTTGGTAGGAATACAAACTTGTGCAGCCACTCTGGAAAATGGTATGGAGAATCCTCAAAAAGTTAAAAATAGTACTACCCCATGACCCAGCAATTGTACTAGTAGGTATTTACCCAAAGGATACAAAAATACAGATTTGAAGGGGCACATGCATCATGATGTTAATATGTTAATAGCAGCCTTATTAGCAATAGCCATATTATGGAAAGAGCACAAGTTCCCATTAATAGATGAATGGATAAAGAAGGAGTATACATATACAGTGGAATATTACTCAGCCATCAAAAAGAATGAAATCTTGTCATTTGCAGTGACATGGATGAAGCTAAAATGTATTATGCTAAGCGAAGTAAGTCAGTCAAAGAAAGACAAATACCATATGATTTCACTCATATGTGGAATTTAAGAAACAAACAGATGAACATAAGGGAAAGGGAAAAAAAGAAAGGGAGGCAAACTGTAAAAGAGACTCTTAAGTGTAGAATCCAGAAGGTTGTTGGTAGGGAGGTGGGCAGGGGGGTGAGATAAATGTGTGATCAGTATTAAGGAGGGTATTTGTGATGAGCACTGGGTGTCTTATTAAGTGAAGAATCACTAAATTCTATTCCTGAAATTAATATCACGCTATCTGTTAACTATGAATTTAAATATAGACATGAAAAATAAAAAGTATGGATCTTATACTCTAGTACTTTGAGTTTTTTTTAAATTTTCTCCAAATTCTCTATGATCACTTTTTTATATTACCTGTCATGCCTAATACCTGAATTTCCTTGTATTAATGCTCCCATCACTAAGACAAAGCCTATCTTTTATATTGAAGTTATCCAAAATAATCCACTGTTAAGAACTACTGTAATAGACTGACTTTTTTTGGAGCAATCACAGTAACAAATTTAATGTTTTCCTTTGAAGTTTCTAAGTCAAAACTTATTACAAAATTGTTCATTTTAACTATTTTATCTTTAAGCATACTTTCTTGTAGGGTATTTAGAAAAGAAAACAATGTTAGTTATAAAATTTCCATTTATGTGTTTATTTTGGACATTGCAGGGGAATGCGGTTCTTTGTTTCTATTGAAGACAGAGCTAGAATTACAGTATGTCCTACACTATATTAATCTATAGGACTTTCAGTATTATATATATAATGAAAGGGCATACTACATAATCAGCATCCAGTAAATATTTATTGACTACCAACTATGTTCCAGAAGCAACTGCCAAAGTTGATACAATTGATATAACCTTTACATATTTATCTTATCAAATTTATGTATGAGACTGTTCTAGGCTAATGAATATAAACAGGAAAACTAGACAATTATCACATTTCTGCATAAGTATAAGGAGTTTTCTAGTATTTCATAATGAAGCAGCTAGAATCCCTAGAGTTAGTTTGTACATTTGAACTCAAACAGGTCATTTCATTAGTTCTTTTAGCTAATGTATTATGTGTGCCAATAACAATGACATTGTTTTTAAGAAGTAGAAAAAGGGGGGGCGCCTGGGTGGCTCAGTGGGTTAAAGCTTCTGCCTTCGGCTCAGGTCATGATCTCAGGGTCATGGGATCAAGCCCCACATCGGGTTCTCTGCTCAGCAGGGAACCTGCTTCTCTTTCTCTCTGCCTGCCTCTCTGCCTACTTGTGATCTCTCTCTTTCTCTCTCTCTCTCTCTCTCTGTCAAATAAATAAATAAAATCTTTTAAAAAAAAAAAGAAGTAGAAAAAGGGGACACACCTGGGTGGCTCAGACATTAAGTATCTGCCTTCAACTCAAGTCATGACCCCAGGGTCCTGGGATTGAGCCCTGTATCAGGGTCCCTGCTCGGCAAGCTCCCCCTGCTGTGTGCTCTCTCTCTCTCTCTCTCTAATAAATAAATAAAATCCTAACAAAAATGAGTAGAAAAAGAGAATCTAATGATAACTATATGTGTGTGTGTGTGTGTGTGTGTGTGTGTGTGTGTGTGTGTGTTTGTAATATATTGCAGGAAGGGATGTAAACTACAACCTTTGTTTTTAATGTTAAGAAACGAGGATTTTATAATTGTTGTTTCGTCACCAATACAATCTTTGATTTCTTTTGCAAGGAAGGAGTAGGGACCCCAGTGATGGTCTAATGTTTCATGAAAAAAATGCTAGTTATCATAGCTAATAAAGATTCTGTTCACTATTATCAAATTGAAATCTACTTCATTGCTTTGCAATGTGAGCAGAGTCATGAACCCACTGTTTGGGGAAATTTCCTTTCTAATTGCATTATGTTCCTACCCATTATGAAGTCACCAAAATCTTTTAACCTGTATATTGATGAAACCATATGTGTTCTTGCTTTAATTTTTCACCATGAGTTATTTTGCCATGGAAGAATGTTGCCTTTGGAGTTTAAAGTAATTTGTTTGACTATATACCATCTATCTGAACTTAGACAAATTGC
Organism: Procyon lotor; assembly: GCA_028646535.1. NCBI lineage: Eukaryota > Metazoa > Chordata > Mammalia > Carnivora > Procyonidae > Procyon > Procyon lotor. The sequence continues at coordinate 45,998,276 of CM053612.1, forward strand.
TGAGCCTCTTTGGGCTTTGGTTTCTTCAACTACCAAAAAAGTAATACCTGTTCTACTTACTTTGTAGAATTTTTATGATAATCAAAGGTAATAAACAAGTGGGAAACTGCTTTGTATGCTAAATTGCTAAACAAACTTGAGCTTTCAAGGAAGTGCCTCACAATATTTTTTTCTCTTTTGCCAAGTCATGGATCTACTAAGAAGAGTCCAATACATGAATTAGAAAGCAAAGGAATGCAGTAACAACCGAATTGATCATTATATATCACTAATCAAAATCTCCAAGAATGTATCTAAGCATCCTTAATACCATAAATGTCAGTAATACATATATTTTTAAGGGAAGATGAAACCTATCCATAATACATTTCTTTGCAAGACTTCCTCTGGCTCCTGGAGTCCATTAGCATTAAATGGAAAAAGATCTAAGACCTACAAACATTACTAAATCTTTAGTGACCAGAAAGATTGGTGACAGCATTTACTGACAATGAAGAATATGATGTACAGAATAGCTTTTGCACTCAGTCTGTGTAATCTTTAAATTCTTTGGTTTGAAGATAAATTTTTTCTTTAAAAGAGGGTATTATTTTGTGTGATCATACTAATGTGTAATACATGCTTCAGTAGTATGGTCTCTGGCACTTAATTAAACTTCTCTAGTCTTTGCAATAACATTCAAAGATAATTATCAGGAACAAAGCAACAAATCTAAAACCTTTGTTTCCTAAAATTAAACATAAGGTACATGTTCTTTCTTTCTCCCACTACAGTCAGTATTTTGAAAGTAGCACTAAAATATTTGGATTGCAAGTTTTTTTAATTTAATTTTTTCAGTGTTTCAGAATTCATTATTTATGCACCACACCCAGTGCTCCATGCAATACGTGCCTTCCTTAATACTTACCACCAGGCTCACCCAAGTTTTTATTAGATCTTATTTTCCTCCTTTTTAAAATCAATTTCTTTGTTCTTATACACATCTCGTGTCCATAAAATGAAAAATGATATAGATTTAGGAGAATAGTGGTCTCAGTGTAGCATCGCTCATATTATTATTCCAGTATCATCTGTTACAAAGTAAGACCAATTCCCACATCTAATTACAAACAGGATTTCAGAGTCATTAAACCAAATATATTTCCATTAGTGCTGCTGTAAGATGATAGAGAAAAAAAGAAGATTAGTTCATGTCCCACCTCTGTTTTTCAAGCTTTGAAGATTTAGACCTCTGTACTCCGACACCATAAATTTGTGGAAGATCAACAAAGTGATAGACACATAAAAATGCTTCATTCTAAACAGTTTAACTGTGTTACTTGCATTTTGTCACTAGTTTTTTTCCATTGCATTTAGTTCTGATAGTAAAAATAGCAAGAAATGGTTCTCTATTACTTGGCAGGTGCCTGGAGGTATGTCCTTGTGTTCTACAAAGAATTGTTCTACATACTTGAAAGCAAATTTAGTACAACAAAGCTTACATATGAAAATGGATTACTTGCAAGTAGGTAATTTTGATTCAATGAGACAAAGTTTTTTTTCTTCTATTAAAATGCAGTGCCAGTTTTTAGAATGCAAGAAGGGTTATAAACTAGATAAAGTAAATCATATGGTATGCTTAAATGGTTGAAATGCAAACTAAGAGATATATATTTTCTTTCAGTGAATACATGCCATGCGCATTAACATTAATGCTTCCAGGGAGGACTATATCCTGAAGTATTCCTGAATGACTGATGTACACAATCAATAGCATTTATTTAGTTACAGTTTTCTTATGGAAAGTCTGCTTAGATAGTCCAAAGATACCTTTAATGTTTTGCTATTCATAGTATGTTAATCCATACAGTTCATGGAGACTAGAGTTTTTCTAAACTGAAGGAAGATGAATATAATCGATCTGGTTCTATAAGTAAAGGAGAGAGAAAGCTTCTCATTTCAGTTTTAACTCTTTCGAGAACAATGATAAGCCCAGTTCTTTTTCCATCATATGTTAATGATTTTACCATTTTATTGTGGGGGAGCTTTGGACCAGGGATAATTTTTTCTTTTTTTTTTTTAAACAATGATGTTTATTCTCTTTTTTTCCCCAAATATGTTTATTTTATTTTTTTCAGTGTTACAAGATTAATTGTTCATGCACCACACCCAGTGCTCCATGCAGTATGTGCCCTCCTCAATACCCGCCACTAGGCTACATTTTTTTTGCCAAGTGCTGTTGAGATGCATTATATAGCACTTCAGCACTATCTAATGTGTATTAAGAAGGTGTACTCTAGTTAAACTAGAATTCTAGAAAAGAAACAGAGGGTTGACAATCAAACCATATCTGAATTATTAGTTTTCTAAAATTTACTTATAGGCAGTCTCTGAACTAAATGGCCACTCTTACATATGTATAGAACACTTCTCTTGCTCTGTTCTGAAATTAGCAGTTACTCTGAAATAACCAGTTACTCTATACCCAAAGGTAGAATTACCATAGCTTGTATTGACCTTAAATATCATTCACTTCCTCTTTTTATATATACAAAGAAACAGAGGGTTAGCTACAGAAAGAGAATTGTTTCTTGGCAGACATGGTTCTAGAACCCAGATCTCCTAACATCCAATAATCATTTGGCTTCTTCCGCAACCTTGCAGCTTAGTTTCAAATACATCCACTTATTTTTCCTCCTTGCCAAACCATCCTGACAGTTCTTGTTTTTTGCCTGAAGGAAGGGATTCAGCCTGATCAAATGTAATCTAGTTATCTACAATCCACAGAAATATTTTATAACTTGAAGTATTTACCAAATCCATTTTTATAAATAATTATAATAGATATTGATAACATCCAAAATGGTAAATAATCAGAAATAGTCAGGAAGATTTTTGCCTAGCAGGGACACGTCTCTTCTTTTTCTCTTTTCTCTCTCTTTCTCTCACACTTCCAGAAACATTATTACAGTATATGAAATTCTATTAATATATCCAGCAGTTAATTCCAAAAGTAGACACAGATCAGAAATGCAGTAAAAAGAGGATGGTGAAGAGAAAAAGGAGAGGATAGAGTTGGAAACATCATTAAGAAACAGGAGCTAGGTGCAAGTGGTGATTTAGACATCAGACCATTCCACAGGTCGACAGAAGATATCAGCTGAGCTTCTTGAGCGTTTCACTTACTGTGATTTTGTCAGTAGAACTTCCAGATAATGGTAATAATTATGAATTTTATGAAAATAAAAAAAAAGTTTAAATCGATACTCCTCTACTCCTCTGTGGAACACAAAACCAACAATAATTTATAAAAAGAAAGTTTAACCAACCATATGCCAAAGTAGGTACATCTCTCTCCAGAGAAAGGCTAGAGACCCAGAAATCAGGGGATAACATGTATTTTACAAATTACTCATAGGGGCACCTGGGTGGCTCAGTCAGTTAAGCATCCAGCTCTTGGTTTCAGTTCAGGTCACAGTCTCAGGGTCATGAGCTCAAGCCCCATGTTGGGCTCTGCACTCAGTGCAGAGCCTGCTTGAGATTCTCTCTCTCTCTCTCCCCTTGCCCCCCCCACAAATAAATAAGTAAAATATTTTTAAAAATTACTCCTACACATTATTTCCAGTGGTAATATCAAAAAGTTTATAATTTTCTACCAATGTAAGGTGTAATATTAAGTTGGACCACCTCACTATGAATTCAACTTTTACAACCTATCTTGAGACTTTTCCAAAATATAGTGACACCAAAAGCCTTATTTCCAATTTTGCCATTACTCCTGGTTAGCTAGTTATGTGATTTCTTCCTTCATTGACTATAAATTAGCAGCTAACACTGAATAGAAACTACTAATTTTCTCCTATTGTTAAACTGTATAACTTTAAGGAAGGCACTGGATTTGTTTGTACCTTTCTTTTCTATGACAATAGGAAGAGTATTGGCTTCTTACTTGCCTCACAGGAGTATTATAAGGCCACGAGGAGGTCAATAATTATATTTTGGCAATACGTATTTAAAATAATTAAAATGCTGATATGTATATATTATTTTTATTAGTAGAGAATAAAACTTTCCATGTTTATAAATGATATGCTATTGTGGTTAAAGCACTAAAATGAAGTGTTTTCTCCTGTTTATCGAAAAGAAAATGATTAAGAAAATACTTCGTTCATTGGATAAGTGTGTAAAAATAATACATACCTTAACAACCCCAAAACACTCCTGGGAAACCTGCACAGCACTCACAAAGATGAAAAACAGTCTTTCTTTGGTCTTGTCATCTTTAACACTAAAATAACAGCCTAGACATTCTGCTTATTAGAATAAAAGACCTACCTCCTTTACCTTTTGAAGCACTTGAAAATTTAAAAGAGAAAACCTAAAAATGCTGACCACACAATAGCTGACTATTCATGGTGGGTGTAGAATATGAAAGGTTACAATATGGATCTGTGCCTACGCATTTCTTTTCAACTTAAGCAACATCCTCTTGCTTCTGCTAACTTGGCAATCATACAGCTGACAGATTTCTGAGTTTTCTAAATAATGCATGGGCTTTTCTTCTAACATGTCAGTGCAAAAGTATCAATTCTGCCCCATTGTTGTTCATGATGCTGATTTGACTTGACAGCATTCCATTAAACCAATGAGGTTTCTTTTTTCCTTCTTCATGGTTCCTTAAATATTCCTCTGAGTGATTATATTTGTGGTTTTTTAAACAGATTATGAAGGAATCACATTTATAAGAAAACTCCATGGCAGATACAGTCAGAAAAAAGTTACAAAACAATAAAACTTTATAACAAGAAACTTTTCCCAATTCTCCTGATTCCTCAAATGTCACTCTTCTTCCTGCCCCACCCCCAAATAAAATCTCTACACTCAAAACTTTTGAACTTCTAAGGAAATACCACTGAAATTTGTAGTACTGTTTGGTATCTTTCTTGGGAAAGCAAAAACACATTCATTAAATCATGCATGTTATTTTCAGAGTCTATACAAGGAAAACAAATGCTTTGTTCCTCACTCAGTCCTTTTGAAAGCAAGACTCTATGAAAGTCCTTTATGAAACCAGGACAATGCACTGATGCTTCATTGATTATGTCCCAGCAGTATAAAGCAGTCTAGAGTCAGAAAGTCTGAAGAGAAGAGCATTTATGCTCTATTTTTAGAATAAGGTAAATATTTTTCAGAGAAGATATTGCCCAATAAAATGTAAACCTTGAGCATCTGGAGAAAAAAACTTTTTTGCCTCATGGTTAAAAATAATTTAGATGTAAATGAGTCTTTGGGGGTTCTAAAGCCTTCTTTGAAAATTTCTGAAAGCCATTTAAGATAAATATTGGGATCTTATAATGATGTCCTAAGGGAGGAACTTGTAACTATTCATTACCCAACTGGAGAAGTTTGACAATTTGATTCCGATCAAAAGAGAAACCTGCTCTGGGAATGCATCAGGTAAAGTAGACAAAGACTCAATTTGCACATCGAGAATAATACTTGTGAAATGACTTTCATTTTGTTGGCAAGAAAGAGAAATCAAGCATCTTTAATAAAATTTAGAAATACTTTTCCTTAGAAAATGTTCTAGATTCGGGGTGGCTCTGGAACTTCATTATCTTCCTCTTCTTTGGTAGCAAGTGGTGCTTTTCCATCTGCAGATTATTTGGGCAGAGCTTCAGGCAGTCTTCTTAAACTAATCAGGCTGTCTGTAGCCAACTGGGTACAGCTTCGTCTCAGCTGCTTTGTCTCAGAATGGATTGTAACAGTGAAAGTGTTCACTGCCAGGAATGTGGTGCTTTCTGAGCTTGAAGCCTCTGCCTTCAGCTCAGGTGATGATCTGAGGGTACTAGGATCGAGCCCCACATCACGCTTTCTGCTCATTGAGGAGCTGCTCCCCACCCCCCGCTCTGCCTGCCTCTCCACCTACTTGTGATCTGTCTCTCTCTGTCAAATAAATAAATAAATAAAATCTTAAAAAAAAAGAAAAGAAAATGTTCTAGGTTCAAAAAAGAGGTAAAATCTGAAACAGGCAGAGTTAAGTATTTGGGCCCCCAAATCTCCTTTTTTCTCCTAGTTGTACATAATCTCTATCTGTTAGGCTTTGCCCAGGGCACTCCCTCTTTTTGTCAGCACCAACTCGCACACTTTTATTCACACTAGTATGTAAACAACTGATAAATGTGAAAATTATAATACCCTAGAGAAATCTAAAATGAACTTTGTACTTGCATTAAAGAAGTACTAAGAGAGGTGACAATACCAGAAATGTGATTTCCCAGAGACCATCAAATCATTTTACTTACAGATAAAATCAGCTCTGGTAAAGTGTCTTGTATTACCTGATTAATTAAATCTGATTTTGCTGAAGGAAAATGTTCTCTGAGAATCCATGCCCAATCAACTTCTTAGTAAGTCAACAATCAAAACCATCACACATGAGTGAAATATTTCCTACATTGAGTGCCTACATTAAGTTTCTATATGGAGTTTCTACATTGAGAGTCAGTGGCCTTAATTGAGATTTCTAGAAAGTTTCTCCAACTCTACTTTTTTATTCTTGGAGAGCAACTGCTTTTCACTGTGTGTACTCATTTTTTTTTCTCCCATATATATTTACTGCTGATTTATTAATAAAATTTAAGCAGAAATATAGTCAGAGTATTTTGATAAATAATTACTTATGGTTAAGCATTATCCTATTATTATTAACATAACATATATGTTTATATATATATGTGTATAACACATATTTATAAATGTTTATGTGTGTCCTCTAGCTGCCACCTTGTGTCTCCATGTGTGTGCACCTTATCTCAGCTGGTCCTCCTGAGACTCTCTAAGCACCAATCCTAGTGCCTGAGGTGGTCCCATTTCCACACCAACAAGATGAAAGAAACTATCATGAGCCAGGAGAAACTTAGCAAACTTCAAGCACAAGTGTGCATTGGTGGGAAAGGAACTGCTCACCAAAAGAAGGTGGTTCATAAAACAACTACAGCAGATGATAAAAACAAAACAAAAACAAAACTTTAGTCCTTCTTAAAGAAGTTAGGGATAAACACTATCTCTGGTATCGAAGAAGTGAATATGTTCACAAACCAAGGAACAGTGATCCACTTTAACAACACTACAGTTGAGGCATTCCTGGCAGTGAACACTTTCACTGTTACAATCCATTCTGAGACAAAGCAGCTGACAGAAATGCTACCCAGTATCTTAAGCCAACTGGGTACAAACAGCCTGATTAGTTTAAGAAGACTGGCTGAAGCTCTGCCCAAATAATCTGCAGATGGAAAAGCACCACTTGCTACCAAAGAAGAGGAAGATGATGAAGTTCCAGATCTTGTTGAGAATTCTGATGAAGCTTCCAAGAATGAAGTAGACTGAATTAAGTCAACATTGGAAGAAGATAAAACTTGAGGAAGTTTCTGGGAGCTGTTATTTTATGACTGCTTTTTAAAATCTTGTTCATGGATCCGATAAAATCTAGATCTCTAATATTTTTAAGCCCAAGCCCCTTGGACACTGCAGCTTTTTTAGTTTTTGGCTTATGCACAATTCATTCTTTGGTGCTAATTAAGCTGAAGAAGCCTGGGAATAAAGTTTGAAACAAGATTACTAAAGTTCTTTGCCTAGTTAAAAAAAAATGTGTGTGTGTGTAATTTTGGGTATGGTAATTCCCTTGAAAGGGCTCCTATTTAACTATTTTAAGGTTTAAGATTAAGGGTTTTGTCTTTCCATATTGTAAGCCAGAAGAGAAAGGAAAAGTCCTAATAAGATAATAATTTCCTTGAGGACATACCTGAATCCATAAATAATTTTTTTAAGGGCATGTGCTGTGATGAGCACTAGGTGTTATACTTAACTAATGAATCACTGAACACTGCATCAAGGACTAACTATGTACTATACAGTGGCTAACTGAACATAATAAAAAATAATAATAAAATTTAAAAATTAAAAAAAAGATTTTGTTTATTTGAGAGAGAGAGAGAGAGAGAGAGAGAGAGCACAGGCAATGGGGAGGGGCAGAGGGAGAAGCAGATTCCCCGCAGAACAAAGAGCCAGATGTAGGGCTTAGTCCCAGGACACTGAGATCATGACCTGAGCTGAAGGCAGATGCCCAACCAACTGAGCCTCCCAGGCGCCCCCATAAACAATGTATCTTAAGACAGTTCAGTTACTGACAAACTTCCCAATATGTAACTTCTCATTTTATTCTCATGTTCATGCTATTTCAGCAGAAAAGGCTTGTAAAAGTCTCCCTTTACCCCTGGAGTCAAATAGTCATGTGTTTATCTCTGGTAATAATACTCTATGCACTCTTCTTGGACTAAGCTTTTGTCCCTTAAATAATCTTATCTCCACCTGTGACAGGTAGGCAAGGGTTGGAATGCTACGCTAATTCTAGAAAGATTGTAAAAAAGCATTGGGTTTAATGAAATGCTGCTATAATTATCCCTTTGTGGTATGATTTACTTCTCTGTTGCATATTTGTATACTATAAACTTTAAAAGTCAGAGATCAGTTCCTCTCTCCCTACATCACCTATACTATCATATATCACTTCTTATCTCTTCAAGTCATAGTTTTTGGTATTCTCAACGTTCTTGGGGACACTGGAATTTCTGCTATCCAGCAGGATTAGCTTTCCTGTAAGAAGGGGAATTATAATGTTGGAATACCATGAAATCTGCACAACAAAGTACAGAGTTTAGAGTATCTAGGAAATGTATGATAAGTTACAATTTAATTTTTGAAACCAATCTCTGGATATGTAATCTGTGAATTTCACTTTGGGAATATAAAGTGTTGCAGCCACTTCAGAAAATAGTTTGGCATTTCTTCAAAAAGAGTAAACAGAGTTACCATTTGACCCAGCAATTCCACTTCTAGTTATACACCCAAGAGACATGAAAACATATGTCCACCTAAAACCTTGCACATGAACATTGATAGTAGCACCATTTATAATAAGCAAAAAGTAGAAACAACTTAAATGTCCATCAACAGATGAATGGTGAAACAAAATATAGTGCCTTTATATGATGGAATATTATTCAGGCATTAGAAGCATACTGATAAATGCTACAATGTGGGTGAAACCTGAAAACATTATGTCAGGTTAAAGGTCAATATCCCTGATAAACATAGATGCAAAAATCCTCAATGAAATACTAGCATACAGAATTCAAAAATATACTTAAAAAATCATTCACCACAACCAAGTGGGATTTATTCCTGGGTTATAAGTGTAGTTCAATACTTATAAATCAATCAATGTGATATGTAACATCAATAAGAGAAATGACAAGAACCATATGATCATTTCAATAGATATAGAAAAAGCATTTGGGGACACCTGGGTGGCTCAGTGGGTTAAAGCCTCTGCTTTTGGCTCCAGTCATGGTCTTAGGGTCCTGGGATCTAGTCCCGCATTGGGCTCTCTGCTCAGCAGGAAGCCTGCTTCCCCCCTCCCCTGCCAGCCTCTCTGCCTACTTGTGATCTCTCTGTCAAATAAATAAATAAAATCTTTTCTTAAAAAAGAAAAGAAAAAGCATTTGATGAAGTACAACATCCATTCATGATGGACATTAGGAAAAGGGAAAAATGAAGGGGGAGAAATTGGAGTGAGAGATGAACCATGAGAGATTATGGACTCCAGGAAATAAACTGAGGGTTTTAGAAGGTAAGGGGGTGAGGGAATGAGTGAGCCTGGTGATGGATATTAAGGGATGCATGCAATTTTTTTCAAACTCTAACTCATTTACAAAATTTTATTTTTAAAATAAAATATACCAATAGTCAGTATTGTAAACTCCATTTATGAACATGATCTCCCAAGTAACATATACATGACAACTCATTTACGATAATTTCTCCAAAGGTTTCAGAGAAAGGAATTAAAATTCTATTTTTCTTGGTCTAGTTTAAGAGCTATTGCTTATACTTTCCTTTTCTGTTGTTTGTCACCTGTTTGTATTTAATCTGTAAGGAAAATATGTGTTTCCTAGAAGATACTGCAAATCAATTTGCAAATAGCTTGTAGAGAGCAGTGTGGTGAGTAACACTCAGCATGACTTCCTAAAGACCAAGACTTGTCAAATGAATCTAATCTCCTTCTGTGACAGAATGACAGCCTGAAGATAGAGGGGAAGCAACAGATACAATTTATTTTGACTTTATCAGGCTTTTGAGGCCAGTCTTAACAATTGGCTCATCAATAAAGTATGAAAATCCAGGCAGGTGATATGGCTAGAGAGAGTTCCCAGAAGCAGGAGAGGAGCACTCAAAGGTCGTCACCCCTGTATTAATGTCAGTCTGGGGCAATGATAAAAATATCTCCTAAATCCCAAAGGGAGTCAAATATTTGTATCACTGTCCTTAACACAAACATGGGATATTTTGATCAGGTAACACTAGACTAAAACTTCTGACAGTTGGCTCAGAATCTGAAATGACATTGCTACATGGAAGACACACTAAGAAATAAATGATATGGAATTTCAGAGAACTGGATTCAGGAGAGTGCCCTTAAATAAAAACAATATAAACAGATAAAGGAGACAGAAAGATGTTTATGTATCATAGAAATGAAGATTAGAATTCAAAAACAATAATGATTATCTCAAACTCCTTCACTTTAAGGCACAAAAATAGAAGAGGACTTCAAATCACAAACAGAATAAAACTGTAGTAGAAATACATATTTAGAATTAATGTACAAAAACTAAAAAATGCTTGGGGCGCCTAGGTGGCTCCGTGGGTTAAAAAAGCCTCTGCCTTCAAGGGCTCGGGTCCTGGAATTGAACCCCGTATGGGGTTCTCTGCTTGGCGAGGAGCCTGCTTCCTTTTTTCTCTCTGCCTACCTCTCTGCCTACTTGTGATCTCTTTCTCTGTGTCAAATAAATAAATAAAATATTTAAAAAAAAACTTCAAAAATGCTTAAAGAGCTTAACATGTAGAAATCAAGACAGTAGATCCAGCACTTGCTAGATTCTTTCTCAGAAGTGGAGTCTGCCCTTTGCTCCAATTAATAGTCTACTTGGTGGCAGGAGGAAAGAGTAGTATTAAGAATAAAGACAAAGAATGATTATAGTCTGACAAATAAGATCAATAAGGAAAGATCACATTGTTTTGAATTATTCATTTTGAAAAAAGGTAATGCTTAGACTTAACTTGGAGGTGTTTTTATACAAACTACCTTAATAACACTGAGAGAATAATTTCTTAATCCACTACATGAGTTATTAAGAGTATACATAATAAATAACTCTCCATTAGTCAGAGTTTCTTATGCCTGGAATAAGTTTTTAGAAAGGTCTTCAAAAATACAATGGGTTCTGGGAGCACCTGACTGGCTCATTTGGCAAAGCAAGCTCTTAATCTTGGGGATTGTGAGTTTGAACCCTACATTGGGTGTAGAGACTCTTAACCATAGAAATTAAACTGAGGGTTGCTGGAGGGGAGGAGGATGATAGCATGGGGTAATTGGGTGATGGGCATTAAGGAGGGCATGTGATGTGATGAGCACTGGATGTTATACACAACTGATGAATTACTGAACTCTATACCTCAAACTGATGAAACTATATGTTGGCTAATTGAATTTAAATTAAAAAACAATGAGAAAATAAACAAAAGAAACCAATGGGTTCTTCTGGCTTACATTCCTTTTTAAGTGGCTATAGGCATGAAAGTAAGATGGATAAAGTGCCCAAAGTTCACAATTCTATGAGAAAGACATCTAAAACCAGTTCCCAGCATCAAGATCCAATAAAATCAAGCATGCTTCATTTGATTCTCTAGAACCATCTTGCTCCATATCTAAAGAGGTGTTTGGATAACATGAATAACGAAGGTAACTTTGGGATTTTCTATTTCAACTTTGCAAGTTGGTCAACCATATATAATTTGATTCTTTCCACTATAAACTATATCGTCTAAAAGGTAAAGTATTCAATATCTGCTCAGAAGCTAAACCAACACAAAAGTCAGAACAAGTAGGGACTCAGAGGATAAAGATTTACATGATTAGCATCTTGGATTCTTTAGAGGAAGTCACTCTGCACAGTTCTTACTGAAATAGGCAATGTAGTTGAAAACTACTCTGCTTATTTCTATTTCCACTTATTTCTAAATGGGCAACCCTTGAAGTCTTTGTTACAGTAAAAAAAAAAAAAAAAAAAAGGACCTGCTGCCGTATAACTATATTTCTGATTTGACAGCTACAATTATAATCATTCAGGCATCTATTTCCCACAAACTCTCCACAGCCATAACCTTTAGTGATTAATTATAAAGCTCCAAGAGCAATAATACACAGACTAATTTCCTAAAACAATAAAAGACAGAATTTCTCATTTGGAGCTAAATGAAACATGAACAGGTTGTTATTCATGCTGAAATCTTGATGCAGAGTCATGGTGCAGCCATTATAGAAGCTATTAAACAAAATCTCAAATCAAAGAAATTATAGGTCTGTCTACAAAAGAGAAAATACTGTTTTTGCCTAAGAAATTTCTAACATCTGTGCTTGCTTTTCCTTTTTAAGTCTCATATTGTTCTTTCCTGTTTCTCCTCTTACTGAATCATCTAAAAATAACAATTTTAACCAAACAGGAGGAGATACAAGAATTCACAGAAGGAAAATTCCTATTCACTTACATTCAAACATCTCAACTAAATACAGGCTTCCTGTCCATGACAAAAGAATCATATTCAAAAATTACTCTAACCTCTTGTAGAGTGTCTTATTAATGGTCATTATCCACACTGTTCATTTCACTCACATACTGGACCTTTATGAAATGTCTGTCATTTGCTAGTCACTTCAACTATACCACTGGAATTAAGTGCAACCAAAGCTAAAAATAACCACCATAGATCATAATCTAATCTCAGTATCTAGGTCACCACACAAGTCATATAAAACATTCAATATATTTTCTTCATATAATACTTCACAACCCACTTGATTGAATATTATTACGGCATTGACTGATTTTTCTTGACCTAAATTGGATCTAGTACTTATCCTGTATATAGAGACTTAGTGATTCTCCAATACCTAATTTACCTTCGGTTTGAGTGCCTGACTTTCCATTTCTACTTGAACCATAAACATTCAGGAAGACTACACCCATTAATAGTAATCAGACCCTAAATGCTGTTAATTGATATCTCCCCTGCCAATATCTACCTGCTTCTTTCCCTTCTTGGAAGGCACTAAAGTAAATCAAAAGTTGATAACCATGGAAATCAAAACAAGAGAAATCAAGCACAGTGTTTGATCTCAAACAAATTAAACATCACCAATTTAAATCCTGAGTTAGAATACCCAGAGAGTATCAAGACATACTAGTCCTTGGGATCTGAAAAAAATATTTCAGATCCAAAATTCTTGATATGAGTTTCCATTTGCAGATGATCACTTGTGAAACTGCAGCTTATGTTTTTCAATGAGCAGATATTTCATTTATGCAGGCTCTTCCCACATTTATTGAAGTATAATTGATAAATAAAAATTGTATATATCTGGGGCGCCTGGGTGGCTCAGTCGCTAAGCGTCTGCCTTCTGCTCAGGTCATGATCCCAGAGTCCTGGGATCGAGCCCCGCCTCCTTGCTCGGCAGGAAGCCTACTTCTCCTGCTACCATTCCCTCTGCTTGTGTTCCCTCTCTCGCTGTGTTTCTCTCTGTCAAATAAATAAAATCTTTAAAAAAAATTGTATATATCTAAGATATACACTTGACAATTTGATATACATATACATTGTGAAATAATCTCTATAATCAAGTGAATTAACATGTATATCACCTCACATAATTAGCATTTTCTTTTTCTTCAATTTTTGTGGTAAAAACACTTAAGATCTTAGCAAATTTCAAGTAAACACTACAGTATTGTCAACTATAGTCACATCGTTGTATATTAGAGTCTCAAAACTTACTCATCTTGCATAACTGAAACATTGTATACCTTGACCAACATCTCCCTATTTCCCCACTCTCCAGCCCTTGTCAACTGCTATTCTCTGATTTTGACTATTTTGGAATCTACATGTGAAAGAGATCATGTAGTATTTTGCCTCTAGCTTTTTTCACTTAGCATAACATCCTCTAGATTCATCTATGCTGTTGGAAATGGAAGGATTTGCATTTTTATGGCTGAATAATATTCCAGTATATATCACATTTTTCTCTATTGATTCATCTTTAGAAGATGTTTAAATTGCTTCCACATCTTGATTATTGTGGACCCTACTGCAATGAACACAAGAATGAAGATGTCATTTTAAGGTTCTGATTTCATTTTCTTTGGATGTATACCCAGAAGTGGGATTGGTAGATCATAAGGTAGTTTTATTTAATTTTTTGAACTACTATGCTTTTTCCCATAATGATTGTACCAATTTACATAACCAACAGTGTGCAAGAGTTTCCTCTCTCCACAACCTGCCAATACTTTCATCTTTTTGTTTCTCTGATAAAAGCAATTCTAACAGGTGTGAGATGATATTTTATGGTGTTGATTTGCATTTCTGTGATGATTAGTGAAGTAGGGCACCATTTCATACACCTGTTCGTGATTGCATGTCTTCATTTGAGAAATAGCTATTCAGTTCCATTGCCTATTTTTTAATTGGATTATTTGGGGTTTCTTTTGGCTATAGAACTGAGTTCCTTATATATTTTGAATTTTAGCCCCACAATAGTTATACAGTTTACAAGTATTTTCTCCCATTCCATAGGTTTCCTTTTCACTCGGTTGATTGTTTCCTTTGTTGTGTAGAAGCTTTTTAGGTTTAGGAAATCCCACTTGTCTATTTTTACTTTTGTTGCTTGTGCTTTTGGTATTTTTGGTATCATAACTAAAAAAAAAAAAGAAAAAAAATCATTTCCCCGTCAATGTAAAGAAGCTTTTTTCTTATATTTTCTTCTAGTAGTTTTTTTTAAGGTCTTGCGTTTTAGTCTCCATCCATTTTGAGTTGATTTTTGTATAAGATGTGAGATAACAGCTCATTATATCTCATAAGGATACCCTTTTTTCCCAGCACATTTGAGACTATCCTTTCCCCATTTTATGTTCTCGGAACATCTGTCAAAGACCAATTTGTTGTAAATACAAAGATTTATTTCTGTGCTCCTAATTGTGTTCCAATGGTCTATGGGCCTGATTTTATGCCAGTATCTTATTTTGTTGATTACTAAAGCTTTGTAGTATATTTTAAAATCAAGCACTGTGCTGCTGCTAGCTTTCTTCTTTCTCAGTCATGCTTTGGCTGTTCAGGAAATTTTGTGGTTCCATAAAAATTTCAGAATTTCTTGTTTTATTTCCATGAAAAATGCCATTGGATTTTGATAAAGATCGCAATTGAATTTGTAGACCACATTGAGTAAGGTGGATATTTCAACAATACTTTCCAGCATGACTGTGGGATATTTTCCCATTTATCTATGTCTTCTTTAATTTTCTTCACTAATGTTTTATAATTTTTGGTGTACAAGTCTTTCATCTCTTTAAGTATATTCCTAAGCATTTAATAATTTTTGTTGCTATTGTAAATGAAATTGGTCCTTTAATTTCTTCTTTAGATAGTTCACTGTATGTACATAGAAACACCACTAATTTTTGTATACTGCTTTGGTATACTGAAACTTTATTAAATCCATTTATTGGTTATAGAATTTTTGATATTGTTGAGTCTCTTAGAATTTTCTACATATAAGACCATATCATAGGATTATATAAAGGATTATCTCAAATAGAGATAATTTTACTTCTTTTCTGATTTGATGTCTTTTATTTATTTCTCTTACCTAATTGCTCTGGCTAAGGCTTCCAGTACTATGTTGAACAGAAAAGTTGGAAATAGGCATCCTTGCCTCCTACCAGAATGTAGAGGGAAAGCTTTATGATTTTCAGCACTGATTGAAGTGTTAACTGTGTGTTTTTTATCTATGGTCTTTATTTTGTGAGTTAACCTATATCTATACCTTTTGTTTACAATTTTAATCATAAATGGCTATTGAGCTTTCCCAAATGCTTTTTCTGTGTCTAT
Source organism: Procyon lotor (assembly GCA_028646535.1). Taxonomy (NCBI): domain Eukaryota; kingdom Metazoa; phylum Chordata; class Mammalia; order Carnivora; family Procyonidae; genus Procyon; species Procyon lotor. Next base: position 46,014,320 of record CM053612.1, read on the forward strand.
TAAGATAATCATGTGGTTCTTTCTTTCACTTTGTCCATCTTTTATCACACTGACTGATTTGCATATTTTAAACCAACCTTGCATCCCAGAGATAAATCTTCCTTGCTCATGGTGTATTATCCTTTTAATGTGCTGTTAAATTTGGTTTGTACTACTTTATTGAGAATTTATGCATCCATATTTATCAGGGATATTGGCCTTTAATTTTTCTTGTAGTGTTTTTTTATTTTTTAACCTGGGTTCTTAAAAAAGATTTTATTTATTTGAGAGAGACAGCAAGAGAGAGCACAATTGGGAAGAGGGACAGATGGAGAGGGAGAAGCAGACTCCTTGCTGAGCAGGGAACCCAAAAACATAGGGCTCCATCCCAGGACCCTGAGATCATGACCTGAGCCAAAGGAAGAGGCTTAACCAGCTTAACCAGTTTAGCCACCCAGGCACCCCATTTATCTGTTTTTCCCCCCAAAAATGTTTATTTTATTTTTTCAGTGTTACAAGATTTATTGTTCATGCACTAAACCCAGTGCTCCATGCAATACATGCCCTCCTCAATACCCACAACTAGGCTCTCCCAGCCCTCCACCCCCACCCCTCCTAAACCCTCAGTTTGTTGCTCAGAGTCCACACTCTCTCATGGTTCAACTCCCCCTCTGATTTCCCCCCATTCACCTTTCCCTTCCTTCTCACAATGCCCTCCATGTTTTTCTTTAAGCTCAGCACGTAAGTGAGACCATAAGGTAATTGGCTCTCTCCACTTGTCTTATTTCACTCCGCATAATCTCTTCCAGTCCCATCCATGTTGATACAAAAGTTGGATATTCATCCTTTCTAATAGAGGCATAATATTCCATTGTATATATGTATGATATCTTCTTTATCCATTCATCTGTTGAAGAGCATCTTGGTTCTTTCCACAGTTTGGCAATTGTGGTCATTGCTGCTATGAACATTGGGGTACATGTGGCCCTATTTTGTAATGCATCTGCTTCTTTGGGGTAAATACCCAGTAGTGCGATGGCTGGGTCATAGGGTAGCTCTATTTTTAATTTCTTGAGGAATCTCCACACTGTTTTCCAAAGTGGCTGCACCAGCTTGCAATCCCACCAACAGTGTAAGAGGGTGCCCCTTTCTCCACACCCTCTCCAACATTTGTTGTTTACTGTCCTGTTGGTTTTGGCCATTCTGACTGGTGTAAGG
>CM053612.1:46016016-46051331 GCA_028646535.1 Procyon lotor
AAGAGGTTACTGCCTATGTTCTCCTCTAGGATTTTGATAGATTCCTGCCTTGCATTGAGGTCTTTTATCCATTTTGGGTTTATCTTTGTGTATGGTGTAAGAGAATGATCAAGTTTCATTCTTCTACATATAGCTGTCCAATTTTCCCAGCACCATTTATTGAAGAGACTGTCTTTTTTCCACTGGATATTTTTTCCTGTTTTGTCAAAGATTATTTGACCATATTAAAAAACCAGATATTTCCTTTGATGGAAATATCTTTTTTTTTATCAGTGTAATGCTGGGGACACAAAATGAGTTTTGGAGTGTCCCCTCTTCCTCAATTTTTGGAAAACATTAAGAAGGATTGGGGTTAATTTCTTTTTTTTTATTAATTTTTATTAACATATAATGTATTATTTGCCCCAGGGTACATGTCTGTGAATCTTCGGGCTTACACATTTCACAGCACTTAAAAGCACATACCCTCCCCAATGTCCACAACCCAGCCACCCTATCCCTAACCCCCACCCCTACCCCGGCCACCCTTAGTTCATTTCTTGAGTCTAGGAGTCTCTTATGGTTTGTCTCCCTCCCCATCCCTTCCTGTTTCATTTCTCTCCCCTACCCCCCAAACTCCTGCCTTGCCTCTCAAGTTCTTCATATCAGAGAGATCATGTGATACTTGTCTTTCTCTGACTGACTTATTTCGCTTAGCATAACATCCTCCAGTTCCATCCACGTCGTTGCAAATGGCCAGATTTCATTTCTCTTGATGGCTGCATAGTATTTTCTATTTAAATCTTTGATAGAATTCATCAGAGGACCTATGTGGACCTGGGATTGTTTTGCTGTTGTTATTTTTGGGAAGTTTTTGATTACTGATTCATTATTCTTGCTGGTAATTGATCTATTCAGGCTTTCTATGTCCTCTTCAGTTTTGGTAGGTTATGTATTTCTAGAAATTTATCCATTTCTTCTAAATGAATCAGTTTGTTGGTGTGTAATTTTCCCTTATAATGTCTTGTCATCTTTTATATTTCTGAGGCATTATTTTAATGGCTTAGCTTTCATTTCTGATTTTATGTATTTGCATCTTTTCTCTTTGTTCCTTAGTCTAGCTAAGGTTTGTTGATTTTGATTTTGTTCCTTTTCAAAAAAAAAAACCAACTTTTAGTTTTGTTGATTTTTCTATTTTTTAATCTTCCACTTTATTTCTTTCTGCTGTAATCTTCATTGTATCCTACCCTCTACTAACTTTGGGTTTAATTTGTTCTTATTTTTCTAGTTCCTTCAGGTGTAAAATTAGGTTGTTTGAGATTTTTTTTTCTTTTTTAATGTAGGCATTAATCACTAAAAACTTCTTTCCTAGTACTACTTTTGCTATACCCATTGTTTTGTTATTTTTTATTTTCATTTTCATTTGTCTAAAGGTCTTTTTTAAGTTGCACCCTTTTTATTTATTTAAACATCCTGGAGGGAGGGGCAAGATGGTGGAGAATTAGGAGACCCTGTTTCAACCAGTCCCCTAGGTGAGCTAAATATCAATCAAAAAACTCTGACCACCTATGAAATCACCCTGAGATTCAAGATTTTGAGATTATAATTATATATAATTATAAGATTATAAGATTTATATAAATTATAAATATTTATATATAATCATATATTTATTTAATATATTTATATAATATAATTATATAACATATAATTATATATGATTATAAGATTATAATTATATTTGATTATACAAATATATAATTATATATAACATATAATTATATAATAAGATAATTATAAGATTATCCACTTCTGGATCTCTACAGGGGCAGAAGACATCAGTGGAGAGGTAAAGAAGAATGGGAATACTTGGGCTGATATCAGAGGATAAACAGAAGGGGGAGGTAGTCACCAGAAGTGACTCACTGAAAGTAATACCCCAATACAAAAGTGCCCTGGGCTTGGGGACCAGCATTAACTTGGAGTCTGGTTAAAAGCACTCAAAAAGAGCAAATGGTCTTAAGGGGCAAATGGTGGAATCAGGTGGCCACCAGCATGGTCTTAAGCTCACAGTTCCAGGATGGTCACAACCAGTGACCACTCATGCCTTAGAGAAACCAGTGGGGCCTCCAATTCCCCTGGGTCAGTGGTTATCTGCTGCTTGCACCACTGCTTGGGCTGGGCACACCCCTGCCCACTCCTGAGAGAGCCTGGTATGGGCACTGGTCATTGGTCTCTGAACTCACGGTCTTCTGTGACTTGCACTGCTGCAGGGTCATGGATGTGGACCCCAGACAGTAGTCCCAACAGCTGCAAGGATTGGGCTCCCTCAGGTCAATATTGCTTGTGGTTATAGTGGCATGGGGTGCAGAGACAAGCGGGGGCCTTGGGCAACCACTGAGACTGTGGCTGGGAGTGCTCACCACCTGTGGGAGGTTGTGGTGTTCAGCAGAGATTGCAGAGGGAGAGTCTGTGTGTTTTGGACCATCTGGGGGGAGCAGACTGAGGCTTCTCTCTGAGGCTGAGGGATGGGTACAGACAGTTTACTTTTTGTACTAGCCCTCTGAAAAGCCACAAAAAGCCACCAAAGAACGAAAATCTCCAAGGAACAAAAACCTGAAAAACTGACCACCTATGAAATCACCAGCTCCTTGAGATGGGGCAGGGCAACTCAGCCCAAGGAAGATTGACTGAAAAACAATGCAGCAGGCCCCTCCCCCAGGAGACAAGCCCAAAGAACAAGAGGACAATAACCACAGGGTCCCCATAAAACTTTAAAACCCCAACATTAGGGGAAACGAAATTTGTATATTTTATTTCGTAGATATAACTTTTTAAAATTAGTTCTCACAATTCTTTTATTTTTTTACCTCTCACTACTACAACTAGATATTTAATACAACATATTACATAATAACTTTTTAACTTGAACATTTTTCATACATTTATTTGGGTTTCTTTTTCATTTTCTTTTTTTAATATATACATAGATATAAGCTTCAAGGTAATCACTTTTCCCTATTCAATACTACCCCTATATATAAGCCAGTTTTAAACTCCCTGTACCTCTGGAAAGTTGAGTCCTCTAACAAATATAACAAGATACACCCAGGAAGTACTGAAATAACCTTCTTTGCACACATCAAGGGTTTATAATCACCTTCCCAACTTATTCTTCTGTCAGTGTTTCCATGCATTTGTTTTTGTTTTTATACTATATAAATCTTATTTTGGGGATTCATTTTGACTGGGTTTTTCTTCTTTTTTTCTTTCTTCTCTTTTACTTTTGTCAGTCTTTTGTTAGTTCATTTTTGGTTTATATACCTTATAAATCTTACTTTTGGGACTCATTTTGGCTGGGGCTTTCTTTCTTTCTATCTTTCTTTCTTTCTTTTTCTCCTCTTTCTTTTTTTCTTTCTTTTTGGTGGTGACTTCTCATTGCTCTGAAACGTTCCAAGGGGCCCCTTGACTGGATCATGGTTGATCTATTCAGCTATACATCACCTCAACCACCTCTCACCAAAATGACTAGGAAGAGGAGCACTCAATAGAGGAAACATTCACGGACTGTGACCTCTGCCACAGAATTATTGGATATAGACATAAACAATATGTCAGAAATAGAATTCAGGGTAAAAATTGTCCAGGAAGTGGCTAGGTTGGAGAAGACCATTAGTGGCAATATAGAGTCTCTAAGGAGGGAAAAGAGAGCTGATTTGGCAGAAGCAAAAAAATGCTGTTAATGAGATACAATCTAATCTAAACACTCTAACAGCTAGGATAATCGAGGCAGAAAATCAAATTAGTGATCTAGAAGACAAACTGATAGAAAAGCAGGATTAGGATGATGCATGGAAAAAAAAACTTAGAAGCCATGAAAACAGAATTAGGGAAATAAATGATTCCATAAAACATTCAAATGTTAGAATTATAGGGCTCCCTGTGGGGGTGGAGAAAGAGAGAAGATTAGAAGATATACTTAAATGAACACTGGATGAAAATTTCCCTAATCTGGGGAATGGAACAAGTGTTCATGTCCTAGAGGCAGAGAGGACACCCCCCAAAGATCAAAGAGTCTAGAAAGACCTCCAGACACTTAATTGTGAGATTCATGAATCATAAATTCAGACAGAAGTTCTTAAAGGCACCTAGGGGAAGAGATTCCTTACATACATAGGAAGGACCTTTAGAACAACGTCAGACCTGTCAGACAACATGACAGAAACATGATAAGCCAGAAAGGGCTGGCAAGACATATTCAGGGCAACAAATGAGAAGAATATGCAGCCAAGAATACTTTATCCAGAAAGGCTGACATACAGAATGAATTGAGAGATGAAGAGCTTCTAAGACCAGCAAGGTCTAAAAGATTATGTGACCACCAAGCCAGCACTACAAGAAATACTAAAGGAGGTTCTATAAAAGAAGAAAGAACCCAACACTGACATAGAACAGAATTTACAGAGACAGTCTATAGAAACAAGGACTTCACAGGCAACATGATGTCAATAATAACTTTCGATAATCACTCTCAATGTGAAAAACCTAAATGCTCCCATAAAAAAGAACAGGGTTGCATACTGGATAAAACGACAGGACCCATCCATATGCTTGGACATTTGGAACCTAAAGGTACATCCAGACTGAAACTGAAGGGATGGAGAAACATCTCTCATGACAATGGGTCTCAAAAGAAAGCTGGGATTGTGATTCTAATATCAAAGAAATTAGATTTTAAGCTAAACAGTAGTCAGAGATACAGAAGGACACTACATCATTCTTAAAGGGTCTAGCCACCAAAAAGATCTAACAATTGTAAATATTTATGTCCCCAACATGGGACAAGCCAACTACATAAGCCAACTGTTAATCAAAATAAAGAGTCATATTGATATGAATACATTAATGGTAGGAGATCTTAACATACCACTCTCAGCAATAGACAGATCATCTAAGCAGAAAATCAACAAAGAAACAAGAGCAATGAATGACACATAGGACCAGATGGGCCTTATAGATATACAAAACATTCCACCCCAAAACAACAGAATGCACATTCTTCTTGGGCACACATGGAACTTTCCCCAGAATAGACCACAAACTAAGTCACAAATCAGGTGTCAACCAACACCAAAAGATTGAGATGAATCCCTGCATATTCTCAGACTACCATGCTTTGGAATCAGAATTCAACTAAAGAAAAAGTTTGGAAGGAATTCAAACACATCAAGCTAAAGACCGTTCTGCTCAAGAATGTTTGGATTAATGAAGGAAATCAAAGAACTTAAACAATTTGTGGAAATGAATTTGATGATTAGAATGAGAATGAAACAAATTGGTCCAAAACTTATGGAATACTGCAAAGGCGGCCCTAAGGGGGCATACGTAGGCATACAAGCCTCACTCAAAAAAAACTGAAAAATCCTGAATACACCAGCTGTCTTTACACCTTAAAGAAGTGGAAAATCAACAACAAATTAAGCCAACACCATGAACAAGGAGAGAAAAAATTAAGATTAGAGCAGAGATAAATGAGTTAGAAACTGGAGATACAGTAGAACACATCAATGAAACTAGAAGCTGGTTCTTTGAAAAAATCATTAAGATTGGTAAACCACTGTCCAAACTAATCCAAAAGAAAACAGAGATGAACCAAATTAATAAAATTATGAATGAAAGGGGAGAAATCACGACTAACAGCAAGGAAATAAAACAATCATTAAGAATTATTATCAACAGCCAAATGACAATAAGTTAAGCAACCAAGAAGAAATAGATGCATTGCTGGAAACCTACAAATTTTGAAGACTGAAACAGGAAGAAATTAACAATCTGAAAAGACCAATAACTAGTCACGAGATTGGAGAAGTGATCAAAAATGTCCAAAAAACCAAGAATCCAGGAACTGATGGATTCCCTGGGGAATTCTACCAAGCATGCAAAGAAATAATGCCTATTCCCCTAAAGGTGTTTTAAAAAATAGAAGCAGAAGGAAAACTTCCAGATACTTTCTATGAAGCCAGCATTACCTTGATGCCCAAACCAGGCAAAGACCCCATCAAAAAGGAGAATTTCGGGATGCTTGAGTGGTTCAGTAGGTTAAAACCTCTGCCTTCAGCTCAGGTCATGATCATAGGGTCTTGGGATTGAGCCCCACATTGGGCTCTCTTCTCAGTGGGGAGCCTGCTTACCCCGCTCTCTCTGCCTGCCTCTCTGCCTACTTGTGATCTCTCTCCCTCTTTCAAATAAATAAATAAAAATCTTTAAAATAAAAAAAAGGAGAATTTCAGATCAGTATCCCTGATGAATATGGATGCCAAGATTCTCAACAAGATCTTAGCTAATGGGATCCAACAGTACATTAAACAGATTATTCACCATGACCAGGTGAGATTTTTCCCTGGGATGCAAGGGTGGTTCAACATTCGCAAATCAATCAATGTGTTGGAACAAATCAATAAGGGAAGAGAGAAAAACCAAATGGTCCTCTCAATTGAAGCAGAAAAAGCGTTTGACAAAATTCAGCATCTGTTCCTGATTAAAACTCTTCAAAATATAGGGATAGAGGGAACGTTCTTCAACTTCATAAAGCCTATATATGAAAAGCTCACTGCAAATATCATTCTCAATGGGGAAAAACTGACAGCCTTCCCTTTGAGATCAGGAACACGACAAGGATACCCACTCTCTCCACTCTTGTTCAGTGTAGCACTAGAAGACCTAGCAATAGCAATTGGACAATAACGAGAAATAAAAGGCATTCAAATTGGCAAAGAAGAAGTAAAAATCTCTCTCTTCGCAGATGACATGATACTTTATACAGAAAACCCGAAAGACTCCACCCCCAAACTACTAGAACTCATACAGCAATTCAGTAATGTGGCAGGATATAAAATCGATGCACAGAAATCAGTTGCTTTCGTATACATTAACAATGAAAATATAGAAAGGCAAATTAGAGAATCAATTCCATTTAATGTAACACCAAGAACAATAAGATACCTTGAAATAAACCTAACCAAAGAGGTAAAGGATAGTACACGATAAACTGCAGAACAATCATGAAAGAAATTGAAGAAGACACAAAAAGGTGGAAAAGCATTTCATGCTCATGGATCAGAATAATAAACACTGTTAAAATGTCTATACTGCCCAGAGCAATCTACACTTTCAATGCCATCCTAATCAAAATTCCACCAGCTTTTTTCAAAGGGCTGGAACAAACAATCCTAAAATTTGTATGGAATGAGAAAAGACTCCGAATTGCTAAGGAAATGTTGAAAAAGAAAAACCAAGCTGGGGGCATCACATTGCCTGATTTCAAGCTTTACTACAAAGCGGTAATCACCAAGACAGCATGGTACTGGCACAAAAACAGACACATAGAGCAGTGGAACAGAGGAGAGAGCCCAGATATAAACCCACAATTCTGTGGTCAACTAATCTTTGACAAAGCAAGAAAAAATATCCTCAAATTCAACTTGAGGAAAAAATCCTTGCCATTCAATAAATGGTGCTGGGAAAACTGGACAAATATATGTAGAAGAATGAAACCTGACCATTCTCTTACACCATACACGAAGATAAACTCAAAATGGATAAAAGACCTCAATGTGAGGCAGGAATCTATCAAAATCCTAGACAAGAACATAGGCAGTAACCTCTCAGATATGGGCCATAGCAATTTCTTTTAGGACATATCTCCAAAGGCAAAGGAAACAAATGCAAAATTAAACTTCTGGGACTTCAGCAAGATAAAAAGCTTCTGCACAGCAAAGGAAACAGTCAACAAAACAAACAGGCAACCTACAGAATGGGAGAAGATATTCACAAATGACACTACAGACAAAGGTCTGATATCTAAGATCTATAAAGAACTTCTCAAACACAACACTCACAAAACAGAAATCATGTCACAAATTGGGCAGAAGACATGAAGAGACACTTCTATAAAGAAGACATACAAATGGCTGACACAGGAAAAAATGTTCATCATCATTAGCCCTCAATGAAATTCAAATCAAAACCACATTGAGATACCATCTTACACCAGTCAGAATGGCCAAAATTAACAAGACAAGAAACAACAAATGTTGGAGAGGATGTGGAGAAAGGGGCACCCTCTTACTGTGTTGGTGGGAATGCAAGTTGGTGCAGCCCACTTTGGAAAACATTGTGGAGATTCCTAAAGAAATTAAAAAAGAGCTGCCCAATGACCCTGCAATTGTGCTGATAGGTATTTACCTCAAAGAAGCAGATGCAGTACAAAGAAGTGACATATGGAGCCCAATGTTCATAACAGCAATGTCCACATTAGCCAAAATGTGGAAATAGCTGAGATGTCCTTCAAAAGACAAATGGATAAAGAAGATGTGGTTCATGTATACAATGGAGTATTACTCCATCACCAGAAAGAATGAATACCCAACTTTTGCATCCACATGGATAGGACTGGAGGAGATTATGCTGAGTGAAAGAAGTCAAGCAGAGAAAGTCAATTATCATATGGTTTCATCTGTGGAACATAAGGAATAAAATAGAGGACTTAGGAGAAGGAAAGGAAAAGTGAATTTGGGGTAAATCAGAGGGGATATGAAAGATGAGAGACTGTGGATTCTGAGAAACAAACTGAGTGTTATGGAGGGGAGGAAAGTGGGGGGATGGGTGAGCCTGGTGGTGGGTATTAAGGAGGGCACGTATTGCATGGAGCACTGGGTGTGGTGCATAAACAATTAATCTTGAACCACTGAAAAAAATTAAAATTGAAAAAAATAAAAAATAAAATAACAGAGTCATTAGATATTCAAAATATAAACATCCTTTGGATTTCTTCTTTGACTCAATGGTTGTTCAAGAGAGCATTTTTTATTTTCCATGTAACTATACATTTTCCCTTCTCCTTTTTGTTATTGATTTTGAGTTTCATTCTATTGTAGTCAGAAAGGATACTTTCATCATTTCAAATTTTGTAAATTTTTGAAGACTTGCTTTGTTATCTAACATGAGATCTATCAAGAAGAATGTTGCAAATGTGCTTAAAAATAATGTCAATTCTGGTGTTGGGTAGACCATTCTATATATGTCTGTTATGTTCATTTGTCTATACAGTTGTTTAAGATAACTTTGATAGCTTTTTCTTTATTGATTTTTTTGGTCTAAATGTTCTATCCATTATTGTAAGTGGAGTATTGAGGTCCCCTACCATTATTGTATTGCTGCAAATTTCTGACTTCAGATCTGTCAATATTTGCTTTATATACATAGGTGCTCTGATGTTGGATGTACGTATATTTATAAATGATATCACTTCCTGTTGAATTGACACTTTTTGTCATTTTATAATGACCTTTGTTTCTAGAAACAATTTAAGACACAAAATCTGTTTTGCTAGATATAATTATAGCCACTCTAGCTTTCTTCTGGTTACCATTTGCTTTGTATATCTTTTTTTCATCTCTTTGTTTTCCACCTATGTGTGTCATTAAAACTAAATTCAGTCACTTGTAGATGGCACATTACTGGACCTTATTTGTTATTGGAACACTTGTTTTTTATTCATGCTTTACATTTTCCAACTATATACAATCACCATGTAGTATTTTTAAAATTTTATTCAAGTATAATTAACATACAATGTTATATAAGTTTCAAGTGTGCAACACAATGACTCAAAAATTCTGTACATTTTCCAGTGCCTATTAAATAACTGCACCATTCTAACACCCACTTCTCTCCTGGCACCACATTGTACTCTGTATTTAAAGGTCTAATGTTTGTCTCTTTTTTTTCTTTGTTCATTTGTTGTGTTTCTTAATGTCCATATGTGATTAAAATCTTATGATATTTGCCTTTTTCTGGCTTATTTCATTTAGCATTATACATTCTAGGTCCATCTGTGTTGTCTCAAATGGCAAAAATCACATTCTTTATTCTTATGTAGGTTGCCTTTTAGTTTTTAGTTTTGTTGATTGTTTCTTTCACTGTGCAGAAGGTTTTTATTTTGATACAGTCCCAATACTTTATTATTGCTTTGGTTTCACTTGCCTCAGGAGACTTACTTGAAAGTTGTTATACCTAATGTCAGAGAAATTATTGCGTGTGCTTTGTTAAAGGATTTTTATGGTTTCAGGTCTCACATTTAGGTCTTTAATCCATTTTGAGTTTGCTTTCATGTATGGTGTGAAAAAGTGGTCTAGTTTCATTCTTTTGCCTGTTGTCCAGTTTTCCCAGCACCATTTATAGAAGAGACAATCTTTCCCGTTGGATATTCTTGACTCCTATGTCAAAGATTAATTTACCAAATAATCATGTGTTTGTTTCTAGGATTTCTATCCTGTTCCATAGATCTAGGTGTCTATTTATGTGCCTGTACCTTAGTGTTTTGATTACAACAGCTTTGTAATATAATTTGAAGTGTGGAATTGTACCTCCAGCTTGGCTTTATTTGTCAAAATTGCTTTGGTTCTTCAGGGTCTTTTATGGTTTCATACAAATTTTTTAATTGTTCTACTTTTGTGAAAAATGCTGTTGGTATTATGGTAGGAATTTCATGAAATCTTTAGATTGCTTTGGGTAATAAAAACATTTTAGAGTATTTGTTCTTCTAAGACATGAACATAGACTGTCTCTCCATTTCTTTTTTTTTTTTTAATTTTATTTATTTTTTTGACAGAGAGAGATCACAAGTAGGCAGAGGGTCAGGCAGAGAGAGAGAGGAGGAAGCAGGCTCCTTGCTGAGCAGAGAGCCCGATGCGGGGCTCGATCCCAGGACCCTGAGATCATGACCCGAGCTGAAGGCAGAGGCCTTAACCAACTGAGCCACCCAGGTGCCCCTCTCCATTTCTTTGTATTATCTTCAATTACTTTCATCAATGTTTTACATATTTCAGAGCACAAGTATTTCTCCTCTTAGGCTTATTCCTAGATACTATTATTATTAGGGTGCAATTGTACATGGAATTGTTTTCTTAATTTATCTTTCTCCTGCTTTATTATTAATGTATAGGAATGCAACAGATTTTTGTACATTGATTTTATATCCTGTGACTTTACTGAATTCATTTATCAGTTCTAGCGGTTTTTCACTATAGTCTTTTAGGTTTTCTACATAAAGTATCATGTCATCTGCAAATAGCAAAAGTTCTACTTCTTTCTTACCATTTTGGTGTCCTTTATTTTTTTGTTGTTGTTGTCTAATTGCTGTGGTTAGAACTTCTAATACTATGATGAATGAAATTAGTGAAAGGGAAGATCTTTGCCTTGTTCCTGACCACGGGAAAAATTTCTTAGTTTTCACCATCGTGTATGATGTTAGCTGTGGGTTTTTCATAAAAGACCTTTATTACTCTGAGATATGCTCTTTCTAGACCTACTTTGTTGATGATTTTTATCATGAACGGATGTTGTACTTTTTCAAATGTTTCTCTGCTTCTATTGAAATGATTGTATGGTTTTTATCCCTTCTCTTATTGAATGGAATGTATCATGTTGATTGTTTTGTGAATACTGAAACACCCTTGTAGACCAGGAATAAATCTCAGTTGATCGTGATTAATGATTTTTTTAAATGTTTTGTTGGATTTAGTGTGCTAGTATTTTGGTGAGGAATTTTGCATCTATGTTCACTAGAGGTATTGGCCAGACTTCTCTTTTTAATGTGGTGTCTTTATCTGGTTTTGGTGTGAGGGTTATACTGGCCTCATAGAACAAATTTGGTAGTTTTCTTTCCTCTTTTATTTTAAAAAAAAAAATGAGAAAAATAGGTATTAATTCTTCTTTAAGTGTTTAGTAGAATTGACTTATGAAGTCATCGGGTCCCGGGTTTTTGTTGGTTGGAGTTTTTGGATTATTGATACAATTTCATTGTTGGCTATTTGTCTGTTCAACTTTTCTATTTTTTCCTGCTTTAGTTTTAGTAGGTTATGTATTTCTAGGAATTTATCCATTTGTTCTCGGTTATCCAGTTTGCAAGCATATAATCTTTCACAATATGTTCTTACCATGCTGTTTTTCTGTGATGCCAGTTTATTTCTATCTTTTACTTTTGCTTTTCTTCATTGATCTGTTTTATTGTTATTTTTGTTTCTATATCATTTATTTCTGCCCTAATCTTTATTATTTTCTTCCTTCTACTTTTTTTGGGTATGTTTGTTCTTTTTCTTATTCTCTTAAGTGTAAGTTTAGTTATTTCATTGAGTTTTCTGGCTCCTTGAGGGAGGCCTGAATTGTTATAAACTTCTATTTTCTCAATGCATCCCAAAGATTTTAGAACTTTGTGATTTCAGAACCTTGTGTTTTCATTTTCATTTATCTCTATATTTTTTAAATTTATTTCTGATTACTTGGTTGACTTATTCATTCCTTAGTGCCATACTATTTAACCTTCATGTATTTATGCTCTTTCTACATTGTTTTCTTGTGATTGATTACCAACTTCATAAAGTTACAGCTACAAAAGATGCATGGTATAACTTTGATGTTTATAACATTTTCCCAAATACTTTTATTTTATTTTTTCAGTTTTACCAGATTAATTAATTAATTACTTTTTTCAGTGTTACCAAATTAATTAATTTTCAGTGTTTCATGCACCACACCCAGTGCTCCATGCAATATGTGTCCTCCTCAATACCCACCACCAGGCTCACTCAACCTCCCACCTCCGCCCCTCCAAAACCCTCAGTTTGTTGCTCAGAGTCTCTCATGGTTCAACTCCCCTTCCAATTTCCACCATTCACCCTTTCTTTGCTTCTCACAATGTCCTCCATGTTTTTCCTTATGCTCCACACGTAAGTGAGACCATAATATAATTGAATATCTCTGCTTGACTTATTTCACTCTGCATAATCTCTTCCAGTCCCGTTCATGTTGATACAAAAGTTGGGTATTCATCCTTTCCGATGGAGACATAATATTCCATTGTATATATGTACCATATCTTCTTTATCCATTCATCTGATGAAGGGCATCTTGGTTCTTTCCACAGTTTGGGTTTTGCGGCCATTGCTACTATGAACATTGGGGTACATGTGGCCCTTCCTTGTACTGTTGGAAACAAAAGAAACATCTTGTTTCTTTTGGGGAAATACCTAGTAGTGCAATTACAGGGTCATAGGGTAGCTTTATTTTTAATTTCTTGAGGAATATCCACACTATTTTCCAAAGTGGATGCAACAACTTCCATTCCCACCAACAGTGGAAGAGGGTTCCCCTTTCTCCACATCCTCTCCAACATTAATTGTTTACTGTCTTGTTGATTTTGGCCATTCTAACTGGTGTAATGTGGTATCTCAGTGTGGTTTTGATTTGAATCTCCCTGATGGCTAAAGATGAGGAACATTTTTTCATGTGTCTGTTAGCCATTTGTATGTCATCCTTGGAGAAGTTTCTGTTCATGTCTTCTGCCCATTTTTTAATGTGATTATCTGTTTTGTGAATGTTGAGTTTGAGGTGTTCGTTGTAGATCTCAGATATTAGACCTTTTTCTGTAGTGTCATTTGTGAATCTCTTCTCTAATTCCGTGGGTTGCCTGTTTGTTTTGTTGACTGTGTCCGTCGCTGTGCAGAAGCTTTTTATCTTGCTAAAGTCCCAAAAGTTCAGTTTCGCTTTTTTTTTAAATTTTTATTAACATATAATGTATTATTTGCCCCAGGGTACATGTCTGTGAATCATCGGGCTTACACATTTCACAGCACTTAACAGAAGTAATTATTTATAAGTATGTATTTATTGCAATCTTAAAATTTGTTTTGTAGTTGTTTTTATAGAACTACTCTGTTCCTTTCTTCCATTACTCTCTTCTTTCACCATAAGTTGGCTTTCTTTAGTGATATACTCATATTCCTTTCTCTTTATTTTTACAATATCTATTGCTTGGTTTTAATTTGTGATTACCATTAGATTTGTATATAATATCTTCTACATATAGTTGTCTACATTAAGCTGATGGTCACTTAAATTTGAAACAATTTTTTAGGTTTCTTCTCCCTAACTTTTTGGTATATTGTGTCATACCTTATATCATTTTATTATGTAAGTCCATTGACTGATTTTAACAGATATAATTACTTTTACTGCTTTTTTGCCTTTTTTTTTTTACTCTTATTTATGCATTTCCACCAAAAGTCTTCTTTAATATTTCTGGCAGGGTTGGTTTAGTGGTCATGTTCTCTTTTAGCTTTGTTTGTCTGAAACATTTTTTTTTTAAGACTTTATTTATTTACTTACTTACTTACTTACTTACTTACTTACTTATTTATTTGACAGAGAGAGAGACACACACACACAGCGAGAGAGGGAACACAAGCAGGGCAGGTTTCCTGCCAAGGAGGAAACCTGATGCAAGGCTTGATCCCAGGACCCTGGGATCATGACCTACTCCGAAGGCAGACGCTTAATGACTGAGTCACCCAAGAGCCTTGTTTGGAATACTTTTTATCTCTTCTTTTATTCTGAATGATGACCCTGTTGGATAGAACATTTTTTTTTTTTTTTTGGCTGTAGATGTTTTCTTTTTTTTTTCATTCAGCACCTTGAATATGTCATGCCACTGCCTTCTGATTTGCAAAGTATCTTTTGAAAAATCTGCTGATAGCCTTATGGGGCTTCCCTGGTATGTAACTCTTCCGCTGCCAGTTTTATTTTATTTTTTTATTATTATTTTTTTTATATTTCTTTGGAAAGTTTTCTTCTTTTAAAATTTTTTATATTTTTTTATAATTTTAATTTTTTATTGTTTCATGTTAGTGACCATACAGTACATCATTAGTTTTTGATGTAGTGTTCCATGATTCATTGTTTACATATAACACCCAGTGCTCCATGCAATATGTGCCCCCCTTAATACCCACCACCATGCTGCTTTTAACATCCTCTCTCTATCAATAAATTTTCCATTTTAATTACTATGTGTTATGGTGTGGAACTCCTTGGGTTGATTTTTTGGGGATCTCTTTACCTCCTAGAATCTGATATCTTTTTCTTTCACCAGATTAGGGAAGTTTTTCAGCTTCCATCTTTTTGAATAAATTTTCTGTTTCATTTTTTATATTATTCTTTTGGAAACCTTTAATGTGAGTGCTGTTATACTTGATAAAGTTGCTGAGTTCTGCAAATCTATTCTTATATTGCATATTTTTTTCCTCTCAACTACTCAGTTTGATTACATTCCATCACTCTGACCTGAAGGTTGCTAATTTGTTCTTCTATTTCCTCTACCATGCTATGTATTCCAATTAGAGTATTTTTATTTTTATTTTTTTTTTAAAGATTTTATTTATTTGACAGTGAGAAACACAGTGAGAGAGGGAACACAAGCAGAGGGAATGGGAGTGGGAGAAGCAGGCTCCCTGCTGAACAGAGAGCCCGATGTGGGGCTCGATCCCAGGACCCTGGGATCATGACCTGAGCCGAAGGCAGACACTTAACGACTGAGCCACCCAGGCGCCCCTTTTTATTTTTATTTATTGTGTTCTCCATCTCTGGTTTGTTCAACATGTTTTCTGTCTCTTTGTTAAGGGTCTCATTGATGTCTCCTACTTTTATCTTAAGTCTAATAAGTATTCCTATAATCATTATCTCTTTTTTTAAAAAATTTTAAATTCCAGTTAGTTAACATGCAATGTAATATTAGTTTCATATATAAAATTTAGCAATTGAATATATAGAACACCTGGTGATCATCATAACAAGGGTCCTCCTTAATTCCCAACACATATTTAACATCTGGAAATGTTAAATTTCCCATATTTCCATCTGGAAACCATCAGTTTGTTCTCAATACTGAGGAGCCTATTTCTTGGTTTGCATCTCTCTCTTCTTTTTCATATGCTTGTTTTTTTCTGTTTCATACATTGCACATATGAGTGGTATCATACTGTATTTTTCTTTCTCTTACTGACTTACTTTGCTTGGCATAATATTCTCTAGCTCAATCCATGTCATTGCAAATGACAAGCTATCATCTTTTTGTGGCTGAGTAATATTGCATTGTGTATACATACTATTCCTCTTTATTCATTCATTAATTGATGGACACTTGGGCTGTTTCCAGATTTCAGATACTTTAAATAATGCTGCTATAAACTTCATAGTTTGTTTTTTTCTTCAGGTTTGTATTTTTGTATTCTTTGGGTAAATATCTAGCAGTGCTATTGTTGGATGATAGGGTAGTTCTATATTTAATTTTTTGAAAAAAGATTTTATTTATTTGTTAGAGAGAGAGAGAGAGATCACTAGTAGGCAGAGAGGCAGGGGGGGAGAAGAGTCCCTGCTGAGCAGAGAGCCCTATGCGGGGCTCCATCCCAGGACCCTGAGATCATGACCTGAGCTGAAGGCAGAGACTTTAACTCACTGAGCCATCCAGGCACCCCTATATTTAACTTTTGAGCAATATCCATACTGCTTTCAGAGTGGCTGCACCAGTTTAATTTCCCACCAACAGTGCAATTTGTTCCCCTTTCTCCACATCCTCACCAACACATATTGTTTCTTGTGTTCTTGAATGTTGATTTTAGCCATTGTGACATGGGTGAGGTAATATCTCATTGTAGTTTTGATATGCATTTCCTTAATGATGAATGACGTTGAGTACGTTTTCATGTATCTGGTGGCCACCTGTATACCTTCTTTTGAAAAATATCTACTGATACCTTCTGCCTGTTTTATTTTATTTATTTTTAATTTGGAAATATCTTAATTTTTAATGTTCAGTGATTCGTTAGTTGCATATAACAACCAGTACTGATCATATCACGTGCCTTCTTTAATGCCCATCACCCAGATGCCCAATCCACCTACCCATCTTCCTTTCTTCAACCCTCAGCTTATTTCCCAGTGTCAAGAATATCTCATGTTTTTCTCCCTCTCTGATTTCTTCCTTTTCAGCTTTCCCTCCTTGTCCCTACAATCCTCTGTTCTATTCCTTATATTCCACATATGAGTGAAACCATGTGATAATTGTCTTTCTCTGACTTATTTCACTTAGCATAATACCCTCTAGTTCCATCGGTGTCAATGTAAATGGTAGGTATTCATCTTTTCTGATGGCTGAATAATATTCTATTATATATATATATACACTACATTTTCTGTATCCATCCATCTGTTGAAGAACATCTAGACTCCTTCCACAGTTTGGCTATCATGGGCATTGCTGCTATGAATATTGGGGTGTATGTGCCCCTTCTTTTCATAACATCTCTATCTTTGGTGTAAATACCCAGTAGTGCAGCTGTTGGGTTGTAGGACAGCTCTATTTTTAACTTCTTGAGGAACCTCTATACTCTTTTTGAGAGTGGATGTGCCAGCTTGCATTCCCACCAACAGTGTAAGAGGGTTCCCCTTTATCCACATCCTCGCCAACATTTGTTTTCTTTAAAAAAAATTTATTTATGTATTTATTTGAGAGAGAGAGAGATCACAAGTAGGCAGAGAGGCAGGCACCGGGGGTGGGGGAGAAACAGGCTCCTTGCTGAGCAGAAAGCCCAACAGGGGCTCGATCCCAGGACCCTGAGATCATGACTTGAGCTGAAGACATAGGATTTAACCCACTGAACCACGCAGGCACTCCTGTTGTTTTCTGTCTTGTTAATTTTAGCCCTTCTAACTGCTAACTGTGAGGTGACATCTCATTGTCTTCTGCCTATTTTTAATTGGATTATTTGTATTTTGGGTGTTGAGTTTTATAATTTCTTTATATATTTAAGATATAAACCTTTTATCAGATATGTCATTTACAAATATCTTCTCCCATTCCATAAGTTGCTTCTAGTTTTGTTTATTGTTTCCTTTGTGTGCAGTACTTTTTATTTTGATGAAATCCTAATATTCTACTTTTGCTTTTGTTTCCCTTGCCTCAGGAGACATATCTAGAAAGAAGTTGCTACGACCAATGTCAAAGACATTACTATTTGTGTTCTCCTCTAGGATCTTAATGGTTTTCTACCTCAAATTTATGTTTTTCATCCATTTCCAATTTATTTTTTCTGTATAGTGTAAGAAGGTGGTCCAATTTCATTCTTTTGCACATAGCTGTCCAGTTTTCCTAACACTATTTGTTGAAGAGACTATCTTTTTCCCACCGGATCTTCTTTCCTGCTCTGTTGAATATTAATTGAACATAGAGTTGTGGGTTCATTTCTGGGTTTTCTATCCTGTTCCATTAATCTATGTGTCTATTTTGGTGCTAGTACCATACTGTCTTGGTCACTACAGATTTGTAATATCACTTGAAGACTGGAATTGTGATGCCTCCACATTTGCTTTTCTTTTTCAGGGTTGCTTTGGCTATTCAGGGTCTTTTGTGGATCCATACAAATTTTAGGATTGTTTTTCTATCTCTGTGAAAAATTCTGTTGGTATTTTGATAGAGATTGCCTTAAATGTGTATATTGCTTGGGGTAATATAGGCATTTTAACGTTTTTCCTTCCAATCCATGAGCATGGAATGTTTTTCAATTTCTTTATGTCATCTTCAGTTTCTTTTATCAGTGTTTTAAATTTTGCAGAGTATAAGTCTTTTACCTTTTTGGTAAGGTTTATTATACCTGGTAAGTTTTATTATACCTAGGTATCTTGTTGTTTTCAGTGCAATTGCAAATGGGATTGATTCCTTGATTTCTCTTTTAGATGCCTCGTTATTAGTATATACAAATTCAACATATTTCTGTAAATTGATTTTTTATCCTCTGACATGACTGAATTCGTGTATCAGTTCTAGCAATTTTTTTGGTGGAGTCTTTTGGGTTTTCTATATATAGGATGAGGTCATCTGTAAATAGAAAAAATTTTTCTTTATTCTTTGTCAATTTGGATGCCTTTTATTTCTTTTTGTTGTGAGATGTATGTGATTAGGACTTCCACTGCTATATAAATAACAGTGGTGAGAGTGGACATCCCTTTCTTGTTCCTGACTTTAGAGGAAAAGCTCTCATTTTTTCCCCATTGAGGATGATATGCGCTATGGGTTTTTTGTTTATGGCCTTTATTATTTTAAGATATGTTCACTCTAATCCTACTTTGTTGAAGGTTGTTATCATGAATGATGTTGTAGTTTGTCAAATGCTTTTTCTGCATCTGTTGAAAGGATCATATGGTTCTTTTTTTTTAAGATTTTATTTACCCATTTGACAGAGAGAGAGAGAGAGATCACAAGTAGGCAGAGAGGCAGGCAGAGAAGGAAGGGTTTTCTCTTTCAGGGTCTTCTCCCTGCTGAGCAGAGAGCCCAATGCAGGTTCAATCCCAGGACCCTGAGATCATGACCTGAGCTGAAGGCAGAGGCTTTAACCCACTGAGCCACCCAGGCACCCCTGTTCATATGGTTCTTATCCTTTCTTTTCTTAATACAATATATCATGTTGATTGATTTGTGAATATTCAACCACAATTGAAACACAGAAATAAACCCCACTTGATGGTGGTGAGTGATTATTTTAATGTAATATGGGATTCAGTTTGCTGGTATGTTATTGAGAATTTTTGCATTTATGTTCACCAGGGATATTGGCCTGTAGTTCTCTTTTTTAGTGGGGTAGTTATCTGTTTTTGTATCACGGTAATACTAGTTTCATAGAAGGGTTATGGAAGTTTCTTTCCTTTCCTGTTTCCTTCCTTCCTTCCTTCCTTCCTTCCTTCCTTCCTTCCTTCCTTCCTTCCTATCTCTCTCTCTCTCTCTCTTTCTTTCAACATTTTGAGAAGAATAAGTACTAAGTCTTCCTTAAATGTTTGGTAGAATTTACCTTTGAAGCCATCTGGCCCTGAACTTTTGTTTTTTGGGAGTTTTTGATTACTGATTCAATTTCTTTTCTGGTTATAGGTCTGTTCAAGTTTTCTATTTCTTCTTGTTTCAGTTTTGGTAGTCTATATGTTTCTAGGAATTTATGTTTCTTCCAGGTTGTCCAATTTGTTGGCATGCAGTTTTTCATAATATTCCCTTATAATTGCCTTTTTGTGGTATTAGTTGTTATTTTTCCTCTCCCCTTTGTGATTTTATTTTTTTGGGGTCCTTTCTCTATTCTTTTTCACAAGTCTGGCTAGGGATTTGTCATTTTTAAAAAAATTTTTAAAAGGAACTAGCTCTTCCTTTCATTGATCTTTTTTGCTATCTTTTTTAGTTGTTTCTAGAGGATTTTTTAATGCTATAATTTTTATTATTTCTTCCTTCTGATGGTTTTAGGCTTTATTTGCTTTTCTTTTTCTGGTTCCTTTAGGTGCAAGGTAGGATATTTGAGACTTTTCTTGTTTTTTAACATATGCCCGTATTGCTATATATGTGCCTTTTAGACCACTTTTGCTGCATCCCAAAGGTTTTGGACTGTTGTGTCTGCATTTTCATTTGTTTCTGGGTTTTTTTGTTTGTATTGTTTTGTTTTTTAAATTTAATCACTCATTTCTTGGTTGACACATTCATTGTTTAATAGCATGCTATTTAACCTCCATATATTTGTGGTCTTTCCAGTTTTTCTTGTGGTTGGCCTCAAGTTACATAGCTTTTTGAACAAAAAATATGCATGGCATGATTTCAATCTTTTTGTACTTTGTGTACAAAGTACAATCTTTTTGTACTTTGTGTACTTTGTTTGGCCTGATTTGTGACCTAGGATGCGATCTATTCTGGAGAATGTTCCATGTACACTCAAAAAGAATGTATATTCTGCTGCTATAGGATGGACTGTTCTGAATATATCTGTTAAGTCAATCTGGTCCAGTGTGTTATTCAAAGCCATTGTTTCTTTTTTGATTTTTCTCTTTAGGTGATTGTCTATTGAAGTAAGTGTAGTGTTAATGTTCCCTACTATTACTGTATTGTTATCCTTTATATTTGTTATTAATTATATTTGTTATTAGTTTATATTTGTTATTAATTTATATATTTGGCTGCTCCCATGTGGGGTACATAAATATTTATAATTGTTAAATCTTGTTGGATAGTTCCCTTCATTATGATATAGTACTTTTCTTTATCTTTTTTTACCATCTTTGGTTTAAGGTCTAGTTTCTCTGATATAAATATGGCTACTGTAGCTTTTTTTTTTTTTGATGTAAATTTCAAGATAAATGTTTCTCCATTATTTCACTTTCTACATGCAAGTAGTTTTAGGTCTAAAATGAGTTTTTTGTAGGCAGCATATAGATGGTTCTTGTTTTTTTTTCTTTTTATCCATTCTGATACCCTATGTCTTTTGATTGGAATGTTAATTCTATTAACATTCAAAGTAATTATTTTTTTTAATAGAGAGAGTGTGATTTGGGGAGGGGCAAAGGGAAATGGAGAGAGAGAGAATCTTAAGCAGGCTCCACACTCAGCATAGAGCCAAACAAGGGGCTCAATCCCACAACCCTGAGATCATGACCTGAGCCAAAACCAAGAGTTGACACTTAAACAACTGAGCCACCCAGGGGCCCCAACATTTAAAGTATTGATAGATATGTATTTAGTGTCATTTTATTACTTGTTTTGTCATTGTTTCTGGAGATTTACTCTGTTTCTTTCTTGTCTTTGTCACCTTTGGTCTCTCTTTTCCACTCAAAGAGTCCCTTTAATATTTTCTGCAGGGCTGGTTTAGTGGTCATGAACTCCCTTAGTTTTTGTGTGTAGAGGAAACTCTTGATCTGTCCTTTTATTATAAATGATAGCCTTACTGACTGAAGGAGATTATGCTGAGATTAAGCCTTGCTGAGTAGAGTATTCTTGGCTGCAGATTTTTCCCATTCAGCACTTTGAATATATTATGCCACTCCCATCTGCCTTGCCAAATTCCTGTTGAGAAATCTGCAGCTAACCTTATGTGTCTTCCCTTGTAAGTTAAGGACTTCTTTCCTTGCTGCTTTGAAGACTTTTTTTTCTTTATCAGTATATTTTGCAAATTTAATTACCATATGTTTTGTTGTGGGT
Organism: Procyon lotor; assembly: GCA_028646535.1. Lineage (NCBI taxonomy): Eukaryota > Metazoa > Chordata > Mammalia > Carnivora > Procyonidae > Procyon > Procyon lotor. The sequence goes on from CM053612.1 coordinate 46,037,888, forward strand.
CTGCTTTTGTTGATTTTGTTGGGAGTTCTCTGTGCTGCCTGTATTTGAATGTTTGTTTCCTTCCCCAGATTAGTAAGTTTTCAGCTATTATTTCCTCAATTAAGTTTTGTGTCCCCTTGTCTTTCTCTTCTTCCTCTGAGACTCTTGTAATATGAATGTTATTATGTTTGATGAAGTCACTGAGCTCCCCAAGGCTGTTCTTGTGTTCTGTACATCTTCTTTCTCTATTGTTTAGATTTATTATCCTCTATTATCTTCTATAAAGATTTTATTTATTTATTTTAAAGAGAGGAGAGAGAAAACAAGTAGGCAGAGAGAGAGGAGGAAGCAGCCTCCCTGCTGAGCAAATAGCTTGATGCGGGGCTTGATCCCAGGACCCTGAGATCATGACCTGAGCCAGAGGCAGAGGCTTTAACCCACTGAGCCACCCAGGTGCCCCTACTATCTTCTATATTACTATTTATTACTCTGCTTCTACCAGCCTTGTGTCCTTAGCATCAAGCCTATTTCCAAACTCAGCTATCATATTTATCATTTCTGAATATTTATTTTTTAACTCTTATCTCTGTGGTAAGGAACTCCCTGGAGTCTCCATTCTTTTCTCAATCCCAGTGAGTATCCTTATGATATGACTGTTCTTTTAAATTCTCCATCAGACATGTTACTTTTATCTATTTTGCTTAGATCTCCTGTTTTATCTGGGATGAATTCCTCCATCTTGGCATTTTGTCTAGATTTTTATTTTCTTCTCTGTGTTAGAAAAACCCATAATGTGTCCTTTTTGTGAGAGTAATATCTTTATGAGAAAGAGGTCCTAATAGTTTCCAGGGCCTGGTGGTTGAGGGATCGTCTGTTATGTGTTGCATACACATTGCTATTGTGTTTTGGCTGTTCTATCCTTCAGGTCCATTATTTGCAGAATTTCTCATTGACTGAAGTGGGCAGTGTTTGGTTCTTGGCTAGAATTTGGAGAGTTTTAATTAAGTGTTCTCTTGTCTGCTTGTGGAATGAGAACTAATATTATTTTCACTAGAACTGAATTCCTGCAGAACTCTCTGCTAAGAAGACATGGTGTAGGGAGGGGGGTTTCTGCTGGACTTTTGGTGACAGAACACACTGCACTGAGAATGAAGCAGTCTTGACTGAGAAAGGCTGTCCAACCAGAGCACAAGGGTGTAAGTTCTTGATTTAAGCAAGTTAGGCAGCCATTGAGGGTGCTACATTGGTTTTGTCATGTGGTTCCTGCTTTATGCTGAGGGGCGGTGGAGAGAAATGATACTGGCTAGTTCTTTTGTCCCTAGAGAGACTTCTGGAATGCTTCCTCTCAAGGATGCCTTCCAACATAGGGAATAATCTCCCCAGTATGTGTCCCAGCCACACTTCAGACAACCGTTCCCATGGCTTCTGCCCCAGGTTTTTTGCTTTCTCTCCAGGAGTATAGCAGTGCCCTCAGGGCTCTATCCCAGCCATGCCCTCTGACCTTTAAAACTCTAGTCTTTAAGCCCTGCTGATTGCAAGAACTTACAAAAATCAGCACCTCTTCTTTTCCCAACCAATGGCATTAGAAAAATGTTCTCCTTGTGTGTTCCTGTGTGCTCCTCTATCTCTCACCCTTCTCTGTCACCATGGCTCTCACCCTTCCTCCTCACCTGCTGTTTCTTCCCTAAACTATGTTTCCACACTTTCTACTTTCTTCAATGTGTTTTCTCTCTCTTTAAAATGTGGAGTTTATTCTGTTAGTCTTTAGGTTAATTTCTGGGGTATTTAGAATAATTTGATAGTTATCTTATTGTGTTCATAAGACAAGAGGAGCATAGGTTCCTCCTACTCCTCCACCATCTTCTCTCTTCTCTCCTTTTATGATCATTACTTTAAATTCTCTATCAGACATATCAGACATATCTTGTTGTGGTTTTGTCCTGTTCTTTCACTTGGAAAATATTCCTCTGTCTGCTCATTTTGTCTTCTCTCTTTGTCTGTTTCTCTGTGTTAGGAAAAGTCAGCTATATCTTCTGCTCTTGAAAGTAGTGGCTGAGATTTACACTCTTAATAAGGTGGTGCTGGTCCTCTGCCAGAGAATATATGTGTCTGCTGTGGATATAAGGGCCAGCCTGGTCTGCTCTGCAAAGTGCACAGAGATGGAGCTTACTGTGCCAGCTAGTTTTGTGTACTGGTCTTCTTCCACAGGGGACTCACAGCTGCTGTGTGTGTACACTGAGGCCAGCTGGGGCCACAAAGGCAGGGCACATAGTGTCCACATATTTTGTACAACTATGGTCTTCCATAGAGGATGCACAGCTGCTGCTGAGCCTGGGGCAGCTGGGGGATGCACTGCAAATTGAGTGTGAATAGGCTGAATAATGCCTGCAAGTTTTGTGCACCAGTCCTGTTCCACAGGGATCATGCCACCACTATTAAGATCTGAGTTAGCTGGGGTCTGATTCACCAAGTGCATAAGTCGGGTTCATGATTTTAACAAGTGGTATCATCAGCAGACAGTGACTGGGCACTGCTGAAGGGCTGAGGCCCCATGAAGCGTGCATTTGGGAGGTGTAGTGTTGGCAAAGTTTGCATGGGTCTTCTGGGGGAGGGTGACCATAGCATTGGTACGGAGGCAGGCCCAGGTAAAGAAGGGTGTGAAGTGTAACTAAGTTTCAATGTGAGTGCTTATGCTGTATTAGTTCCCGCAGGTGGCTGTGTGTATATACTGGGGTTGGGGGAAGGAAATGGAGCCTACCAACTCCTTTGTTCCTAGAAGAGTCTTCCAATGAAAACTGTCACTCTAGGACCATGCTCTGTTATTAGTAAATAACTCTACCATATATTCAAGGTGTTTTTCCGAATTGCTAGTTCTATGCTGTATCTCACAGGCAGTTTTTTGTGCTGTCTCATTAGAGGTGGGAACTTAGTTTCCTCTGGCTCTCCCAGAGCTGAGCCTGCTGATTTTTAACATTCAGGTTTTAATTCCTGCTGCTGCATGAACTCATGAAATTTGGCCCCTCTGGTTTTTAGAGCCAATGTTATGGGAATTTTCCTCCCTGTGTAGTTCCCTGGTGTGAGGGTCTATTTCTCTCCCCTCTCTGAAGCCATGGCTCCCACCCAGAAATGCCCCACAAGTTCATTTAGCTTCCCACTGTGTCTCTACCCTTCCTACCCTCTTTGATGTGGCCTCTTCGCTCCATTTAGTTGTAGAGTTTGTTCTTCTAGTCTTCATGATGTTCTCTGGGTTATTTACACTGATCTGAGTGTTATCTAGATGTATTCATGGCACAAAGTAATCTTAGGGTCCTCCTGCTCCACCATCTTCCCCAGAAGTCTATATGTTCTACTTCTGTCAAAAATGATGTTGGCATTTTGATAGGGTTTGCATTAAATGTGTAGATTGCCTTGGGTAGCACAGACATTTTAACAGTATTGGTTCTTGCTATCCATGAGCATAGAATATATTTCCATTTGCTTGTGTCATCTTCAATATCTTTCGTTAGTGTTTTCTAGTTTTCAGAGCATAGATCTTTCACCTAAGGAGGTTAAGTTTACCCCAGATATTTTATTATTTGTTGTGCAACTTTATATGGGATTATTTCTTAAATTATCTTTCTACTACTTCATTATTAATATATAGAAATGAAACAGAATTCTATTTATTATTGTGTATTGCAACTTTACTGAATTCATTTATAAGTTCTTTTTTTAATAGAGATTTTATTTACTTATTTATTTGACAGAGACAGAGAAATCACAAGTAGGCAGAGAGGGAGGCTGAGAGAGAAGGGGAAGCAGGCTCCCTGATGAGCAGAGAGCCTGATGTGGGGCTCGATCCCAGGACCCTGAGATCATGACTTGAACCAAAGGCAGAGGCTTAACCCACTGAGCCACCCAGGTGCCCCCATTTATAAGTTCTAATACTTTTTTTAAAAGTAGAATATTTGGGATTTTCTATATATGGTATTGTGTCATTTGCAAATAGTGAAAGTTTTGTTTATTCCTTACCAATTTGGATGCTTTTTATTTCTTTTTCTTGTTTGATTGTTGTGGTGATAACTTCTAGTACTATACTGAATGAAAATGGAGAGTGGTCATCCTTGTCTTGTTCCTGATCTTAGAGGAAAAGCTCTGTTTTTCACCATTGAGTAAGGTGTTAGCTGTGGGTTTTCATATACGGCCTTTATTATGCTGTGGTATGTTCCCTCTAAACCTACTTTGTTGAGGTTTTGTACCATGAAGGGATATTTTACTTTGTCAAATGTTTTTTGTGCATCTATTGAAATGGTCATATGGTTTTTAGCCTTTCTTTTCTTAATGTGATGTATCACATTGGTTAATTCATTTATATTGAACCACCCTGGCATCCCTAGAATAAATTCTCACTTGACTGGATCTTTTTTTTATTCTTTAAGCCGGTTGGTGCATTTTAATTGGTTAGTTTAATCCATTTATATTTATGTAATGTGTAGGTAATGACTTACTCTTGCCATTTTGTTAATAATTTTTTGGTTTAAACTTGCTTTGTCCTTGTCTTCTATTGCTGCCTTCCTTTGTTATTTGTTAAGTTGTTTTGATAGTGATTTGCTTTGATTCTTTTCTCTTTATCTTTTGTGTATCTATTATACCTTTATATTTCTGTTTAACTTGGGTTTGTATACAATATGTACGTAACATTTTAATTAATTAATTAGTTATTTAATTAATTAATTTAGGGAGAAGCAGACTCCCCGATGAGCAGGGAGCTTGATGCAGGACTCTCTGATCTTTAAATGACTGAGCCACCCAGTGGTCCCTGCAATGATGCTATTTCTAAAAAAGTTCACATTCTGAGATGTTGGGGGGTTAGGATTTCAATATATCTTTTTAAGGGACACAATTCAACCTGTAAGAAAAAGTGAGTTAAGAAAATATCATGGATGTTGAATGCTTGACCCAAACTCTGTTGGTCCCTTCCTTCCTGAGTTGTTCTCACACTACCTGGGTTGACTGGTTTCTCAAATACTCAGCTGTCTTGCACTTCAATACAATTTTTATTTTAAGTAAACAATTTAACTTCTTTTTTTTTTCTTATGTTCAGTTAGCCAGCATACAGTACACCATTAGTTTTTTATGTAGTGTTAACTAGTGAATCACTGAATTTAACTTCCATTGCATACAAAAACTCTCCGCTTTTACTTTCCCGCACACTCTTTTTGTTTTTGTAGTCAGAATTTGCTTCTTTTATATATTGTATTAACAAATTTTTATCTTATAAATTTTTTTATGTTTTATAGTTTTAAATTTTCTTTTCATTATTATGTTCAGTTAGCCACTGCATAGTACATAATTGGTTTTTGATGTAGTGTTCAATGATTTATTAAATACAATTATTTATGCACTATTACAGTGTTACCTTAACCTGTATTTATCTACTCATTTACCTTTACCAGGTATTTATGGTAAATATTATGATATTTATGCATTATATTATAAAATAATATGATATTTATGCATTCCTATGATTTAACACTGCTGTTTTTATTGTGTTTTCATTTTATTTTAAGAACCTCCTCAAGTATGTCTTGTAAAGGAATTCTAATGGTGATGAAGTCCTTCAATTTTTGTTTATCTAGGAAAAAATTTTTTTCTTTTTTAAAAAGATATAAAAAGATATATCTTTTTTAAAAAATATAAGGAAAAAAACTTTTTTTCTTATATTTTTGAAATATAATTTTCCAGTTATTGTATTTTTGGTGTGAAATGTCTTTTAAGTACTTTAAATATATCATCCCACTCTCTTCTGGTCTGCAAAGTTTCTGCTAAGAAATCTGCTTATAGTCTTATGGTGGTTTCTTCATATGTAACATACTGATTTTTCCCTTGATACTTTCAAATTCTCTCTCTGTCCTTAATATCTGACAATTTAATTATAAAACTCTGAGTGTAGTCTTCTTTGGACTGATCATATTTGAGTATTTTTGAGACTCATTAGCCTGGATGTCAATTACTCTCCCTAGATTTGGAACTTTTCAATAGTTATTTCTTTAAAGAACATTGTTTTTCCCCTTTCTCTCTCTTTTCTCCCTCTGGAACTCCCATAATGCATATATCAATGCAAGAGAAACAATATGTCCTGATATTCTGTAAATCCTATAGGCTTACTTCCCTCTATTTCATTTTTTTCCTGTTTCTCCTCTGACTGGAAAATTTCAAATGACCTATCTTCAAGTGCACCATTTTTTCCTTCTGATTCATTGTGTCCAATAGTGAAGTTTCTACTGTACTTTCTGTTTCTTTCATTGTATTCTTCAACTCCAGAATTTCTGCTAAAATCTCTTATTGACTTCTATCTCTTTGTTGAACTCCTCATTTTGTTCATGTATGTATTCCTGATTTCCTTGAGTTACTTGTGTTCTCTTATAATTTATTCAGCTTTCATAAAACAATTATTGTATAATTATTATTTGAATTCTTTATCAGGCAATTCACCACAGATCTTCATTTCTTTAGAGTCAGTTTAGTAAAAAAAAATTAATTCCTTTTGTGCGGTGTTTTTTTGTTTATGTTCTATGTGACTTTGCATGGCTGTCTGCATACTTGAGGCAGTAGGTACCTCTTCCAAATTTTATGGACTCACTTCAGTAAGGAAAGACTTTCATGTGGAGGTGGGTACAAAAACATTGGCGGGGTGAGGTGTGGCAGCTCTGGCTCTAGGAGAGTGAAATGACAGCTCCAGATCTAGGAATGGGGAGGGCACAGCCATGTTGACTTTGTGCAATTCCATCAGCTGCGATCACCACTGGTAAAGACTGTGAGGTTCTTTAACAGACAAAATGTATGGTTGTCTGTGGTAGCAGCGAGAGCTGCTGGAGTCCTCAGTGGCAGAGACTGTTGTGGTCTACATCTCCCCCTCTGTTTTCCCCCCATCCACAACTTCCCCCCATGAAGGGAAGTTATGGCCACAGGAATCTTTCCTGATAACACACTCCACTGTGCATATAGACACATGGCAGTATTGCTCATTTATAAACTTTGAAAATCTCAGGGACTTCATATAAATATGTATTATTATTATCATCATCATTATAATTATTTTTTATATCTGCTTACCTTGAGTACATCAAGATAAGGATAGATTGTAATCTTCAAGCTCAAACACAGTGACTACTCTAATTTCATTTCTATAACACCAAATATAACATTATACACAAATGGAAACCTAATACTTTATTTTATAACAATCATGGATCAATAGAGTTGGGACAGATTATATTTAGCCAGGAAAATTAACTACTTATTAAATTAGAAATTAGGTCACCAGTACATCACTCAAACTTTTATTTTCCTGTCATAAAGTAATAACTTAGAAATTTTGTACAGTTTTTTCATAAACTGGTATACCTAAGGAAAATATGACAGAAATTACTACTTGAATTCCCATTAATTTTTATTGGTAAAAATATTTTTTAAAGATTTTATTCATTTATTTGACAGAGAGAGAGAGAGATCACAAGTAGGCATAGAGGCAGGCGAGGGGGGGGAAGCAAGCTCCCCAACGAGAAAGGAGCTTGATGCAGGGCATGATGCCAGGACCCTGAGATCATGACCTGAGCCAAAGGCAGAAGCGTTAACCCACTGAGCCACCCATGCACCCCTAAAAAAATATTTTTATATATAAGAGGTTTCCTGTCAAATGTGGTCACTTCCTTTTTCCCCCCAAATACTTTTATTTTATTTTTTCAATGTTACAAGATTAATTATTCATGTACCACACCAAGTGCTCCATGCAATACATGCCCTCCTCAATACTCACCACAGGCTCGCCCAACCCCCCATCCCCTCCCCTCCAAAACCCTGTTTGTTGCTCAGAGTCCACAGTCTCTCATGGTTCATCTCCCCCTCTGTTTTTCCCCCATTCACCCTTCCTTTCCTTTTCACAATGTCCTCCATGTTTTTCCTTATGCTCCACACGTGAGACCATAAGATAATTGACTCTCTCTGCTTGACTTATTTCACTCTGCATAATCTCTAAGACACTATAAGATTTGAAAGTGAACATGAAGTAAGAGTTGTTAGGACTAGGAAACTGATCATCAGTTTATAAGTGTATCCTCATCATAAAAACAACTTTTATTTGAAGGATTTGATAAAATAAATTTCTGCTACAAAACAGCATTAAAGAGGAGGAAGAATGTGAATAAAACAGACTTTGGACTTAACCAGACATGGGATTGAAACGTACCTCTGCCACTTACTAACTTTGGGACTATGAGCAAAGCTGAAATAAACTGTGCCTCTGTTTTCTGACTTGTAAAATGGAGTATTGAAACTGTCTTTTTTTTCTGGGAATTTGGTAAGAATTAAATGGGTCAACACAAAAAATAGATGAATAAATGCTGCACAACATTGAGATTATAGTTAACAATATGTATTATACACTTGAAAGTTGCTAAGATACTAGATCTTACAGGTTCTCACCATAAAAAAATAATAAGTATGATGTGATGGTGGTGTTAGTTAACACTATTGTGGTATCATATTGCAATAGATAAGTGTAACAAATCAACACATTTTACATTTTAAATTTACACAATGCTATATGTCAATTATATCTAAAAAAGGGTTGGAATTAAAGAACAAACATGGGAGATACTTAGTACATAATAACGGGTAACTTCCTATTGTTATTATTCTTTGCTTAGTACTAATTTTAGTATTACCTATGTGTTGCTTACAGTTGCCAAAAATTCAATAAAAGAATGCATTTTTCCATTGATTTCTTACTGTGAGCAAATGTTGAAGCCCAACCCTCACTCTATAATTCACTGTGAACATTTCATTTTTATTTTTTATTTTTTAAACATTTCAATTTTAGATGAGAAGAGCTACACTGTATTAAAGTCAGAGTATTTTATTATACTGCTCTGAGTCAGTTACTTTCCTCTTTAATTACCCACGTTTTTTCCCCTCTAAAATAAAGTCCCGAAGAGAGGCAAGATGGAGGAGGTGTAGGAGGCTGAGATAGCCTCGGATCTCAGAAGTTCAGCTAAATAGGTATCAAACCATTCTACAAGCTGGCAAACTCAACAAGAGAGAGAAGAGAGGAAGAAAAGCAATTCTAGGAGGAGAAAATTGACCACTTTCAGAAAGGTAGGACATGTGGAAAAAGTGAATCCAAAGTGATGGGAAGAGAGACCCTGGGGGGAAGGGCAGGCTGCCAGCAGCCGCAGAGTCGTGGAGCACAAAATTGGAACTTTTAGCCTGCTCCACTGAGGGACATCACTCCAAAGGTTAAGCGGGGGGATTAGCCCTCACGGGAACAGTGTGGTTTCAGGACCCGTGGGATCACAGAGGGACCAGGGGTGTCCAAGTGCGTCACAGCTCCCAGGAATTGGGGTGGAGAAACCAGTGGCAGAAAAGGAACCACGCAGCGCCCTATCAGCTTAGGCTTACCTTAGACCATGAACTGAAACACAATTGGACTATGGCTCTTCAAGCAGGGACCCTACAAGAGGAGCGTCCAGAGACATCTCATTGTTCCTCCTCTGAGAAGAGTGGTGCAGGAGCGCGCAGCAAGAATCTGCTGGGTGTGGAGAATCCATATGGGGCCATGCACACCATAGATAGAGGTGCTCCACCACGGGATAGCTGAGCACAGAGCGCAGGCAACAGAGAAGGGAGACGGGAGCTTTCCTCCGAGGTCAGGCTGAGGAGCAGGATGCCCAGTGCTCGACTCTTCTGAGATGGAGACTGGGAGGCCACCATTTTCATTTTCGGCCTCCAGGGCAATACAGAAAGTGCTCAGGGAACAAAGATTACTGAGAGCAAACCAGAGCAAAGTGCTTGGCCCATCCCTTGGCCAGGGAAGTGCAATTCCGCCTCGGGCAAAGACATTTGAGAATCGCAGCAACATATCCAGTCAAGATCTAGTTAATCAAACAGTGAAAACTGTGGAACTCCAGAGTATTCTTCTCTCACTCATCTCTCTTATTTTGATAAAATGACAAGGCAGAAAAACTCACCACAAAAAAAAAAAAAGAAGAGACAGTACCAATGGCTAGAGACCTAGTCAATTTAGACATTAGTAATATGTCAGAAATAGAGTTCAAAATTACAGTTATCTAGGTGCTAGCTGGGCTTAAAAAAAAGTATGAAAGATATTAGAGAATCCCTTTCTGGAGAAATAAAAGAACTAAAATCTAACCAAGTTGAAATATAAAAAGCTATTAATGAGGTACAATAAAAAAATGGAGGCTCTCATTGCTAGAATAAATGAGGCTAAAGAAAGAATTAGCAATATAGAAGACCAAATGACAGAGAATAAGAAACTGAGAAAGAGAGAGAGACAAACAACTACTGGGGAGAATTCCGAGGGGAATTCTCGAGGGGAGAATTCGAGAGAAAAGTGATACCATAAGACACAACAATACTAGAAAAGTTGGGATCCCAGAAGAAGAAGAAAGAGAGACAGGGGTAGAAGGTATATTGCAGAAAATATAGTAGAGAATTTCCCTAATCTGACAAAGGGAACAAGCATCAAAATACAGGAGACACAGAGAAGCCCCCTCAAAATCAATAAAAATAGGTCTACACCCCGTCATCTAATAGTAAAACTCAGAAGCCTCAGCGACAAAGAGAAAATCCTGAAAGCAGCTCGGGAAAAGAAATCTGTAACATACAAAGGCAGAAATGTTAGATTGACAACAGACCTATCCACAGAGACCTGGTAGGCCAGAAAGGACTGCATGATATATTCAGAGCACTAAATGAGAAAAATATGCAGCCAAGAATGCTATATTCAGCTAGGCTGCCACTGAAAACATATGGAGAAATAAAAATCTTCCAGGAGAAACAAAAACTGAAAGAATTTGTAAACACCAAACCAGCCCTACAGGAAATATTGAAAGGAGTCCTCTAAGCAAAGAGAGAGCCTAAAAGGAACATAGACCAGAAAGGAACAGAGACAATATACAGTTAATATTCACCTCACAGGCAATAAAATGGCACTAAATTCATATCTGTCCATAGTTTCCCTGAATGTAAATGGGCTAAATGCCCGAATCAAAAGACACAGAGTATCAGAATGGATAAAAAAACAAGACTCATCGATATGCTGTCTACAAGAAACTCATCTTAGACCCAAAGACACCTCCAGATTAAAAGTGAGGGGTTGGAAAATAATTCACAATGCTAATGGACATCAAAAGAAAGCTGGGGTGGCAATCCTTCTATCATATAAATTAGATTTTAAGCCAAAGACTATAATAAGAGATGAGGAAGGACACTATATCATACTTAAAGGGACTGTCCAACAAGAAGATCTAAAAATTGTAAATATCTATGCCCCTAACATGGAAGCAGCCAATGATATAAACCAATTAATAACAAAGTCAAAGAAACACATCAACAATAATACAATAATAGTAGGGGACTTTAATACCCCCTCACCAAAATGGACAGATCATCTAAGCAAAAGATCAACAAGGAAATAAAGCTTCTAAATGATGCACTGGACCAGATGGACATCACAGATATATTCAGAACATTCATCCCAAAGCAACAGAATACACATTCTTCTCTAGTGCACATGGAACATTCTCCAGAATAGATCACATCCTGGGACACAAATCAGGTCTTAATTAGTACCAGAAGATTAGAATCATTCCCTGCATATTTTTAGAACAAAATGCCTTGAAACTATAACTCCATCACAGGAGGAAAGTTAGAAAGAACTCAAATACATGGAGGCCAAAGAGCATCCTACTAAAGAATGAATGGGCTAACCAGGAAATTAAAGAAGAATTTAAAAAATTCATGGAAACAAACAAAAATGAAAACACGACTGTTCAAAATCTTTGGGACACAGCAAAGGCAGTCCTGAGAGGAAAGTATATAGCAATACAAGCCTTTCTCAAAAAAGAAGAAAGATCTCAAATACATAACCAAACACTACACCTAAAGGAGCTAGAGAAAGAACAGCAAAGAAAGCCTAAACCCAGCTGAAGAAGAGAAATAATAAAGATGAGAGCAGAAATCAATGAAATACAAACCAAAAGAGGAGTAGAACAAATCAACAAAACTAGGAGTTCATTCTTTGAAAGAATTAAAAAATTGATAAACCCTTGGCCACACTTATCAAAAAGAGAAAGGAACCAAATTAATAAAATCATGAATGAAAGAGGAGAAATCACAACCAACACCAAAGAAATACAAACAATTATAAGAACATATTATGAGCAACTCTATGCCAGCAAATTAGACAATCTGGAAGAAATGGATGCATTCCTAGAGACACACAAACTACCAAAAACGATCAGGAATAAATAGAAAACCTGAAGCGACCCAAAACCAGCAAGGAGATTGAAGCAGTCATCAAAAATCTCCCAATAAACAAGAGCCCAGGGCCAGATGACTTCCCAGGGGTATTCTTCCAAACATTTAAAGAAGAATTAATACCTATTCCTCTGAAATTGTTCCAAAAAATAGAAATGGAAGGGAAACTTCCAAACTCATTTGATGAGGCCAGCATTACCTTGATCCCTAAACCAGACAAAGACCCCATCAAAAAGGAGAATTACAGACCAATATCCTTGATGAACACGGATGTAAAAATTCCCACGAAAATACTAGCCAATAGGATCCAACAGTACATTGAAAGGAATATTCACCACAATCAAGTGGGATTTATTCCTGGGATGCAAGGTTGGTTCAACATCCGCAAATCAATCAATGTGATACAATTCATTAATAAAAGAAAGAACAAGAACCATATGGTACTCTCAACTGATGCAGAAAAAGCATTTGACAAAGGACAGCATCCTTTCTTGATCAGGAATCTTAACAGTGTAGGCATAGAGGGTACATTGCTAAACATCATCAAGGCCATCTATAAAAAACCCACAGCAAATATCATTCTCAATGGGGAAAAGCTCTCAGCATTTCCGAGATCAGAAACATGGCAGAGATGCCCACTATCTCCACTGCTATTCAACATAGTACTAGAAGTCCTAGCCTCAGCAATCGGACAAGAAAAAGAAATAAAAAGCATCCAAATTGGCAAGGAAGAAGACAACTCTCACTCATTTCAGATAATATAATACTTTATGTGGAAAATCCAAAAGACTCCACTCCAAGACTGCTAGAACTCATACAGGAATTCAGTCAAATGTCAGGATATAAAATTAATGAGCAGAAATCAGTTGCATTTCTATACACCAACAGCAAAACTGAAGAAAGAGAAATTAAAGAGTCAAACCCATTTACAACTGCATCCAAAACCATAAGATACCTAGGAATAAACCTAACCAAAGAGGTAAAGAATCTGTACTCAGAAAACTACAAAGTGCTCTTGAAAGAAATTGAGGAAGACACCAAGAAATGGAAAAATGTTCCATGCTTAGGGATTGGAAGAACAAATATTGTGAAAATGTCTATTTTACCTAAAGCAATCTACACATTTAAAGCAATCTCTATTAAAATA
>CM053612.1:46051431-46103183 GCA_028646535.1 Procyon lotor
CAGAATAGAGAGCCCAGAAATGGACCCCCAACTGTATGGTCAACTGATCTTCAACAAGGCAGGAAAGAATATCCAATGGAAAAAAAGGCAGTCTCTTCAAAAAATGGTGTTGGGAAAACTGGACAGCCACATGCAGAAGAATGAAACTGGACCATTCCCTTACACCGCACACAACAATAGACTCAAAATGGATCAAAGATCTCAATTTGAGACAGGACTCCATCAAAATCCTGGAGGAGAACACAGGCAGCAACCTCTTCGACCTCAGCCACAGCAACTTCTTCCTAGAAACATCTCCAAAGGCATGGGAAGCAAGGGCAAAAAGGAACTATTGGGACTTCATCAAGATCAAAAGCTTTTGCACAGCAAAGAAACAGTCAACAAAACCAAAAGAATGGGAGAAGATATTCGCAAATGACATATCAGATAAAAGGCTACTACCCAAAATCTATAAAGAACTTCTCAAACCCAACACCCAAAGAATAAATAATCCGATTAAGAAATGGGAAGAAGATATGAACAGACATTTCTGCAAAGAGGACACCCAAATGGCCAACAGACACATGAAAAAGTGCTCAACATTACTCAGCATCAGAAATACAAATCAAAACCACAGTGAGATACCACCTCACACCAGTCAGAATGGCTAAAATTAGCAAGTCATGAAATGACAGAGGTTGGTGAGGATGTGGAGAAAGGGGAACCCTCCTACACTGTTGGTGGGAATGCCAGCTGGTGCAGCCACTCTGGAAAATAGTATGGAGGTTCCTCAAAAGTTGAAAATAGAGCTACCTTATGACCCAGCAATCACACTACTGGGTATTTACCCTAAAGATACAAATGTCGTGATCCAAAGGGGCACATTGCACCCAAATATTTATCGCAGCCATGTCCACAATAGCTGAACTATGGAAAGAACTAGATGTCCATCAACAGATGAATGGATAAAGAAGATGTGGTATATATACACAATGGAATACTATGCAGCCATCAAGAGAAACGAAATCTTGCCATTTGGAATGACATGGATGGAACTAGAGGGTATTATGACAAGCGAAACAAGTCAGTCAGAGAAAGACAATTATCACATGATCTCTCTGATATGAAGAATTTTAGAGGCAGGGTGGGGAGTTGTGGGAGGTGGTGTAAGAAATGAAACAGCATGGGATGGGGAAGGTAACAAACCATAAAAGACTCCTAAACTCACAAAACGAACTAAGGATGCCTCGGAAGTGGGGGGTAGGGATAGGGTAGCTTGGTCATGGACATTGGGGAGGGTATGTGCTATGGTCAGTGCTGTGAAATGTGTAAGCCTGACGATTCACAGACATGTAACCTGGGGCAAATAATACATTATATGTTAATTTAAAAAAACTAAATAAAAATTAAAAAAAATAAATAAAATAAAATAAAATAAAATAACGTCCCACCATGCTTGACCTTCCAGGAGCCTAAAAGAAGAGAGAGAAGACTGCTACCAATCTGCCTATCACATTATATTAAATTTAGCTGCAGAATTAGATCAGAAATGTATTGCTTCTAAGACTTTCTTTGGTTCTCCTTTCCTATTTCCCAATAAAATTGAACCATAGTTATTTATTTAATTATTTATGTCTCCATTAATGTATATTGATATCTATAATCCAAGTTACTTCCAAAAGCAATCTGAAAGGCAGTCTTATGATCCAAACCGAAGTAAAATTATCACAAAGTAAAAGAGAAAAAAATGTAGCAAGAAGAGAGGGGATATTTCACTCACAGGCATCTTTCTCTTCTTTTTTTTTTTTTCTTTTCTTTCTCTTTTTTCTACTTCTTTTCGTTAGCCCTTGCCAATGACCTCAGTATGCCAGCTCCTTTACTTAGCTAAGGAGATGGTAATCCACCTAAAATGACTGCAGATGAGCCAAGGTGGATTTTCAGAACTGTCTCTCAGTGGTAGGTGGTTGAGAGAAATTTGAAGTGAGAAGCCTGGGGTGAAACTGAAGGGGACAACATTTCACAGGCAGAAGGTAAAATAGCTAACACTATAAAAGTTAGTAATTAATTCCACTACAAAAAATAATGAAGATAACTGTTTCTTAAAATGTAATTCTGACTTTAATGGTTTTCTAATTTCACTGTACTAGTTAGAGGTAAGGTTAATCACCCTTCTGCAGTAACTGCTCAAAGTCAAAGTACACAAATTATTCTCTCCTCTCCCCCTCATTCTCTCCAATCTCAGAATACATTAGTGAGAATCACCTGCCTTGTAGTCCCAAAGACACTCACCAGCATTAGAATTAAGATCATCAGGCTCTGATTCGGTTCCATTTTGGTTTCCATTTCCCTGAAGAGTGTTCATTGCCATAAGCTTCATCTTCTGTAGTTTCATTGCCTCAGCCATTGCTGCAGCTGTTATACCTAAAACCAAAACAATCCTTTTTAAAATGGGGACCACTTCTTAATGTAATTTAAAGCTGGATACATTTCTTTAACAGACAGATGATGCATAGCACAAACCAAAAGAAATCGCTTGTGTAATTTGTGAATAATATTCTTTAACAAAGTAATTTTCAAGTCCTGCTTTTTTTTTTTACTTCATCTTACAATGGACAGTTTAAAAATCTACAAAAATCACTAAATGGATATTAAATTTCATCTAAAGTAACATGGTCAGAGGAAGCACTGTGAAATACTTGAAGGAATTCCTTTCTAGTGAATGTATTGTTGCGACTTCTGCTAAAGGATGAGCTGTCTTTCCTGTGAGAATTACCTTGAAAGGAAGGAGGGGAAAAGAGGAAAAAATGATTTCAGTATGTCTTTGTACCTTTTACCTTTCTCATGCTTATACATTGAGGAACTAAATAAATGGAAACATGGCAAGTAACCTCTGAAAATATGCCAGCCCCCATAGTATAAATACATTCTTTTGTATTAATATAAAGTAATATACCCCAATGTTTATAGCAGTAGTGCCCACAATGGACAAAATATGGAAAAAGTCCAGATGTCCATCAACAGATGAATAGATAAAGAAGGTGTGTGTGTGTGTAGATAGATAGATAGATATAAAGAATATTACTCAGCCATAAAAAAGAATGAGATCTTGTTATCTGCAATAATGTAGATAGAACTAGAGGGTATTATGTCTAGTGAAATAAGTCAAAGAAAGAAAAATATCATATAATTTCACTCATATGTGGAACTTAAGAAACAAAACTGATGAACAAAGGGGAAGAAAAGGAAAAATAAATGAAGATAAAAACAGAGAGAGAGAGGTAAACCATGAGATCCTTAACTATAGGAAACAAACTGAGAGTTGTTGGAGGGGAGGTGAGTGGAAGGATGTGTAATTGGGTGATGGGCATTAAGGAGGGCACTTTATGTATTGAGCATTGGATGTTATATGCAACTGATGAATCACTAAATTCTATCCCTGAACCCAATAATACACTATATATTAACTAAATTGAACTTAAATAAAATATTAAAACTATATATAAAGCAATTATTTTTTAAAAACTCTGTATAACAGCACAAAGAGGTAGAAGTAAAAAGAACTTAAAGAGAGAATGTAAGTGCTTAAGTTTGAAATTATTTCTCTTAGGAAGTCTGTATCAGACAGTACCATAAAGATATATAAGGAAGTGGGTACTAAAAATAGAACAACAAACTCTATTCAAACAATGCCCTCTGAGATGTCTAGTGAATTCAACTTAATTATTTTTATATCTAAATTCTAAATTATAGATATATAACTATCTAAATAGTTAGTTACATAGTTATAGCTAACTACCTAAATTCATAGCCATGGAGTACAGGTGCCATCGGCAAAAAAAAAAAGTGGGGGGTGAACTGGCAAATTTAAAACACAACGTTTTAGAATTCAGTGAAATCTATTCTACCATGCAAATCCAAATGAAGGAAAATAAGGCATATATTGGTTTTGGGAAACAGAACATTTAAGTGCCATTATTAGAAGAATCTGATTCTAAGGGGTAGGGTGAATTCCTTATGAAGGGTATAAGGGAAAGTATAGCCCAGAACACGTAAATGTGTATGTTTGGGGGAATCACTATAGTTCTATTTTGCTGCTCGATGTCCTTTACAATGCATGGAAAACACCAAATGAAGTAAACTTTTCACCACATTAGCTTGTCTATGAATCATGGCAAAAAAAGAATCTGAAAGAAATTGCTTTAGTTTCAGAATTCATGATATACATTTTTATATATATAATATAGATGATCCCAGTAACTTTCTTGCTACATTTAGCTTTACAGAATTCCAGTCCCCCAGTGACCTGTCCAAGATCAAAACAGTAACTCTGATTACTGTTACAGTTACAGTTACAGTAACTCTGACAGTAACTCTGGTCAGAAAATAATGGCAGTGATTTAAACCAAAGGACCCTGATTAGGATTGCCAGGGCTGAGTGCCTCATAACAAAAAAATATATCAGAAAAAGTTTCAATAATTTACATCAACTACTCTGACCAGCAATCCAGAACTGGATCCTGACTATGATAATTACTGAACTAGTAGTTGTGTATTTATTGGAAGTATAGGAGTGGATGTTTATAATAATATATGGATTAGTACTCTGTGAAAAACAAAAGTCAACAAAATCTTATAGACAGGGAATTCCAGATAAAAGGGGTCTCAGACAGTGACACTAAGACAATTAGTGAGAAAGAGTCCCTTCATATTTTTAATTCATAGAAAAAATACAAAATTCCAATATCTATGCATTTTTTCAACTAGATGCTATCTGTATGATATCACTGAAGAAAAAAATCAGTGAGCAAACTCAGAAAGTAACATTAAGGTAGTAAAGAATCAAAATATGATAGCACTACAAAGATATTTAGGAGCTATCTAGTTTAATCTCTTCCCTTTGAAAATGAGGAAATGGTGTTATAGCAAATTATCATAGGTCAGGTATTTAGAAGATATGAAACAAAATCCAAGTTTTGTGATGGGATCTGGATGTATTTGTTAAAGTACTGAACTAGTTCAAATACAAGCTAATAAGGAGAAAGGCGTGTGGGAAGATGGCAGAGTAAGAGGACCTTGAGCTCATCCCATCCCACATTTACAACTAGATATCCATATCCATGTCAATAAATTGAAGGGCAATCCAGAGATTGGCAGAAAAAAAATTCCACAAATAAATATAGAAAAGATGCTGCATCTGAAAGGATAAGAAGGTCATAAAGATGGAGGGAGACTGCCCACAAAGGGAAGAAGGAAGTGAGCTACATGCAAAAAGGGTAGAGAAATAGGCCCTTGCACCAAAGAGCTAATATGGGGAGGACTAATCCTCATAACATTTAGCAGTAAAAACAAGAGGGACCGACTTCCATGAGTTTGAAAACCAATGGGACTTGGAGCCTGGAGCTTTAAAACGTTAGTGCCTCAGCACTAAATGAGCCAGAAAGGTGAGTGATAGCAGGACTACCGCCCATAACCAGACAGCAGCCTTTGTGGAAAGGCAACATGAAATTGGAAGTTTACAAAATGCTGGGGGAAACTGGAAAACAGATCTGTTCATACTGATTTTGTAGCATATTGGGGGACTTTGAAAATGAGAGAGCTGGGGAGGAAGCAAGATGGCAGAAGAGTAGGGGACCTCACTTAATCTGGTCCCTTGAATTTAGCTAGATAACTATCAAACCATTCTGAACTCCCATAAATTCAGCCTGATATATAAGACAAAAAAAATCTGTAACTCTATAAGTAGAAAGGTAACTGCTATTTGCAAGGTAGGAGGGGTGGAGAAGTATATCTGAGGGGAGATAGTGGAACATAAATGAAAAGGGGAGGGAGCCTCCATAACCCGGCTATCAGAAAGTGATATAGTCCCAGATGACAAAATCAGAACTCTTGGAAATCTGCTCCAGTGAGAGACATCCCTGTCTGAAAGGGGTTCAGGGGATGAAAAGGGCAGAATTCTAGGTGGGGCAGTGTATTGTCAGCATTCCAAGGGTCACAGAACTAACAGGGGTGCCTGAGCAGGTGAAGTACCCAAGCAGTAGAATGGGGAAACTGATTACTGTCAGTTATCTGGGCAGGGGGTAGGGGTGGAGGTGGGTAAGGGCTCTCAGCTCAGTCACCATAAACTTCAAGCCAGGCCTGATTGGGTGGCCACTCTCTGCCTGGGCACTGAGAAATAGAATGGAACTCAGGGACCCTCCACCATCCCCTAGGAGTGGCGGAGTATATATGTGCATCATCCCACAAGAGCTCTTAGTGCCAGGGCCCTACAAAGGGCAGTAACGCAGGATCCTCAGACACCCCCAGGAGGATTGGTGTGGGCATGCACCGCAGGAGTCTGCAGAGTTTGGCACAAACAAAAGTGAAGACTGTTTGTCTCAGAGTGTTTACTGAAGAGGGGGGTACCATGATCTTTTGGCTCTGGGGCTGGGGATCAGGGCATGGCTATTTTTATTTTGATCTTCTAAAGACTCACAGAAAGCCTTCAAAGAAAAAAAAAAGCCACACAGAGGACCAGCATAACCTGAATTCAGGCCCCTGGCAAAGGGTGGTGCAACTCTGTCCAGGGAAATACACCTGAGAAGTAGCACAGCAGATCCCACCCACCTCAGAAGAACAGGTGCACAAGTTTACAGATCCCACAAGACTGTAAATCTCCAGTGCAGGGGGAAAATAGTATACAGAACTCGAGGATTTTTCTCATGATTAATTTGTCTTTTAGTCTAAAATTTTCCATTTCTTTTTTTTTCCTTTTCAACTAGTTTCTGATTTTATCAACTCTTCCTTTTTAAATTGCTTTTTATTTTTTTTTAAGATTTTGTTTATTTATTTGACATGGAGAGAGCACAGCAGGGAGAGCATCAGGCAGAGGGAGAGGAAAAAGCAGGCTTGCTGAGCAGGGAGCCTGATGGTGCCATCCCAGGACCCTGGGATAATGACCTGAGCTGAAGGCAGATGCTAAAAAACTGAGCCACCCAGGTCCCCCAGAAGATTACAAATTATAGAGAAAAAAGAATCCTGAGAGAAGCTAGAAACAAGAGGATCCTTATTTACAGAGGGAAGAACATCAGACTGACAGCATACCTAGCCACAGAAACCTGGCAGGCCAGAAAGGGATGTCATGATATGTACAGGGTACTAAATGAGAAGAACATGCAGCCAAGAATACTTTATCTAGCAAGGCTGTTATTCAGAATGGAAGGAAGGATAAAAGCCTTACAGAACAAATGGAAACAAAGAATTTGTGATCACTAAACAAGCTCTTCAAGAAATATTAAAAGGGATCTTGTAAGCAAAGAGAGAACCCAAGAGTAACATAGACAAGAAAAAAGACAGAGACAATCTACAGAAACAGGGACTTTACAGGTAATACAATGGTACTAAATTCATATCTTTCAATAGTCACCCTGCATGTAAATGGGCTAAATGCTCCAATCAAAAGACATAGGGTAGCAGATTGGATGAAAAAGCAGGACCCTTCCATATGGCATCTACAAGAGACTCACCTTAGACCTAAAAACACCTCCAGACTGAAAGTGAGAGGGTAGAGAAATATGTAACATGTTAATGCACCTCAAAAGAAAGCTAGGGTTGCAATCCTCGTATAAGACAAATTAGATATTAAGCCAAAGACTTTAGTAAGAGATGACACTCTATCATACTTGAAGTAGTTTATCCAACAAGATCTAACAATTGTAAATATTTATGCCCCCAACATGGGAGCAGCCAATTACATAAACCAATTAATAACCAAAGTAAGGAAACACATTGATAATAATTCACTAATAGTAGGGTACTTCAACAGCGCAATTATAGCAATTGACAGATAATCTAACCAGAAGATCAACAAAGAAACAAGGACTTTGAATGACAGAATGGGCCAAATGGACTTCACAGATATATACAGAACATCCCATCCTAAAAGAACAGAATACTCATTCTTCTCAAGAGCACATGAAACATTCTCCAAAATAGATCACATACTGGGTCACAAATCAGGTCTCAGCTGAGAGAGAAAGTTGGGATTATTCCCTGCATATTTTCAGACCACAATGCTTTGAAACTTGAACTCAAACACCAGAGGAAATTTGGAAGGAACTGAAACACTTGGAGATTAAGGAGAATCTTACTGAAGAATAAGTGAGTCAACCAGGAAATTAAAAAAGAATTTTATTTTATTTTGTTTTAATATTTTATTTGACAGAGAGAAACACAGCTAGAGAGGGAACACAAGCAGAGGGAATGGTAGAGGGAGAAGCAGGCTCCCCACTGAGTAAAGAGCCTGATGTGGGGCTCGATCCCAGGACCCTGGGACCATGACCTGAGCCGAAGACAGACACTTAATGACTAAGCCACCTAGGCGCCTCTAAAAAAGAATTTTAAAAAATTCATTGAAACTAATGAGAATGAAGATACATCTGATCAAAACCTATGGGATATAGCAAAGGCAGTCCTAACAAGGAAGTACATTGCAACATGAGCCTATCTCAAAAAATTAGAAAGTTCTCAAGTACACAAGCTATTATACCTAAAGGAGCTGGAGAAAAAACAATATATAAAGTCTAAATCAAGCATAAGAAATAATAAAGATTAGAGCAGAAATCAATGAAATAGAAACCAGAACAGTAGGACAAATAAACAAAACTAGAAGCTTGTTCTTTGAAATAATTAAAAACATTGATAAACCTCTAGCTAGACTTATTCACAAGAAAAGAGAAAGGAATGAAATTAATGAAATCATGAATGAAAGGGGAGAGATCATGACCAATAGAAAGGAAATAGACAATTTTAAGAACATATTATCAGCAACTATATGCCTACAAATTAGGCAATCTGGAGAAATGGATGCATTCCTGGAAACTTATAAAATACCAAAACTAGAATAGGAAAAAAAAATCGAAAATCTGAATAAACCAATAAATAGCAAAGAAACTGAAGCAATAATCAAAAACCTCCCCAAAAACAAGAGTCCAGGACCAGATGGCTTCCCACAGGAATTCTACCAGACATTTAAAGAGAAACAATACATATTCTACTGAAGCTGTTTCAAAAAACATAAATGGAAGGAAAACTTCTGAAATCATTCTATGAGGCCAGCATTACCTTGCTCCCACAACCAGACAAAGACTCCATCAAAAAGGAGAATTATAGACCAATATCCCTGATGAACATGGATGCCAAAATATGCAACAAGATACTATCCAACAAGTATGTTAAAAGGATAATTAACCAGGATGAAGTGGGATTTATTTCTAGACTTCAAGGGTGGCTCAACATTTGCAAATCAATCAACATGTTAAAGTACATTAATAAAACAAAAGACAAGAACCATATGATCCTCTCAGTTGATGCAGAAAAAACATTTGACAAGATAGAGCATCCTTTCTTGATTAAAACTTTTCAAAGTATAGGGATAGAGGGAACATACCTCAACACCATAAAAGCCATCTATGAAGAGCCTACAGTAAATATAATTCTCAATAGTGAAAAACTGAGAATATTTCCCCTAATGTCAAGAACGCAGCAGGAATGCTCACTCTGTTGTTGTTTTTCAGCATAGTATTGGAGGACCTAGCGTCAGCAATAAGACAACAAAAAGAAATAAAAACCATTCAAATTGGCAAAGAATAACTCTCCACAGATGACATAATACTTTATGTGGGGAACCCAAAAGACTTCACTCCAAAATTGCTAGAAATCATACAGCAATTCAGCAAGGTAGCCGGATACAAAATCAATGCACAAAAATCAGTTGCATTTCTATACACAAACAATGTGACTGAAGAAAGAGAAATTAAAGAATTGATCCCATTTACAACTGCACCAAAAACCATAAGCTACCCAGCAATAAACTTAACAAAAGAGGTAAAAGATCTATACCCTAGAAACTACAGAATACTTATAAAATAATTGGAGAAAGACACAAAAAGATAGAAAAACATTTCATGCTCATGGAGTGGAAGAATAAATATTGTTAAAATGTCTATACTACCCAGAGCAATCCACACATTCAATAAATCCCTATCAAAATACCATCAAGATTTTTCAAAGAAGTATAACAAAGAATCCTAAAATTTGTATGGAACCAGAAAAGACCCTGAATAGCCAGAGGAATGTTGAAAAAAGAAACCAAAGCTGGGGGTATCCCAATGCCTGACTTCAAGCTATATTACAAATCTGTGATCATCAAGGCAGCACAGTACAAGCACAAAAACAGATGCAAAAATCAATGGAACATAGTAGAGAACCCAGAAATTGACCCTCAAATCTACGGTCAACTAGTCTTTGACAAAGCAGGGAAGAATATCCAATGGAAAAAAGACAGTCTCTTCAATAAATGGTGCTGGGAAAATTGGACAGCCACATGCAGAAGAATGAAACTGGGCCATTCTCTTACACCATACACAAAGAGAAACAAAATGGATGAAAGACATAAATGTGAAACAGGAATCCATCAAAATTCCAGAAAAGAATGCAGGCAGCAGACTTTTAGACCTTAGCTGCAGCAACTTCCTGCAAGACATGTCTCTAAAGGCAAGGGGAAAAAAAGCAAAAATGAACTATTGGGACTTCTTCAAGATAAAAATCTTTTGCACAGCAAAGGAAACAGTCAACAAAACTAAAAAGCAACCTATGGAATAGGAGAAGGTATTTGCAAATGACATAGCAGATAAAAGGCTGGTATCCACAATCTATAAGGAATTTATCAAACTCAACACCCTAAAAAACAATCTAGTTAAGAAATAGGCAGCAGTCATGAACAGACACTTCTCCAAAGAAGATATACAAATGAGCAACAGACACACAAAAAAATGCTCAACATCACTTGTCATTGGTGAAATACAAATTAAAACCACAATGAGATAATACCTCATGCATCAGAATGGCTAAAATTGACAAAGCAGGGAGCAACAAATGTTGGTGAGGATGTGGAGAAAGAGGAACCCTCTTACGCTGTTGGTGGGAATGCAAGCTAGTACAGCCACTCTGGAAAAGAGTATGGAGATTCCTCAAGACATTAAAAATAAAGTACCCTATGACCCAGCAACTGCACTGATAGATGTAGTGAAAAGAAGGGACACATGCATCCCAATCTTCATAGTAGCAATGTCCACAATAGCCAAACTGTGGAAGGGGCCAAGATGCCCTTCAACAGATGAACGGATAAAGAAGATGTGGTTCATATATACAATGGAATATTACTTAGCCATCAGAAAGGATGAATACCCACTCTTGGCATCAACATGGATGGAACTGGAGAGGATTATGTTAAATGAAGTAAGTCAATCAGAGAAAGACAATTATCATATGGTTTCACTCATATGTGGAAAATAAGGAATAGCATGAAGGACAATAGGGGAAGGAAGGGAAAACTGAAGGGGGAAAATCAGAGAGGGAGACAAACCTTGAGAGACTGCAGACTCTAGGAAACAAACTGAGGGTTGATGAAGGGGGGTGTGTGGGGGAATGGGGTAGCTGAGTAATGGGTATTAAGGAGGGCACATGTTGTGATGAGCACTGGGTGTTATACACAACTAATGAATCACTGAACATTACATCAAGAACTAATGATGTATTATATGATGGCTAACTTAACATATTTCTTCCTGTTTCAGTTTTGGTAGTTCATATGTTTCTAGAAATTTATCTGTTTCTGCCAGCTGTCCAATTTGTTGACATACAGTTTTTCATAATATTCTCTTAAAACTGCATTTCTGTGGTGTTACTCTTTATTTCTCCTTTCTCACTTGTGATTTTATTTATTTCAATCTTTTTCTTTTTCATATGTCTACATAAAGATTTTTAATTTTATTAATTTTTTCAAAGAACCAGCTCCTGGTTTCATTGATCTGTTCTTTGTTTTTTTGTTTTCCTTTTTTTTTAGTTTTTATTTTTGACTTCTACTGTAATCTATCATTTTCTTCCTTCTGCTGCTTTTGTTTTAATTGTTTTTCTTTTTCTAGCTACTTTATGTGCAAGGTTAGGTTTTTCGTTTTTTGTTTTTTCTGAAATTTTTCTTACTTCTTCAGGTAGGCTTATATTACTGTATACTTTCTTCTTAGGACCAGTTTTGTTGCAACCCAAAGGGTTGGACCACTGTATTTGCATTTTCATTTATTTCCATGTATTTTTTAAAATTTCTTCTTTGATTTCCTGGTTTACCCATTGTTTAGTAACATGTTTAACTGCCATGTATTCATGCTCTCTCCAATTGTTTTTCTTCTGGTTGACTTCAAGTTTCATGGTGTCAGAAAATATGCATGGTATGATCTCAATCTTTTTGTATTTGTTGACGTCTGATTTGTGATCCATTATGTGATGTATTCTGGAAATGTCCTATTTGCACTCAAAAAGAATCTGTATTCTGTTGTTTTAGGATGTTATGCTCTGAATATATCTGTTTAGTACATCTAGTCCATTGTGTCATTCCAAGCCCTTGTTCCTTTTTGATTTTCTCTTTTGACGACGTGTCCATTGATTTAAGTGGGGTGTTAAAGTCCCGTATTAGTTATTATCAATGAATTCCTTTATGTTTGGTATTGACTGTTTAATGTATTTGGGTGTTCCATGTTGGGTGATAAATATTTACAATTGTTAGATCTTCTTTTTGGATATTACCCTTTATTACACAGTGCCCTTCTTCAATTTTTTATTATAGGATTTCATTTAAAGTATAGCTTGTCTGACATAAGTATTGTTACTCTGACTTTCTTTTTTTTTCTTTTTTTTTAAGTTTATTTAATTTCAGTTAATTAATGTATTGTGCAATATCAGTTTCAGGTACACAATATAATTATTCATCACCTTCATACAGTACCCGGAGCTCATGACAAGTGTATTCCTCAGTCCTCATCACCCACCCAATGCCTCCCCCCAACCACATCCCTCAGGGCAACCATCAGTTTGTTCTTTATAGTTACGAGTCTATTGCTTGGTTTCTCTCTCTCTCTCTCTCTCTCTCTCTCTCTCTCTCTCTCTCTCTCTCTGTCTTCTTTTCCCTTTGCTCATTTTTTTTGTTTCCTAAATTCCACATATGAGTAAAATCATATATTTGTTTTTCTCTAACTGACTTATGTTGCTCAGCATAATGCACTCTAGTTCCATCCATGCTGTTGCAAATGGCAAGATTTCATTCTTTTTTATGGCTAATATTCCAGTGCATGTGTGTATATACTCTGACTTTCTTTTGACATCCATTTGCAAAATAAATGTTTCTCCATACTCTCACTTTCAATCTGCAGGTGTTTTTAGGTCTAAAATTAATCTCTTACTTAGTCATAGGAAATAAACTGAGGGGTGCTGGAGGGGAGGTCGGTGGGGTAACTGAGTGTTGGACATTAAGGCATGTAATAAGCACTGAGTACTACATAAGACTGATGAATCACTGAACCCTACCTCTGAAACTAATAATACACTGTAAGTTAATTAATTGAACTTAAATAAATTTAAAAATAAAAATAAAAGGTGTGATAGGTTTTCAATAAATGTTTTCTTATCAAAAAAATAAAAAATAAAAAAATAAAATGAATCTTGTAGCCAGCATATAGGTGAATCTTGTTGTTTTGTTGTTTTTATCCATTCTGACACACTATGTCTTTGGTTTGGAGCAATTATTTCATTTGTATTCAGAATAATTATTGAAAGATATGCATTTATTGCCATTTTATTACTTGTTTTGTCATTGTTTCTTGGAGATTTTCTCTGTTCTTTTCTTTTCTTTCTCACATTTGTTCTCACCTTTCCATTCAGAGTCCCCTTTAATAAATCCCACAGGGTTGTTTTAGTGGTCATGAACTCCTTTAGTTTTCATGTGTCTGGGACACTCTTTGTCTCTCCTTCTTTTCTGAATTACTGCCTTCCTGGATAAAGTATTCTTGGCTGCAGATTTTTTTTTTCCATTCAGCACATTGAATAGATCATGTTACTCTCTTCTGGCTTGCCAAGTTTCTGTTGAGAAATCTGCAGCTAGCCTTATGAGTCTTTCCTTGTAAGTTAAGGACTTCGTTCTTGTTGCTTTTAAGATTTTTTTCTTTATCACCATATTTTGTAAATTTAATTACAATATTTCTTGGTGTTGGCCAGCTTTTATTTTTATGGGAGTTTTTGTTTTGGTTTGGTTTGGGGTTTTTTGTTTGTTTTGTTTTGTTTTGTTTGTTTGGAAGGGGCCGCCTAGATTGTATATTTGTTTCCTTTCCCATATTAGGGAAGTATATATATCATTTTTTTTTTTTTTGCTCAGGATATTAGTTTTTAAAAGTTTTTTTTTCCTAAGGAATTTCATTCTCTCTACATGGTTTGTTTGGCTCACTGCAGCTATAAGATTTGTATCTTTGCTGCTTTTTGGGAAAATGTTTCTGTTTGTGTGGAAGACCAGCAACATACTTCAAAATTAGAGCAAATGAATACATTTTTATTAGAAGAGAAATTCAAGAGGAATATTTCCTATTCGTTTTTCTTTAGAAATAAAAAAAAAAATGGGAAATTAGCCTCAAATTAAAAGTCTAGTTTGGCCGAAATTTAATCTCTAGTGCTAACTTCTGTGCAGCAACTAATGAAAATTCAAATGTATCATTTGTTCAAAAGGTATCAAACTGCCATTAGAAGAATATTAAACTTCAATAACAAATTATATTCCTGAAAGGTAAATGACTTCCTGAAGATCACTGCCCTTTGTGACTTTTAAGTAGCTGTTCTACTTAAAGAAAAAAAAAGCTGTTCTACCCTTGGATATGCCATATAAATGCCAGAGAATGACCTGTGCAATCAATTCTCCCCTCTCCTGGATACTATTTACCAAATACTGCTATGCTATGTTGCCACAGAAAGCTACTACGATGATCCTTGATGTTTTTGTTCAACATCATGAAATTCTGCATTCTAAACACTTATATATGACTCAAATAAAGACTGAAAAATCCAGTAAAACATCTAGAAATGTTGGTTGTTAAAAAATCTACATTTTTAAGATGACTAGCATATTTATGATAATCAAAAGTGTAAATTATATCAAGAAGGACCTGAGAGAATTGCAAGGATAATGCTTGTCAAGTCCAAATAATGATGTAAAGAGGACTGTATGAGATCAAAAAGGCTAGATATTAAAACTGGGTTTACCTATAGCTAGTTATGAGCTTATCTGAGTCAATTTGCCTTCTCTCAGAATCGATGTTCTTTTTTTTCCCAAAGATTTTATCCATTCATTTGACAGACAGAGTGAGAGCACAAGTAGGCAGAGTGGCAGGCAGAGGGAGAGGGAGAAGCAGGCTCTCTGCTGAGCAGAGAACGCAATGCAGGGCTCGATTCCAAAACCCTGGGAGGATCATGACCCGAGCTGAAGGCAGCTGCTCAATCAACTGAGCCACCTGGGTGTCCCAGAATCAATGTTCTTTTCTTTTAAATGAGTTTCAAGGAAACAACCAAGATGTCCTTTGGTCAGTGAATGGATAAATAAAATATGGTACATGTGAACAATAGAATATTGTTAAGTGTTAAAAAGAAATGAGCCAGCATGTGATGAAAAGACATGAAGAAACTTTAAATGCATATTACAGAGTGAAAGAAGCCAATCTGAGAGGTTACATATAGTATGATTCCAACTAAATGACATTTTGGAAATGATAAAGTGATGGAAAAAATAAAGTGATCTGTGGTTACCAGGGAAGGTTGTGTGGGGGAGATAAACAGGCAGAGCACAGCATTTTGGAGGTAGTGAAAACACTCTGTATGTATCATAATGATGTATATATATCATTATGTATTTGCCAAACTAAAAAAATTTACAAAACCAAGAGTGATCCGGAAGGTAAACTATGGACTTTGGATGATAATGATGTATCAGTGTAAGTTCATCTTTGGTAATAAATGTACCATTCTGTTAAATGATATTGACAATAAGAGAGGATATTCATATGTGTAAGTATGAGATATAAAGGAAATCTATGCACTTTCATTTTAATTTTATTGTAAAGCTAAATCTGCTCTAAAAATACTGTCTTTAAAAAAAACGACACTTTGGGGGGGGCGCCTGGGTGGCTCAGTCGGTTAAGTGTCTGCCTTCAGCTCAGGTCATGATCTCCGGGTCCTGGGATCGAGCCACGCATTGCGCTCTCTGCTCATCAGGGAGCCTGTTTCCCTTCTCTCTCTGCCTGTCTCTCTGCCTACTTGTGATCTCTCTCTCTCTCTCTATGTCAAATAAATAAATAAAATCTTTAATTTTTTTTTTAAAAATTAAAAAAAACCACGACATTTGGGGAATTCTACTGAACATTTAAAGAAGAATAAATACCTGTTCTTCTGAAGCTTTTTCAAAAAATACAAATGGAAGGAAAACTTCCAAACTCATTCTATGAGGCTAATACTACCTTGATACCGAAGCCAAAGACCCCACTGAAAAGAATTACAGACCAATATCACTAATGAACATGGGTGTCAAAATTCTCACCAAGACACTAGCCAATAGGCTCCAACTGTACATTAAAAAAATCATTCACCACGACCAAGCGGGATTTATCCCTGGGCTACAAGGGTGGTTCAACATCCATAAATCAATCATTGTGATACATCAAATTAATAAAAGAAAGGAAAAAAACAATATGATCTTTTCAATAGATGCAGAAAATACTTGACAAAATACAGCATCATATCTTGATTAAAACTCTCTGCAGTATAGAGATAGAAGGAACATACCTCAATATCATAAAAGACATCTACAAAGAGCTCACAGCAAATATCATTCTCAATAGAGAAAAAATGAGAGCTTTTCCTCTAAGGTCAGGAACATGACAAGGATGTCTACTCTCCCCACTGCTCATCAGCATAGTATTGGAAGTCTTAGCCTCAAGAATCAGACAACAAAATAAAAGACATCCAAATTGGCAAAGAAGAAGTCAAACTCTTACTCTTTGCAGATGGCATGAAACTCTATGTGGAAAACTCAAAGACTCCATCCCAAAATTGCCAGATCTCATACAGGAATTCAAAAAATTTGTAGTATATAAAATCAATGCTTATAAATCAGTTGAATCTCTATACACTAACAATGAGAAGGAAGAAAGAGAAATTAAGGAATTGATCACATTTATAATTGCACCAAAAATCATCAGATACCTAGGAAAAAACCTAACCAAAGAGGTAGCCTGAAAACTATAGTACACTTACGAGAGAAATTGAGGAAGACATAAAGAAATGAAAACACATTCCATGCTCATGGATTGGAAGAACAAATGTTAAAATGTCTATGCTGCTCAGAACAATCTACATATTCAATGTAATCCCTAAAAATATTATTGACATTTTTCACAGTGTTGGAATAAATAATCCTAAAATTTGTGTGGAACCAGAAAAGACCCCAAATAGCCAGAGGAATGCTGAAAAAGAAAACCAAAGCTGGTGGCATCACAATTCTGTACTTGACTATAATCACCAAGACAGTATAGTAGTGGCACAGAAACAGACACATAGATTAATGGAACAGAATAGAAAACCCAGAAATGTACCCTCAACTCTATGGTCAACTAATCTTCAACAAAGCAGGAAAGAATATTCAATGAAAAAAAGGCAATCTCTTCAACAAATGGTGTTGGGAAAATTGGACAGCCACGTGTAGAAGAATGAAACTTGACCATTTTCTTACACCAACACAGAGAACTCAAAATGGATGAAAGAGCTAAATGTGAGACAGGACTCCATCAAAATCCTAGAGAAGAATACAGGCAGCAACCTCTGTGACCTCAGCCACAGCAACTTCTTGCTAGACAGTTCTCCAAAGACAATGAAAGAAGCAAAAATGAACTCTTGGGACTTCATCAAGATATAAACCTTTTGCACAGCAAAGGAATCAACCAAACCAAAAGACAACCTACAGAATTGGAGAAGATATTTGCCAGTGTCTTATTAGATAAAGGGCTAGCATCCAAGATCTGTAAAGAACTTATCAAACTCAACACCCCCCCAAAAAAACAAAAAAAATCTAGTCAAGAAATGGGCAGAAGACATAAACAGACATTTCTCCAAAGAAGACATAGAAATGGCCAATAGACACATGAAAAAATACTCCATGTCACTTGGAATCAGGGAAATACAAATCAAAACCACAGTGAGATACCACCTCACACCAGTCAGAATGGCTAAAATTAGCAAGTCAAGAAACGACAGATGTTGGCGAGGTTGCTGAGAAAGGGGAACCCTCCCACACTGTTGTTTGGAATGCAAGCTGGTACAGCCACTCTGGAAAACAGTATGTAGATTCCTCAAAAAGTTAAAAATAGAGATAACCTGCGACCCACCAATTACACTGCTGGGTACCCAAAGATACAAATGTAGCGATCCAAAGTTCTGCAAAGTGCCAAATGTACTGCATCCCAATGTTTATAGCAGCAATGTCTACAATAGCCAAACTGTGGAAAGATCCCAGATGTTCATCGACAGGTGAATGGATAAAGAAGATGTGAGATATATCGATCATCTATCTATCTATCTATCATCTATCAATATCTTTATTAATATATATCTATATTGAGAGATATATATCAGCCATTAAAAAAGAAATCTTACCATGTGCAACAATGTGGATGGAAATAGAGTGTATTATGCTAAATGAAATAAGTCAGTCAGAGAAAGACCATTATCATATGATTTCATTTATATGTGGAATGTAAGACACAGTGCAGAGGATCACAGGGGAAGGGAGGGAAAAACAAGATGAAATCAGAGAGGTAGAAAGACCATAAAAGACTCTTTTTTTTTTTTTTAAAGATTTTATTTATTTGACAGAGAGAAACACAGCAAGAGAGGGAACACAAGCAGAGGGAATGGTAGCGAGAGAAGCAGGCCCCCTGCCAAGCAGGGAGCCCGATGGGGGGCTCGATCCCAGGACCCTGGGACCATGACCTGAGCCAAAGGCAGACGCTTAACGACTGAACCACCCAGGCGCCCCGACCATAAGAGACTCTTAACTATAGTAAACAAACAAGGGTACTGGAGGGGAGGTGGGTTGGGCAATGGGGTAACTGCGTGATGGACATTAAGGAGAGCACATGATGTAATGGGGACTAGGTGTTATGGGGACTAGGTGTTATATGCGAATGACAAAACTGAATCCTGCCACTGAAACTAATGATACACCATATGTTAATTAATAGAATTTAAATAAAATAAAATTTTTAAAAATGAGGTTCAACCCAATGTTATTTTTCAATGAGTCTACACATAATACATTACTTCCAAGATAAAAATTTATTGACCTGTCATTTATTAATTTTACATGTAAATCATGTCTCCCTTACCTAGGGAGTTAAATAAATTTTCCTTACTGGAAGAAACTGTCATTCTTACCTTTTGCATTTCTTGGTGCCTGACACTGTTTTAGGTTCATGATGGTGTCCAGTGAATGACTGGAGAATAACCAAATGGGTGTTTCGAAGAGACACCATTAGGAGGAAGAAAAAGGTCTACTTGCCCAATACCAACAATTGTGCATAATTCTCTAGCAATAGGTATATTTTGCAGTCTCTTCAAAATCATGTTCTGCCTTACCTTCCTGCCAAGATATAATAACAAATATGAGTAGTGGGCAAAGACAGAGATGGTTGCCAAACACTGAAAGGGGCAATAACTCTGCCTCTATTTTACTCATTCACCGTCTGGTGGTGCTATTCGTTAAGATCAGTTTATGCTTGAGCCTCCTGAAGACGTGTCAAACACCTGTTCTAGAAAGCAATGTGTTATAATGAACATAATTATGAACAATTTTGTGACAAAATTTGTCTTATTCACAATTTATTTTTATTTTAATTTTTTAAAAAAATATTTATTTATTTATTTGACAGAGAGGAGAGAGATCACAAGTAGGCAGAGAGGCAGGCAGAGAGAGGGGGGGAAGCAGGCTCCTCGCTGAGCCGAGAGCCTGATGCGGGGCTCAATATCAGGACCCTGAGATCATGACCTGAGCTGAAGACAGAAGCTTTAACCCACTGAGCCACCCAGGTGCCTATTTTAATTGTTTAAATATTTTATTTATTTATTTGACAGAGAGAGAGAGACAGCAAGAGAGGGAATACAAGTAGGGTGCGTGGGAGAGGGGGAGACAGTCTTCCTGCTGCACAGGGAGCCCAAAGTGGGGCTCGATCCCAGTACCCTTGGATCATGACCTGAGCCAAAGACAGATGCTTAATAACTGAGCTACCCAGGAGCCCCTTATTCTCAATTTAAGGAACATATGAAACTAACCATAGGTGTGTTGATAATAAATGCACGAGTAAATTTATGGTCATGTCTCAGCAGCTTTCACTTATATATTTAAAGAAATGTGAAGCTAATTCTTTTAAATCTAAAAAATTAATTCTAAACCTCCAAAGAAAAAGAGATAAAAGAGAAATCAGAGGGGGAGATGAACCATGAAAGACTGTGGACTCTGAGCAACAAACTGAGGGTTTTGGAGGGAGGGGTGGGGGTTGGGCGAGCCTGGTGGTGGGTATTGAGGAGGGCACATATTGCATAGAGCACAGGGTGTGATGCATGAACAATTAATCTTGTAACAAAAAAAAATAAACATATTTGGGAGAAAAAAAGAGAAAGTCTAAATTATGCCCACTATAATAAAATAATCATACATAATTATGCGTATGTGTTGTTGCATACTTTGAGACAAAATATTAATAACTATATCTCTATTAGCTATCTAAGTCCACAATTACTTGAAGCTATCTGACAAAACCAACAACATGAGCATTTGTTATATGTGTTACAAGGAAGAGTAAAAAGATATCATGAGAAACTTGCTCTTATTCTTGGATCTTCAATGGACACAAGGTATCTGGCAAGATTATTCTTTAAAGCTTATGTTAATTTGCCTCATAAAATGCAGGGTAATAACTAAAGACTTTATCACTTTTGAAACTAACCAGTCTATTGCATATTTAATAATCAAATATAATAAAAGTTTTTTTGTGTTGTTATTTCCATATTAAAACTATAGTACCTAAATTTCTAGGGCCAGAAAAACCTGGCTATCAGAATAGCATGGCTAAAAATTCTTCTATATCATATGCAGTTTTACTTTATTTATTATTTGCTTATTTATTTTTGGTAGAAAAATTTTTATTACAGCCATTTACAGTCAACAAAAAGGGGAAATAACTCAAATATTTAGTACAACATTATGATACATTCACATGATGAAATACTGTGTAGCAATTAATATAATCTTCTTAAAGAACCTTAACGGAGTGAACAGTTTTCACAAGGTTATTTTATTTTATTATTTTATTTTATTTTTTTGTTTCAAGTTTTTATTTAAATTCCAGTTAGTTAACATATAGTGTAATATTAGTTTCAGGAATAGAATTTAGTAATTCACCAATTACATAAACCCAGCACTTATCACAAAAAGTGCCCTCCTTAATTCCTATTACCCATTTAACCAATCCCCCCACCCACTTCCCTTCCAGGAACCCACAGTTTGTTCTCTATAGCTAAGAATCTATTTTATGATGTGCTTCTCTTTTTTCCTCTCCTATGTTCATCTGTTTCTTTCTCTTTTTTCTTTTTTTTTAAATCTGTTTCTTTCTTAATTCCACATATGAGTGAAATCATATAGTATTTGTCTTTCTCTGACTGACTTATATGACTTATCATAATAGACTCTAGCCCCACCCATGTGGATGCAAATGATTTTCAGGATTTCATTCTTTTTTTATAGCTGAGTAATATTCTATTATATATATAAATATATGACATAAATATAAATATATATTTAAAATATATAATAAATATAAAATTTAATATGAATTTATAAAATAAAATATATATTAAATATATAAAGATATAAAATGCAAATATATAAACTATTTAATATATTATATAATTATATATATTTATATAACATTATTGGTTGATGGACATTTGGGCTCTTCTCATAATTTGGTTATTGTTGACAATGCTACTATAAACACTGGGTTCATATACCCCTTCAAATCAGTATTTTTTTATCTTTTGGGTAAATAACCTAGTAGTGCAATTGCTGGATAGTAGGATAGTTCTATTTTTAACTTTTTGAGAAACTTACATATTGTTTTCCAGAGTGGCTGCACTAGTTTGCAATCCCGCCAACAATGTAAGAGGGTTTGCCTTTCTTCTCATCCTCGTAATACAGATTGTTTCCTGTTTGTTAATAAGTCACACCATTCTGACTGGTGTGAGGTGATATCTCACTGTAGTTTTGATTTGTATTTCCCTGATGATGAGTGATGTTGGGCATCTTTTCACAGCAGTTTTACTTTAAATAGTCACCATTCTTCTGACAGTGATATCATTACCAGGATAGGCAGGGTTTAAGAAATTATGTACTATTGCCATCCAACACTAAAAAGTATCTAATGAACATTATTTTCTCCTAAAGTTGCTGTAGACAATATTATCCTCAGTTAAGACACTAAGATGTTTGAACTATAGGCATTCAATATTTCATTATGGCCCAGTAGAATAGATGCATGCAAAGAAGTGTTATGACTCCTGTTTATCCCTGCTGAAAAACACTATTATCTCTAGGAGAGCCTGGGTGGCTCAGTCAGTAAATCAGCTGCCTTCATCTCAGGTCATGATCCCAGGATCTTGGGATTGAGCCCCACACCAGGCTCCCTGCTTGGTGGGGAGCCTGCTTCTCCCTCTCCCCTGCTTGTGGTCTCTCTCAAATAAATAAAAAAATTAAAAAAATATCTTTAAAAGACTGATACTATCTCATATATATAAGTTAGTGCTTGGATAATAGTAAAATAATTCTAAATTAAATAATTAGGCCAGATCATTAATAGAGGAGATATATATACACACACGCCAACATGCATAACAAGGACTCTGCATGGGGCTGAGGACTAACGGATGACTTATAAGGCAGCACATTCTTTCTGGTTTCCTCTGTTATGTCAGTCCTAATAATAAATTCGGAAAGAGACGAAAACCACTTTTTTTTTCCTACCTGCAACTAATACCTTCAGGTTGCTAAAGGGACACACTAACTCAAATGGATCATATGAAACAGAGGCCATAAAGAAATGTATCTCTCTTTTAACCTTTTATTTCAGTCAGAATGCCAAACATCTTAGTAATAATATGTCTGAATTCACAACTTCTTATAGCTAGAGATAAACAAACATACACAGCTGGGGATAGCAAGAATGGAATGGCCCAGCACAATGTTTAGAATGCTACACCATCTTGATGAGACAAGTAACTTCACCTTTTGTGGCTTTATCAAATTCCATGGCTACTGTTCCTGGGAATAAGATAGTATGTCCAGAAACAATAAAATGAGAACAAACATCATCCCAGTTTCCAGTTCACTAAACTACGTTCTGTTTATATTCCCTTTAATTTCAATTCATTTGTTATTTTTCCTTTGTTATCCTCTCAGGTCTGATATTTTTGGAAGGCTGTGTTTCCATAAAGACTGTAGTAATTTGTACAAATAGATTGGCATAAATCATAGGCTTTTTCCTGAGTCAAAAGTTGTAATTTCAAGGTGATCTAAGTTGCCATTCCTCTTGTTGGTGATCTTAGTAATGAAGCACTTAAACTCTATCAAATGAAACTATGTCTTAGCCAGTTATTTCTCTCCACTTTTTTTAAGGAACACAAGATCTTAGTTTAGTTATATATGCTATTTTTAAAAATAATTGCCATGAATGTTAG
This sequence comes from Procyon lotor, assembly GCA_028646535.1. Classification (NCBI taxonomy): domain Eukaryota; kingdom Metazoa; phylum Chordata; class Mammalia; order Carnivora; family Procyonidae; genus Procyon; species Procyon lotor. The sequence goes on from CM053612.1 coordinate 46,075,093, forward strand.
GTATTATTGACACACTTTTTAAAAAAAGATATTTGCTCTTGCTCATTGCAATTGATTTGGGTGCACAGAAACATAGGAAAGTTCTGTGTGAAATAATCAGATTGTATAGATGAAGTGCATCTTACTTTTTTAGTTTGAATTTCTGCTGCCAATAATTTCAAACACATTAATTTTCCAAAGCAAATTTTAAATTGTATTACTTCAAACTCATACCATATGAATTTAAAATTGAAGTCTTGACAATAAAATAAACCAAAAATTCCATAATCCATTCTAAGAGATCTACATTCCTTCTCAGTTAGACTAATTGAAGAACTTCCTAAGTGATCTCCCTACCTCTCATTCTTTCCTCAAGTCTATCCCATACTGTCGTAGTGCTATTTTCATAAGCAGCTGTACTTTCATATTCCTCACCCTCACAAATATATCTGTGCCTACAGGCCACTGCCTATAAAATCAAGTCCAGAATTCTTAATTTGGTATTTATAACCTCTTACATCTGGCCCCACCTGTCTTTACAGACAGAGCTTCAACTCTTTTTTTAATCATATAACTACAACTCTAACCAGATTAAACACTCTGTCACCCAGATAAACTCACTATTACCACATCTTCACACCTTTGCAGATTGTCTCTTTTGCCTGGAATGTTTCTATCCCTGTCTTGTTAACTGCAGCCTAACCAATCTTTAAAACAAACTTTAAATGCCATTAATCCAAAAAGCCTTCATTAATTCTCAAAACTGGAAGTAATTATCTTCTTGGAACTTTCTTATATTACTTTACATATACATATTTATGTAAACATATTTATCACTGTTGCCTTTTATTATGATTATGCCTACAAGTAGGTCTCATTTCCCCACCTAAGTCTGTGAAGTCTGTGAAGGCTGCTATGGGGCATTGATTATGCCTTACTCAGTTTTGTCCTCATAGCAGGATCTAGAATATGTCCCACAAGTAGGAAGTACTTGATAAATGCATGTCTAATGCACTTACCATTCTAGAGAATAAAGGTTTAGAAAAGGTTATATAAAGAACTTGAATAATTAAAATATAATCATACATATGAGTAAACAGTAGTCACATGCACATACATACACTGACATCAAACATACCATGTTTGTTATTTCTCTTGGGTCTTTAATATATCATGAAATTTTCTCTATAGCTTACTTACTAGATGAAGAATGAAAATGTATAATCTTTCCTAGTGGTTTTAAGACATTTTTAAACAAAATTTTAATTTTTAAAAATATCTATGGAGTTAAAAGTGTTTTCCCTGATTAATCATGGAGTAGCTATGACTAGTGAGGAGAAAATTACATTACAAATGAGCAGGTACTTGTTACCAAATTATAAGGCATTTTCGTCAAAGTACCCCAAAAAGCAGCAGACCAACCAGTTAACGTGTTTCCACTGACCTGGAAGGATTTTTTTTCCCAATTAATAGCTTCAGAAAAATATTTTCTTTTGATTCTTGTCTCTGACACAAAAACAATTGTCCTATTTAACTGGTCTTCTATCACATATATCAAAAAATCCTATTTACTCACCCACTGTTGGAACATTAACACACAATAGAATGATTGTCTTTAGAAGAAAAATCTAAAGTTTTTTGTTTGTTTGTTTGTTTGTTTGTTTGTTTTTTACCCCGAAAGGGGATTGAGGTCAAAAGCTACCTTTAGTAGATGCTTGAATAAGGCCATACTCCTAGGAAAGGTAACAAAAAAGGATAAAAGAAAATTAGTTTTGGCTTTTGATCTCAGCCAAATCCATTTGGTGTTTTTTAAATTTCATATAATACTTCAATTTTAGATATCATAACTAAAATGAATTTGTTTTCTTCTTGAGGCTTTAATAGCTCTTTATCACCTTGGCATTTAGCAGAGTTTAGTAAAACAGAGTCTTACTTTGTTAGCTAATACTGCAATAGTAGGTGTAAACAGGTTTTTTCAATTATAAATACCACTATCATATGATATTCGTGATATATTTTCAAATAATATAAAAAGGAGCTCAAAAACAAAGTTTTCTTATAAAATGCTTTTCAAAGAAAATCATCATGGAAGTGAATACAAATTTATAGGTAGAAAAGGGCCCTCTTAATTTTAAGTTACATTATTTTAGATTTACATCTTCCATGTATTAGAACAGTTGCTTACTTGTAGCTCGATCATTGGACAGACCCAATATACGAGTGAAAAAAAAAAAAGAATTATATTGAATACCCACAACTATGGGTCAAGTACCATTTACAACTGTTATGTACATTATCTCACTTAATCTTCAAAACAACTCTACAAAAATGCAAGTACTTTTTGCCAGTTATACAGATGAGGAAAGAGAGAATGGAAAAGGTTAATTGGCTTGGGCAAGATCACACAGTGAATAAGTAATAAGGCAGAGCTTTGAACAAAGCTTCGTCTAACTCCAAAGTTCTATCCTTTTCATGCTGCTTTTTGATTATTAACATAATAGTACAAAAAAGTTCCTTTTTTTAGTTTCATAAAGTAAGTGATTCATTAAACCTTAGCAATTGTACTATATATATAACACAATATGGCCCATTATATGAGATCTGGGGTAAAAGTTATACTATTTATCAAGCACTTGTCTAGATAATTCATGTCTCCCCAAGTTAACTTTTGTCAAAAGCTTGTAGTTTATCACTATGAAAGTTTAGGGTACTGTGTTTTATTTCTTGAATTATCCTAAAAATTATCTCAAAGTGCCACTTCTCTTAGCAGGTACAGACTTTCTGTAAGTATCTACATCTTGTAATTCTTTTAAAAAAGTGGAACAAGAGCTTTCTAGTTTACTTTAAAAAAAAAACAAGAGCTTTCTAGGTGACAGTTTCCCATTATCTATCAAAATATTTTACCCAATGGAATTTGAGGAAAATGGTCACCACAAAGATTAGTGATTCTAATGAGAAGGCTGAGTTTCCAAATTAGTAGATTAGCAAATGATTTTAAAAGAAAAAGGTCAAAGGAAATATAATACATAAGAACTTCTTCTTGGGGCACCTGGGTGGCTCAGTGGGGAAAGCCTCTGCCTTTGGCTCAGGTTATGATCTCAGGGTCCTGGGACCTATTGAGCCCTCATCAGGCTCTCTGCTCAGCAGGGAGCCTGCTTCCCCCTCTGTCTCTGCCTGCCTCTCTGCCTACTTGTGATCTCTCTTCTCTCTGCCAAATAAATAAATAAAATCTTTTAAAAAAAAATTAAAAAAGAACCTCTTCTTAACAGACCTTAAACATTTCGATTTTATTAAAAGACAGTGCAAAACGGTGAATCTTGTAACACTGAAAAAAAAATAAATAAATAAAAAGAAAAAAAAAAAGACAGATCCATAGTTCTTATGCTACACTAGCTTCTAAAAAGGGTGAATGTCAATCAAAAAGATTAAGGACTCTTTGTACTAAAACTTGAGAACTGTCCAGAATTGGAGATCCCCTCAAATCTACTTGTCTTTGAAAAACATGGAATAGATTAAGATATCCTCTTTCTCTTCTTTCTTTTATTTGCTTTGCTTGTCAAAAGATTATTCAGGGCCATTTTCTCCCTCTTTTCACTGCACAGACTCCTCAGTCCTCCACCCTAGACCTTTCACAGCCTGTCTCAATCACAAACAGAAGGCACAGTAGACAAAATAGTAAAAGGTTGTAACTGTTCTCTGGAACAAATAAAAATTTAAACATCCTGAGGATAGAAGGTTCAGATTAAAACATTTTTCACACTCTGAGGATTTACAATATGTTTGGCAATCCATTTTCAAAGGGAAAACAGACCAATATGCCAGGGGAACATTGAGGGTTTTCTTCCATCCCTTAAGGTAAAAAATCTGTAGTACAGCAAAAATGTAAAATACAGAAAGCATAACTTTAATATGTAGTGGTTATGTTCTTTGATGCATTTTTTTTTCATAAGAAAGAGAGTGAGAAAGCTAGGCAAGGCTGATGTCCATGATGCCCATTGAGAAGTAAGGATTCTCCAAATTACAAAACAATCAGCCAACTCTAATCCTAAAAAAAGCAAGAACCAAGCACAACTGACAGTCTCAGCAGTTGTCTGATTAAAGATACCATCTTATTTCATGTCCTTTGTCTATGTACAACTTTAAAGGTAACTAGCTTTTCCTTTTTAGAAGTTATGCCCATAAAGGATTGCTTAACATTTGATAGAAATCATTTTACCTTTATTACCAAAGAGTGAAAGTGAGAGAAGGGGCAGAAGAACATTTCAATCACTGAAAACCTAAAAAAAGTAAAATTCAACCCATTTAATTAATTCTATGGATATTTTCAACAGAATAAATTTGAAAAATAATCCTTCAGTCATGGCTGTTTCACCTATCAATCAGAGTTAAAGTTCACACACTATGTAAAGCAGTCAGTGAACAAAAAGAAACATATTTGAATTTCATCAGAACTTTCTCTAATAAAAACTAATCTTTAGAAAACTCAGTAGCTACATATATCAATGACTGAAATAAGTTTGTTTTAGTTTAAAACCTTCCTTATTAAAATTATGATCAAAATTTTTGCATTTAAATTTTTTAAATAAAAAATATTTTGCATTTTCAATCTTTGCCTGATAATTGGAATATTAAATATATTAATACTTATTAAAATATGTGGTACATCTTTAAAACATTAAAATGAGGGGAGCCTGGGTGGCTCAGTGGGTTAAGCCTCTGCCTTTGGCTCAGGTCATGATCTCGGGGTCCTGGGATCAAGCCCCACTTCGGGCTCTCTGCTCTGCAGGGAGCCTGCTTCCCTCTCTCCCTCTGCCTGCCTCTCTGCCTACTTGTGATCTCTTTCTGTCAAATAAATAAATAAAATCTTTAAAAATAAATAAATATAAAATATTAAATGATATTTGATAAATTTACTTAATAAACTTAAATATTTAAAATATTTCTTAATATTAAATTCGTGATAAGAAGCATTTTTTAATCTTTTTGGCTGACACTTGGGATATATTTCAGCTGTTAGAGCTTTAACAAAGAGTACACTATTTCTCTTCATGTCTACCTTCCAACTGCATTGTAACTTCCTTGCTTATAGTGAGTTGGTATTATAAGTATTTAATACATGGCTACATTAGTAGAACTCTAATCATTTTCATTTTTTAAATATAAATAAACTTTTATATTAATTGTAATGCAACTTTTCATGGTACAGTGACTAAGGAAAAGTACCAGCCCAAGCACAACTGATACTGTACCTTCCTGCTCATGCAGCAATTCACTTGCACAGCTTATGTGGGGAAAAGATAATAGTTGGGTATTATACAACATATCAGATCCAAAGGACTATGGTTTATTTGGCCTATGGCTTATTTAATAGCAGTATCACTCAGAATCTATGGCTTGAAGAAGACTCAAAGGTTTATCAATAATGTCACAGAGAGCATGGGATGATTTTCAAAATAATTTCTTCCTTATAAGTAAATAATCTTGCAGCAAATAAGATGATGTATTTTACAGGTATTAAGGACACCATCCTAAAACCATTTTTTCCTGACCTTGCCATTTATGACATGAATGGACCTAGAGGGTATCATTATGCTAAGTGAAATAAGTCAAACAGATAAAAACAAATACCATATTATCTCACTTATCTGTGGAATCTAAAAAGCAAAACAAAACAGAAATGGGCCAATAAACACACAGAACAAGTTGATGGCTGTCAGAAGGGAGGGAGATGGGCAAAATGGGTGAAGAGGAATGAGAGTTACTGCCTTCCAGTTATGGAATGAAGAAGTCACAGGTATGGAAAGTACAGCATAAGAAATATAGTCAATGATATTGTAATAGCATTGTATGGTGACAGATGGTAGCTACACCAAGTAAGTATAGCATAATGTATAGAGTTGTTGAGTTACTAGGTTGAGTTACACCTGAAACTAATGTAACATTGTATGCCAACTACACATCAATTAAAAAGATTTTCTCTCATATTCTCTTCTTCCCACTGACTCCAGTAAAAATAAATTTAAACAGAATATTTATCTGAGAATGTTGTTTTGGTTTTCAGGAATATTTGGTTAAATGTGTGGAGGACAGACTACTATATAGGTCAGTTACCCAAGTCTAAATAATAAATATTCAAATACAATGGATGTGGCTTTTTCAAAAGAAATTTTTACATTAAATTATTTTATGCCTTCATGTGAAATTGTTCCTAAAAGACCTATTCAACAGGTAAATATTTCATCTTCTCTTCCTTATTTTACAAAACTATTTTTAAGATCCTGGTTATATTTGATGATTAAGTTTCTTTCTTAACATTGACAAAATAAATTTCCAGTTGAAAGAAATTCATTTTAGAGTATCATATACATTTTCATAGAAATTACAAATCATTATGAAGAGTTGAACTATATGGGAGAAAATACATGATAGAAAGTGTGAGATTTTAAAAGCTAAAACTGTACAGCCACTATGGAAAATGGTATGGAGGTTCCTCAAAAAGTGAGCACTAGGTGTTGTATGTAAGTGAGGAATCACTAAATTCTTCACCTGAAATGATATGATAATGTATGCTAACTAACTAGAATTTAAATGAAAACTTGAAAAAAGAAAAAATATGATCGCACTTCAGTAGTGATGAATGTTCATCTATACATCTAAGTCATATAGTTATTTGGTTAAGGATCCTAGAAAAAAGCAATTAACCATGTTTTCCTTCAACAGATGAAGTTTCTCATTTGAAAAAATAAAGAGATTTTTAAAAAATATTATACTGCAGTTTGTCTTTGAGTAAGATGCTGAATTGTTAATACAGCTAGCTCATTTTTAATATTTGTATATGGACACAATGAGTTTATCAGAACACTCAACATTAATTTATCCCAAAAAGTATATTCTACACTCTTCTTTTATGAAGCACATGAGAATTATGTAGAAATAGGCTGAATAATGTTTTATGAAATAAGTCTTAAGCATGAAAATTAGAAGGACCTGCCTCATCTGCTGGAACAGACCATGTGACTAATTTATGCCACAAGTCCTGAATTATTGATGAATACGCTTATATATTATATTTTATAAGAGTTATCAAGGGATCACACCATCTGGTAAGAAAGCATCAGTGATAATTTCTTATTCTTGGTAAACATTAGAATTCAGATAACTCAATAATTAAACCACTTTTTAAAATACAAGGTTTTGCCGAAGTAGGCAAAACTAAAAAAGAGATAATTTGTATCATCTTCCCAAAGAAGTTATCCACTGAGCAATTTATAGCATATTCCCCTGAGAAGTCACTACCCACAGATTATGCCAAACAAGACAACATTTTATTCTTAAGTGAAAAAAAATAATAATGGATTTATAGTGAATAGTAACAGGATAATGGTTTAGAGGATTAGTGTATAAAGAGGAAGGTCTTTGGAGGGGAGCTAAGATGGCAGAATAGCAGGAGGACCCTAGGCTTGCCTCATCGCTTGAACACAGCTAGATAAATATCAAATCATTCTGAATACCCAAGAAGTCAATCTGAAGACTGACAAAACCAATTGCACAACTAGAAAGAAGAGGCCACATTATGGAAGGTAGGAGGTGCAAAGATGTAGTTCAAGGGAGAAACAGATCATGGGTGTGGGAGAGGGAAAGGAGCCTTGTTCAGAGAGTGGTAAGACAAAGATATGAGGGAGAGTACACAGAGGATTGCACAAGGAAAATACTTCCTCAAAGCTATTGACTTGGAAAATGAGAGGGGCTGATTTTCATGTTTGTTTGTTTGTTTGTTTTTTCAGCCAGCAGGGCTCAAAGGCTAGGGTTTTAGAGTTCCACAGCATGGCTTGTGTGGAGCACTGAGAGTGGTGCAGTGCTCCTGCGGAGAACTAGGGCAGATAGCCCAGGGGCAAATGTTGCAATCTGAGGACCCTTTGGACACACTGAGAGAGACAGTTCCCCCCTTCTTGTTTCACATCTGGGGCAGCTGATATTCCCTCTCAGGGACAAAAGAGCTGGTGGTATCATTTCTCTCCCCTGTCCCTCAGCATAGGTGCAGAGACACCTGACAAGGGTGACTGGCTCTTTCTGGTACTTTATTCCAAATCTTATGCGCCTGTGCTTTCGTGCAACTGCCCTCCTGGGAGAAATCTGCATAAATCCTAGAATGATGAGATTCTCATCCAGAGGACAAGCATTACTCCCTACCATGCCAGGTCCCTAAAGTTTGAAGTTTTAAAACTCAGGCTGCCTGCCTGTCTGGGATACACTCCAAGGTGTACTGTGTTGCTGGGTGGGCAGATGGCCTAAACACAGGGTGAAGGCAGTATCTGAGGGATGCCTGGGACACAGGAGGAGAGAGTTTTTGCTCTTCTTGGAGGGATTCCCAGACAGCAGTGGTTGTGAACTCTCCAGTGACTAGGGAACTGGATGGTACCATTTTCCTCTGCCACCCCATAGAAAAAAATAACTTCAATAAGCAGCACAGTGCTATCAGTGGTGATCTAAGCCACTTAAACTAAGCCCTGTAGCCCTAAACTCTGCAGGTGCTTCTTTTCTCAGGCAAGTGTGCCTAAAAACCACAGCAACAGACACCCACCCCAGAAGACCAGCACAAATCCCTGCATGCACCAAATCTACTGGCCATAATATTATGCAAAGCTTCAGCTTGAGTGCAAATAGCGTCAGATCTCTTTTAACAAGCAGACCAGAGCACACGTAGTTGAAACTTGCCACACTCTGGACAGGGCCCAAACACTCCCCATTGTAGGCAAGGAGAAATTCTGCAGAGGACTGACCTGAGGAAAAGAGGAGCCAGAACACAGCAAAAGATTGCACACAGCATACACCAGAGACACTTTATGAAGTGTCACGCCCTAGACAGTTTATGACATGACCTCTTCATAAAGCCATTACTCTCAGGAGCAGAAAATATAACAGGCTTTCCTAAGACACAGAAGAACACAGAGACCTAGAAAAAATGACAAGGCAAAGGAATTCATTCAAAAGAAAGAACAAGAAAAGGTCACAGCCAGGGATCGAACCAAAGCAGATATAAGTAATATGCTTGATCCAGAATTTAAAGCATTTCTAAAGAATTCTAAAGAATTTCTAGCTGGGTTTTACAAAAACATAGAAAGCACCAAGGAATCACTTAGCACAGAGATAAGAAAGCTAAAAACTAGTCAGTCAAAAATAAAAATGCTATAACCAAGACACAAAACCAACTAGATGTAATGCAAAAGGATGGAAGAAGCAGAGGAATGAATAAATGATATAGAAGATAAAATTATAGGAAATAAAGAAACTGAAAAGAACAGGGAAAGAAAAATATTGGATCATGAATGTAGACTTAAGGAACTCAGTGACTCCATAAAGCATAGTAACATTCATATCATAGAAGTCCCAGAAGAAAAGAGGGGAAGTGGGCCAGAAGGTTTATTTGAGGGAATCATAGCTGAAAATACCCTACTCTGGGGAAAGAAAGTGATATCCAAATCCAGGAGACACAGAAAACTCTCCTCAAAATCAACAAAAGCAGGCCAACACCAAGATATATCTTATTTAAATTCACAAAATATAGAGATTTAAAAGAAAAATCCTAAAAGCAGCAAGAGAGATGAAGTCCCTAAGTTACAAAAGACAAGTAAGGTTAGTAGCAGAGCTATCCACAGAAACATGACAGGCCAAAAGACACTGGTATAATAATTTCAGAGTGTTAGTTGGGAAAAATTTGCAGCCAAATATCCTCTCTCTAGCAAGGAGGTCATTCAGAATAGAGGGAGAAATAAAGAGCTTCCCAGGCAAACACAAACTAAAGGAATTTGTGATGACTAAACCAGCCTTGCCAGAAATATTAAAGGGGACTTTTTGAGTGGGAAAGAATGACCCGAAGCAACAAAGACTAGAAAGAAACAAAAATCTCCAGAAACAATAACAAAATAAATAATAAATGGAATTAAATTCATATCTATCAATAATAACTCTGAATAGGGTGCCTGGGTGGCTCAGTTGGTTAAGTGGCTGACTTCAGCTCAGGTCATGATCCTGGAGTCCCGGGATTGAGTCCTGTATGGGGCTCCCAGTTCCATGGGAAGTCTGCTTCTCCCTCTGACCTTCTCCCCTTTCATGCTGTCTCTCATTCTCTCTCTCTCTCTCTCTCTCAAATAAATAAATAAAATCTTTAAAAAACAAGTCAATGGGGGGGGAGAAGATGGAGCAGAAGTAGGAGATCCTGTTGCAACCTGTCCTCAAAAGTGAGTTGGATATCTACCACAACCACAACAGCTGAACACCCATGAAATCAGCGTGAAGAGCAAGATTTTTCACTTCTGGATCTCTACGGGAGCAGAAGACAGCAGTGGAGAGGTAAAGCAAACTGGGAACACTCGAATCGATATTGGAGGATAAACAAAAGGGGGAGGGAGCCAGAGCAGAAGCTATCCAAGGACAGTGATACACCAAAGGAAAGTGATTAGGGAACAGCATTAATTAGAGTCTGGTTAAAAACACTTAAAAAGAACAAAAGGTTCAGAGGAGGAACTAGTCGAAAGGGGTGGTCACGAGCACAGGCATGGGCCCACGCTCCCAGGAAGGACACCACCCACCTTAGAGAGACTGGTGGGGGGATCCAGTCCATGGTTCCTGAACCTGCAGCTTTCTGCTCCTTGCACCATTCTGTGGGCGTGGCACACACCTGCAAGCTCCTTAGACAATCTGGTGTGGTCCAGGAGCCTGCAGCTTTTCTCTGTGTGCAGCAATCTCTGGACTGTACACCCTCAACCACAAGACATTTGCAGCCTGTGGCAGGGTATGGATGCTCCCAGCCAGCCCTAGAGAGAACACGGGCAGGTGGTCTAATCTTGGGCAGGAATCTGAGCACACCCTGTGCAGGCCTGGAGTCCAGAGAGCACTTGTGGAGCCACTGAACAGTGGCAGGGGGTATGCACCACCTCTGACAGGCTACGCTGTGAGCAGAATTTTGTGGAGGGGAGTGTGTGTTCCAGACCACCCAGAGGAGAGCAGACTGAGCCTTCTCTGTGACGTAGAGGTCTTAGTATGTACAGGCAGATTCCTTGCTTGACTCTCCCAAAAGGTGAAAAAGCTACAAAAGGCCAAATATATTCAGAGAGCAAAAGACTGAGAAACCAGTTTCCACAGACCTCAACCCCTTGACTGGGGACAGGGTAACTCAAACCAAGTAAGATTGACTGGAAAACAATGCAGCAGGCCCCTCCCCCAGAAGACAAGTCAAAAAAAAAAAAAAAAAAGGACAATAACCACATGGTCCGCATAAAATTTTCAATCCCAAATATCAAGGTAAATCAAAATATTAAGCACCTGATAATACTCTCAAATCTGTATATTTCATAGATACAAAGGTTTTTTCTGCTTATTTTCTTTCTATTTTTTTATTCACTCCTTTTCACAATTCTTGGTTTATTTTTTTCATTTTTTTAAATTGCTTAGTATTGGGGCACCCGAGTTGCTCAGTGGGTTAAAGCCTCTGCCTTTAGCTAGGGTCATGATCTCAGGGTCCTGGGATCGAGCCCCGCATTGGGCTCTCTCAGCTCAGCAGGGAGCCTGCTTGGCCCTCTCTCTGCCTGCCTCTCTGCCTACTTGTGATCTCTCTCCCTCTGTCAAATAAATAAATAAATAAATAAACAAACAAACAAATAAATAAATAAATAAAATCTTTAAAATAAATTGCTTAACATTACAATTAGAGGCTTAATAGAACGATAAACCCTGGAAGCGCTGAAATAACCTTTCTTGCCCATGAGCAGTTATACTCACCCTCCTATCTTATCCTTCTGCCAGTGTTTCTACATATTTGCTTTTGTTCTGGTAATACATAAATTCCATTCCTGAGGTTAATTCTGACTAGGTTCTTTTAATTCTTGTTTTTAATTCTTCTTTACTTTTATCAGTCTATATGTTTGTTCATGTTTGTTTACATACCTTATAAATCTTATTTCTGGGGTCCATTCTGGCTGGTATTCCTTCTTTTTCTCTTTCTCTCTACCTTTTTGATCCTTATTTCTTTCTTTTCGGTGGTGAATTCCAATTGCTCCAAAACCTTCCAGGGAGCACCCTGCCTGGATTGTGGGATATATATCCAGCTATACATCCTCGCATCCACTTCTCATCAAAATGACTAGGAGGAGGAACACCCAACAGAGGAAAAACCAAGAGACTGAGGCCTCTCTCTCAGAGCTATTAGACATGGAAATAAACAGCATGTCAGAAAGGGAATTCAGACTGACAATTATCCAGGCAATGGCTAGGATGGAGAAAAACATTAATGACAACATAGAATCTCTAAGGGCAGAAACGAGAACCAGTAGAGCTGATGTAAAAAATGCTATCAGTGAGATCCAATCCAAACTAAATAGTCTAACAGCTAGAGTTATGGAGACAGAGGATAGAATTAGGGATCTAGAGAATAAAGTGGTTGAGAAGAAAGGTCAAGAGGAGAGCTGGAGCAAATTGCTCAGGAATCATGAGGAGAGAATTAGGGAAATAAATGATGCCAGGAAATGTTCCAATGTCAGAATTATTGGAATCCCAGAGAGGGTAGAGAAAGACGGGAGACTAGAAGATATAGCTTACCAAATTCTGAATGAAAATTTCCCCAATCTGGGGAATGGAACAAGTGTTCGTGTCCTAGAGGCGGGAAGGACACCTGCCAAATTCAATGAATCTAGAAAGACACCCAGACACATAATTGTAAAATTTGCAAATTATAATTTTAGACAAGAGGTCTTGAGGGCAGCTAGGGGGAAGAAATTCCTTACGTACAGAGGAAGACCCAATAGACTAACGACAGACCTGTCCAGAGAAACCTGGCAAGCCAGAAAGGGCTGGCATGATATATTCAGGGCACTAAAAGAGAAGAACATGCAGGCAAGAATACTTTATCCAGCAAGGCTGACATTCAAAATGGATGGGAGATAAAGAGCTTCCAAGACAGGCAAGGATGAACAGAGTACATGACCACCAAGCCAGAACTCTAGGAGATATTAAAGGTGGTTCTATAAAAGTAGAAAGAACCCGTTTTTACAATCAATAGAAACAAGGACTACACAGGCAACATGATGTCAATAAACACTTATCTTTCAATAACCACTCTCAACGTGAATGGCCTAAATGCTCCCATAAAAGGGCACAGGGTTACAGAATGGATAAAACAACAAGACCTGTCCATAAGCTGTCTATAAGAGACATATTTGGCACCAAAGAATACACCAGACTGAAAGTGAAAGGATGGAGAACCATCTTTCATACCAATGGGTCTCAAAAGAAAGCTGGGGTAGCAATTCTCATATCAGATAAATTAGATATTAAGATAAAGACTGTAGTCAGAGATACAGAAGGACACTACATCATTCTGAAAGGGTCTATCCTACAATAAGATCTAACAATTGTAAACATTTATGCCCCCAAATTAGCAGCAGCCAACTACATAAGCCAACTGTTAATCAAAATAAAGAGTCATATTGATATGATATGAACACACTAATAGTAGGAGATCTTAACACGCGACCCTCAGTAACAGACAGATCATCTAAATAGAAAATCAATAAAGACACAAGAGCTTTTAATGACACATTAGACCAGATAGACCTCATAGATATGTACAGAACATTCCACCCTAAAACAACAGAATACTCATTCTTCTCGAGTGCACATGGAACTTTCTCAAGAATAGACCACATACTTGGTCACAAATCAGGACTCAACCAATACCAAAAGACTGAGATGATTCCCTGTATTTTCTCAGACCACAATGTTTTGAAACTGGGACTCAACACCAAGAAAATGTTTAAAAGGAATTCAAACACTTGGAGGCTAAAGAATAACCCGTTCCAGAATGCTGGAATCAACCAGGAAATAAAAGATGAACTTAAACAATTCATGGAGACCAATGAGAATGAAGACACATCGATGCAAAACCTAAGGGACATAGCAAAGGCAGTCATTAGGGGGAAACACATAGCCAACCAAGCTTCATGAAAAAAAGTTGAAAAAACTCGAATACACCAGCTGTCTTTGCACCTTAAAGAACTGGACAATCAACAGCAAATTAAGCCAACCCCACGCACATGAAGGGAAATAAGATCAGAGCAGAGATCAATGAGTTAGAAACTAGAGAAACAGTAGAACGCATCGATGAATCCTGAAGTTGGTTTTTGGAAAAAATCAGTAAGATTGATAAGCCACTGGCCAAATTCATCCAAAAGAAAAGAGAGAGGACCCAAATTAACAAAATTATGCATGAAAGGGGAGAAATCATGACTAATGCAAAGGAAATAGAAACAATCAGCAGAAATTATTATCAACAGCTATATGACAATACGTTAAACAACCGAGAAGAAATGGATGCATTCCTGGAAACCCATAATCTTCCAAGACTGAAACAGGAAGAAATTGACAACCTGAATAGACCAATATCTAGTAATGAGATTGAAGCAGTGATCAAAAACTCCCAAAACACAAGAGTCCAGGATCTGACAGAATCCCTGGGGAATTCTACCAAGCATTCAAGGAAGAAATAAAACCTATTCTCCTGAATCTGTTTCAAAAAACAGAAACAAGAGGAAAACATCCAGACTACTTTTATGAAGCCAGCATTTCCCTGATTCCTAAACCAGGCAAAGACTCATCCAAAAGGAGAATTTCAGACCAATATCCCTGATGAATATGGATGCCAAGATTCTCAACAATATCCTAGCTAATAGGATTCAACAACACAATAAAAAGATTATTCATCATGACCAAGTGGGATTTATCCCTGGGATGCAAGGGTGGTTCAATATTTGCAAGTCAATCAGTGTGATAGAACAAATGAATGATAAGAGAGAAGAACCACATGGTACTCTCAATTAATGCAGAAAAAGCACTTGACAAAATTCAGCATCCATTCCTGAGAAAAATTCTTCAAAGTATAGGGATAGAAGGAACATTCCTCAACATCATCGAACCTATCTATGAAAAGCCCACAGCAAATATCTTTCTCAATGGGGAAAAGCTGACAGCCTTCCCTTTGAGATCAGGAACACAGCAAGGATGCCCACTCTCACCACTCTTGTTCAACATAGTACTAGAAGTCCTACCAACAGCAATTAGACAACAAAAAGAAATAAAAGTTATTCAAATTGGCAATGAAGAAGTCAAACTCTCTCTCTTGCAGATGACATGATACTTTACATGGAAAACCCAAAGACTCCACCCCAAAACTACTAGAACTCATACAGCAATTCAGGAATGTGGCAGGATACAAAATCAATGCACAGAAATCAGTGGCTTTCCTATACACTAACAGTGAAAATATGGAAAGGGAAATTAATATTTTATTTATTTATTTGACAGAGAGAGAGATATCACAAGTAGGCAGAGAGGCAGGCAGAGAGAGAGAGGAGGAAGCAGGCTCCCCGCTAAGCAGAGAGGCCAATGTGGGGCTCGATCCCAGGACCCCGAGATCATGACCTGAGCCGAAGGCAGAGGCTTTAACCCACTGAGCCACCCAGGTGCCCCTGGAAAGGGAAATTAGAGAATAGATTCCATTTACTGTAGCACCAAGAACCATAAGATACCTGGGAATAAACCTAACCAAAAAGGTAAAGGATCTGTACGCAAGGAACTACAGAATGCTCATGAAAGAAACTGAAGAAGATACAAAAAGGTAGAAAAGCATTCTGTGATCATGGAACGGAAGAATAAGCATTGTTAAACCGTCTATACTGCCCAGAGCAATCTATAATTTCATTGCCATCCCCATCAAGATTCCTCCAGTTTTTTTTCAAAGGGCTAGAACAAACAATCCTAAAATTTGTATGGAACTAGAAAAGGCCCCGAATTGCTAAGGAAATGTTGAAAAAGAAACAAAAAGCTGGGGGCAGCACATTGCCTGATTTCAAACAAAGCTGTGATCACCAAGACAGCATCATACTGGCACAAGAACAGACACATAGACCAGTGGAACAGAATAGAGAGCCCATATATCGATCTGCAACTCTATGGTTAAATAATCTTTGACAAAACAGGAAAATATCCAATGGAAAAAAGAAAGTCTCTTCAATAAATGGTGCTGGGAAAATTGGACAGCTATACGTAGAAGTATGAAACTTGACCATTCTCTTACACGATACATGAAGAGAAACTTGAAATGAATAAAAGACCTCAACGTGAGTCAAGAATCTATCAAAACCCTAGTGAAGAACACAGGCCATAACCTCTTTGACATTAGCCACAGCAGCTTCTTTCAGGACATGTCTCCAAAGGCAAAGGAAACAAAAGCGAAAATGAACTTTTGGGAATTCATCAAGATAAAATATCTTCTGCACAGTGAAGGAAACAGTCAACAAAACAAACTGGTAACCCACTGAATGGGAGAAGATACTCGCAAATGGCACTACAGACAAAGGATTGATATCTAAGATCTATAAAGAACTCAAACTCAACACTCACAAAACAGATAATCATATCAAAAAATGGGCAGAAGACATGAACAGACACTTCTCCAAAGAAGACATACAAATTGCTAACAGATACATGAAAAAATGTTCATCATATTTAGCCATCAGGAAGATTCAAATCAAAAGCACACTGAGATACCACCTTATACCAATTAGAATGGCCAAAATCAACCAGATAGTAAACAACAACTGTTGGAAAGGATGTGGAGAACAAGGAACTCTCTTCCACTGTTGGTGGGAATGCAAGTTGATGCAGCCACTTTGGAAAACAGTGTGGAGATTCCTCAAGAAATTAAAAATAGAGCTACCCTATGACCCTGCCATGGCACTCCTGGGTATTTACCCCAATGAAGTAGATGCAGTACAAAAAAGGGCCACATGTACCCCAATGTTCACAGCAGCAATGGCCACAATTGCCACACTGTGGAAAGAACCAAGATGCCCTTCAACAGATGAATGGATAAAGAAGATATGGTACATATATACAATGGAATATTATGCCTCCATCAGAAAGGATGAACATCCAACATTTGTATCAACATGGACGGGTCTGGAAGTGATTATGTGGAGTGATATAAGTCAAGCAGAAAGAGTCAATTATCTTATGGTCACACTTAAGTTTGGAGCATAAGGAAAAACATGGAGGGTATTGTAAGATGAAAGGAAAGGGTTAATGGGTGGAATTCGGAGGGGGCGATGAACCATGAAAGAGTGTGGACTCTGAGCAACAAACTGAGGGTTTTGGAGGGTTGGGGGTGGGGGGCTGGGTGAGCCTGCTGGTGGGTATTGAGGAGGGCACGTATTGTATGGAGCACTGGGTGTGGTGCATGAGCAATTAATCTTGTAACACTGAAAAAATAAAATAAACGTGTTTGGGGAAAAAAAAGTCATTCTATGAAAAAAATTACTCTGTATATAAATGGACTAAATGTTTCAGTCAAAGAACACACTGTGTCAAAATGAAAAAAAAAATAAAAACAAACAAACAAGACTCATCTATACGTTGCCTATAAGAGATTCCGTTTAGACCTGAAGACACCTGTAGATTGAAAATGAAGGACTAAAGAATCATTTATCATACAAAGGGATATGGAATGGAGAGCTGCAGTAGCAATACTTAGAAAAACTAGATTTTTTTTTCAGAGTTAAATTTTTTAAATTTTATTTTTTTATTCTATTTATTTTCCTCTTTCTTATTTTAACATTTTTCCCCAAAAATGTTTATTTTATTTTTTCAGTGTTACAAGATTTATTGTTCATGCACCACACCCAGTGCTCCATGCAATACGTGCCCTCCTCAATACCCACCACCAGGCTAGATTTTAACCCAAAAACTGTAATAAGAGATGAAAAGGATGCTATATCATAAAAATGGGGTTTATTCAACAAGATTTAACAAATATAAAAATTTATGCATCCAACATGGGAGCACCCCAATATATAAAAAAATATAAAATGTAAAGAAACTCATTAGTAATAATGCAATAATTCTAGGGGAATTGACTTGACTTACAGCAATAGACAAATGATCTATGTAGAAATCAACAAGGAAACAATGGATTTGAATGACACACTGGATCAGATGGTCTTAACAAATACATTCAGAACTTTTTATCCTAAAGCAGCAGAAAACACATTTTTTTTAGTAAACACGGAACATTCTCCAGAATAGATCACGTACTGTGTCACAAATCAGGCCTCAACAAATTCAAAGAGATAAGTATTATATCAGGCATATTTTCTGACCAGAACTCTTTGAAATTTGTAGTTAACCACAACAGAAAATTTGGAAAAACCATAAATACCTAGAGGTAAAAGAACATCCTACTAAAGAATTAATGATTCAACCAAGTAATTAAAGAAAGTATTTTAAAATACATGGAAACAAATTAAAATGAAACAAGATGGTCCAAAATCTTTGGGATGCAGCAAGTGGTCCTGAGAGGGGAAAAAGACAGCAATACAGGGCTACCTCAAGAAACAAGAAAAAATTGCATTCTCAACCTAACCTTACACCTGAAGGAACTGGAAAAAGAAACAGGTGAAGCCTAAAGCCAGCAGAAAGAAAAATAATAATGAAGATTAGAGCAGAAATAAATGATATAGAAACAACAAAGTAGAACAGAACAATGAAACCAGGACATGTTTCCTTGAAAGAATTGATAAAATAATAAACCTCTAGACAGATTTTTCCAAAAGAAAAGAGAAATGACCCAAATGAATAAAATCATGAATTAAAGAGGAGAGATCACAACAAACACCACAGAAGTACAAGAATTATAAGAGAATATTATGAACAGTCATATGCCAACAAATTGGGCAATCTGGAATGGATAAATTGCTAAAAAAATATAAACTATGAAAAATAGAACAGGAATGAGGTCCCTGGGTGGCTTAGTTGGTTAATCATCTGCCTTTGGCTCAGGTCATGATTCCAGGGTCCTGGGATCAAGCCAAACATCAGGCTCCCTGCTCGGTGGGAAGCCTGCTTCTCCAACTCCCTCTGCTGCTCCCCTTATTTGTGCCGGCTCTCTCTCTCTATCAAACAAATAAATAAAGTCTTTTTTTAAAAAAATAGAACAGGAAGAAATAGAAAACTTGAACAGACTGATAACCAGGAAAGAAATTCTTTCAGTAATCAAAACTTTCCCAACAAAAAAGAATTCAGGGCCACATGGAGTCCTAGGGCAATTCTACCAAACATTTAAAGATGCCATTCATTCATTCATTCATTCACTTGAGAGAGAGAGAGCAGGGAGAAGCACAGAGGAAGAGGGTGAAGGAGAAACCCAAGCCAACTCCACACTGAGCACAGAGCCCAACATTGAGATCTAAGCTGAGCTGAAAGAAAGAGTTGGATGTTCAACTGACTGAGCCATCCAGGTGCCCAAATTCTACCAAACATTAAAAGGAGAGTTAACACCTAGTCTTCTCAAACTGTTCAGAAAATACAAATGGAAATAAAACTCTCAAACTCATTATACAAAGCTAGCATTACCTGGATGTCAAAATCAGAGACATCCCACTAAAAAAGATAATTATAGGCCAATATCCCTCATGAACATGGATGCAAAAATTCTCTGCAGAATACTAACAAATTGAATCCACAGTACATAAAAGAATCATTCACCACAATCAAGTGGAATTTATTCATGGGCTGCAATGTTGGGTTAATATTTCCAAATAAACCAACGTGATACACCACATTAATAAAAGAAAGGATAAGAACCATATGATCCTTTTAGTAGATGCAGAAAAAGCACTTGACAAACTACAGCATCTATTCTTGATTAAAAAAAAAAACTCAACAATGGGATAGAGGGAACATACCTCAAAGTCATAAAGTCCTCTATGAAAAACCCACAGATAATACTATTCTCAATGGGGGAAAACTGAGAGCTTTTCTTCTATAGTCAGGAACAATACAAAGATGTCCACTCTCACCACTATTATTTAACATAGTACTGTAAGTCCTAGCTTCAGCAATCAGACAACTAAAAGAACTAAAAAGCAGTCAAAACAGCTAGAAGAAGTCAAACGTTCACTATTTGCAGACAACATGATACTCTATAAAAAACCTGAAAGACACCACCAAAGATTCCTAGAAGTGATACATGAATTCAGTAAAATCTCAGGATACAAAATCAACAAAAAGAAATCTGTTGCATTTCTATACAACAATAATGAAGCAGGAGAAAGAGAAATCAAGGAGTTGATCCCATTTACAATTGCACCAAAAACCGTAAGATACCTAGGAATAAAGCTAGCCAAATTGTTAAATATCTACTCTGAAAACTATAGAACACTTATGAAAGAAATTGAAGATGATACTACAAATTGGAAAAACATTCCATGCTCATGGATTGGAAGGAAAAATATTGTTAAAATATCTTCACGACACAAAGCAATCTACACATTTAATGCAATTCCTACCAAAATATGGCCAGTATTTTTCACAGACCTAAAACAAACAATCCTAAAGTTTGTATGGAAGCAGAAAAGACCCTGAATAGCCATAGGAATGTTGAAAAGGAAAACCAAAGCTGGTAGCATCACAATGCTGGACTTCAAGCTATATTACAATGCTGTAATCATCAAAACAGTATGTACCGGCACAAAAAGAGACAAATAGATCAATGGAACAGAATAGAGAACCCAGAAATAGACCCTCAACTCTATGTTCAACTAAGCTTTGAAAAAGGAAAGAATATCCAATGGAAAAAAGACAATCTCTTCAAAAAAGTCATTTGGGAAATTGGACAACCATACGCAGAAGAATTAAACTGGACCATTTTCTTACACCATACACAAAAATAGACTCAAGATGCAGGAAAGACCTAAATGTGAGACAGGAATCCTTCAAAATCCTAGTGGTGAGCACAGGCAGCAATCTCTGTGTCCTCAGCCACAGCAACGTCTTGCTACATACATCTCCAAAGGCAACAGAAACAAAGGTAAAAATGAACTATTTGCTCTTCATCAATATAAAAATCCTCCACACAGGAAAGGAAATAGTCAACCAAACCAAAAGACAACTGATAGAATGTGAGAAGATATTTACAAATGTCTTATCAGATAAAGTGATAGTGTTCAAAATCTAAAAAGAACTCACCAAAGTCAAGACAAACCTCAGAAGAAACAAAACAAAAAATCCAGTCAAGAAATGGGCAAAAGACATGAACAGAAATGTCTCCAAAGAAGACATACAATTGGTCAACAGATATATGAAAAAAATCTACATCACTTGGCACCAGGGAAATACAAATCAAAACCACAATGAGATATGACCTCACACTCTGACATTGGCCATAGCGACTTCTTATTAGTATGTCTCATGAGGCAAGGAAAACAAAAACAAAAATGAACTATTGGGACTTCACCAAGATAAGAAGGTTCGGCACAGCAAGCAATCAATAAAAACGTAGTCTATGTAACAAGAGAAGATATTTGCCAATGACAAATTTGATACAGAGTTAGTATCCAAAATCTATAAAGAACTCATCAAACCACACCTAAAAAACCAATAACTTAAAAATGAGTAGAAGACATGAAAAAGCATTTTTTAAAGAAGACATACAGATGGTTAACAGACACATGAAAAAGTGCTAAACATTACTCAACATTAGGCAATTTCAAATCAAAACTAAAATGAGATATCACCTCACACCTGTCAGAATGGCTGAAATTAACAGCACAGGAGCAACAGATGTTGGCAAGGATGTGGAGAAAGAGTAGTACTCTTACACTGTTGGTGGGAATGCAAACTGATGCAGCCTCTCTGGGAAACATATGGAGGTTACTCAAAAAGTTAAAAATAGAACTACTCTAGGATCCAGCAATTGCACTACTAGGTATTTACCCAAAGAATCCAAAAATTCTGATCCAAAGGGATGCATGCACCCCAATGATTATTGTAGTATTACCAGCAATGGTACAATTATGGAAAGAGCCCAGATTTCCATCAACTGATGAATAGATAAAGAAGATACGGTATATGTGTGTGTGTGTGTGTGTGTGTGTGTGTGTGTGTGTGTGTGTATTTATTCAATGGAAAATTACACAGTCATAAAAAACAAAATCTTGCCATTTGTTACAAAGTGGATCAAGCTAGAGAGATATGCTAAGCAAAATAAGTCCGTCAGAGAAAGACTAATACCATATGATTTCACTCATCTGTGGAATTTAAGAAACAGATGAACATAATGGAAGAAAAAAAGAGAGAGGCAAACCATAAAACAGATTCTTAACTATAGAGAAGAAACTAAGGGTTGCTGGAGGGGAGGTGGCTGGAGGATAGGCTAAATGGTCAATGGGCATTAAGGAGGGCACTTTTTGAAATGAGCAGTAGGTGTTATACGTAAGTTATGTATCTCTGAATTCTACTCCTAAAACTAATATTACACTGTATGCCAACTTACTGGAATTTAAATAAAAACTTGAAAATGCAAAATAAAAATAGATGAAGAATTTTTACACACACATCTACATCACATTCACAAACTGTAATATAAAAGTGACTGAAGTCATTGCAGGATAGAAATAAGAGATATGCAGGTCAAACAGAAATAGAAAGGTCAGAGTTAAATGATGCCACCACTGACAAGGAAGCCGTAGAAAAGACCTTGAAGGTCTTTCATCTAAGGGATATAGACTTTTTTTATGAGAAATAAATTAGGATTATTCTAAAAGGAAAATTACTGAAGGACAATGTTTATAATTTAGCTGATAAATGAGCACAAAACATTTATGTTAAGAGTTAAAAATAACTTTTGTAATATTATATATCCATATCATATCTTCTTTACCCATTCATCTTTCAATGGATACTTGGGTTGCTTCTGTATCTTGACTATTATAAATAATGCTGCAATAAACACAGGGGTGTATATACCTTTTTGAATTAGCATCTTCATTTTCTTTGAGAAAATACCCAGCAGTGGAATTATTAGATCATATGTATTTCTATTTTCAATTTTTTTGAGAAAACTTCAGACTGATTTTCCACAGTAAGTTGGTACAGTCACTGTACCAACTTACTTTCCTACCAATATTGCATGAGCATTCCTTTTTCACTATATCCTATCTCACTTGTTACTTCCTGTGCTTTTTTATTTTAGCCATTCTTTTTTTCCCAAATACTTTTATTTTTTCAGTGTTAACAAGATTCATTGTTCATGTACCACACTCAGTGCTCCATGCAATACGCGCCCTCCTCAATACCCACCACCAGGCTCGCCCAAACCCCCACCCCCACCCCTCCAAAACCCTCAATCTGTTTCTCAGAGTCCACACTCTCTCATGGTTCATCTTATTTTAGCCATTCTGACAAATATGAGGTGATATCTCATTGTGGATGTAATTTGTATTTCCTTGATGATCAGCCATGTTGTGCACCTTTCATGCCAATACCTTTTTTTTTTATTTCTAGCCTCTAGAACTGGTGAGATAATAAATCTCTGTTGTTTAAGCTACTTAGTTTGTAGTACTTTGTTATGGCAGCTATAGCAAACTAACAGACTTTGGTACCAGCACATGGGGCTCTGCTGTAACAAATATACACAAATGTGAAAGTTGCTTTGGTATTGGGTAATTAGTAGAGGATGAAAGAATTTTAAGGCACATACAAGAAAAAGCTTAGATTGCCATGAAGGGATTGTTCATTGAAATATGGATGTTAAATATGATTCTGGTAAGAGCTCAGAAAGAAGAGGATGGCTATAAAGAAGAAGATCTACCATATTTGAGAGAATACAGTTTGTCATAAACAGAATAACATTAGAAATATGGTGTTAAATGTGCTTCTGGTAAGATCACAGATGGAAATGAAGAAGATATTATTGGAAATGAGAAGAAATGTGATTCTTGTTATACAGTAATAGAGAATTTGTGTGAATTGTGTTCTGTTGGATGAAAAGTAGAACTTGTAAGCAATGAACTTGGGTATTCAGCTGAGATTTCTAAACACAAGTGCTACCAGGGCAGCCTGATTTTTCCTTGCTGCTTATAGAAAAATGAGAGATGGCAGAGGTAAATTAAAAGTGGAATTGTTGAGCAAATAAGAACCAGAACTTGAAGACTGGGAAAATTCTCAGCCTATCCAGATATTATTCTCTGGAAATAAGGCCAGTGGTACAACTGGACAACTGTTTGTTAAAGAGTATAGGTTGTGACTCATGGATATAGTACACCATCTTAACATAGCAAGGAATAGAGATTTGGTCATACAAAAAAGATGTGAAGGATCATTTTGCTTGATGGCTTGAATTCCATGAATTATAAGAGTGGCTAACAAAGTTTTTGAGAATGCTATACCGTAATAAACAATGCCAGCCTGAATTGAAGAAAACAGATGGGAAAAAATAAAGAAAGAATGACTTTGAGGACAGAGTCATAGAGGTAGAGTCTGGGAGGCTGCCAATGCCACTTGATGCCAAGAAGGTACAGGCTGAGGGTTGAGGCCACTATCTAAGAACAAGGAATGGGCTTGCCACCCAGTGGGCCCAGAAGACGGAATATGGAGCAAAAAAGGATTATTATTAAGCCTTAAAATCTAATTAAATTTCTCCCATTAGGTTTCTGACTTGCTTAAAACCCATTGATTCTTCTCTTCCTTCTGATATCTCTCTTTTAGGATGGGAATATTTATCCTGTCCCACCATTATACTATGGCAGCAGATAACTTGTCTGGTTTCACAGGGTTACAGCTGAAGAGGAATTTTGCCTTAGGATGCATCACTCCTAAATCTCACCCATACCCAATTTATATGGGATTTAGATAAGGTATGGGAGTTATAGTTGAAAATGACATAGTTTCAGTTATGTTTCAACTAAACTGACAGTTATAGTTGAAACACTGACATATGTTAAGGTTATTGGGGATATTGGGATGAAGTAAATGCACTTTCCATATGAGAAGGACAGGAATTTAGGAGGGCAGAAGGTGGAGTGCTATGGGTTGAACTGTGCCCACCCTCAAATTCATATGTTGAAGTCCTAATATTCAGTACTTTAAAATATGATATCATTTGGAGATGTGTGGTCTTTAGAGATGAAATCAAGTTTAAATGAGGTCAATTAGGGTGCACACTAACCCAATATGACTGGTATCCTTACAAAAGTGGAAAATTTAGATACAGAGGCATGCATAAAGGTAAGAAAATGTGAAGAGACATACAAAGAAGACTGTTTATAAGCCAAGAAGAAAGGCATGAAATAAAATGATTTCCTTATAGCCTTCAAAAGAAAAGAACTGTACTGACACCTAGATTTTAGACTTCCAACCACCAAAACTGTAAATAAACTAATTTTTGTTGTTTAAACCAAGTAGTGTGTGATATATTATTGTAACCACCCTAGCCAATTAATACAGTTAGTTGATCCTTGAACAACATGGGTTTAGACTGTGTGGGTCAACTTACACATGGATTTTTTTAGATAAATACAGTACAGTACCATACTTCCTTACTTAATAATATTTACTTTTCTCTAGCTTTCTTTATTGTAAAAATATAGTACATAATACTATACAAAATGTGTTAATCAACTGTTTATTGGTAGGCTTCTGGTCAACAGTAGGCTAATAATAGTTAAGTTTTGGGGAAGTCAAAAACTATACATAGATTTTAGATTGTGCAGGGGGTCTTGCCCTTTACCCCACATCACTCAAGGGTCAACTGTATACTATACCTATAGTAAAATCAAAAACTATAAAATATTTTAAAAGGACACATAGAAGAAAATCTGTGACCTTGGATAAAGCAAAGATTTCTTAGACAAAATGAAAAAATAATTCGAAAATTTATAGATTGGGTTTTAAAAATTTAAATTTAAAACTTTGGTTCTTATAAAGCACTGTTAAAATACAAAAATATAACACAAAAACTGAAACAAAATATTTGAAAATGACATAATCTGATAAAGGAATTATATCAAGAACACATAAACTCAATAATGAGAAAAAAAATAACCCAATAAGAAATGAAAAAAGCTCTAGAAGACAGTTCACCAAAGAAATGGAGATGGCAAACAAGCACATAAAAAAATGCTCAGCATCCTTAGTCATTCAGAAAATGCAAATTAATAACAACTAGATAACAGAACATACCCATTGGAATGCCCAAAACAATTTTTTAAACCAACAGTATCAATATGAATACTGTCAAGGATATGAATCAAGTGAAACTTACTTATTCTACATGGGAATTCAAAATGATACAACCACTAATTAAAACAGTTTGACATTATCTAATAAAATTAAATATACATTCACCATATAACTCGGAATCTTACTGATGAGTGTTTATCTAAAGTGTACAAGGGTAATCACACAAAAACTTGTGTAAAGATGTTTATAGAAATTATTCATAGTTTGCAAAAACTAGAAACAACACACACACAATAAAACCAAAAAACTAGAAACAACACAGATATCCTTCAGTTTGTGAGTAGATACAGTGCCCTGTCCATAAAATGGAATACTACACAGCAATAAAAGAGAAACTACTGCAGATAAAGATCACCACATTGCTATATTCAAAGAAGCCACACTCAAATTAGCTACATATAACATTTATTTATGCTTATATATCATTCTTGAATAGGCAAAACCATAAGTACAGAAGAACAGATCAGTAATTTCTAAGAGTGATTGGAGAGATTGTTCACAAAGGGGCAAGAATGAACTTTATGAGTGATAGAAATTTCCTACATGTTCATTTGGGTGATGATGGCTACATAAATGTATACATGTCAAAATTTATAGAACCGTATACTCTAAGTGATATATTTACTATATGTAAACTATACTTCAGTAATCTTGACTTAAAAAAATATACAGTGCAGGCTCCAAAATAGGCTTTCAAATAATGCATACCTAGGTATGAAACCAACTTTTGGTATTCAGTAAGTGTGTGACTTTGGAAAACTTACTTTACTTTCACCATGGTTTCTCCCACCATAATATACTAAGGAGATTTTAATGAATATGAGTAATGAGATAAGCATAAAATGTTAATATGATGCAATATACAATAAATACTAACTCATTATTGACAGTTATATCTGTGTTTGGAACAATGTCTACAACTGTTATTATATGATGTAGTCTCTAATTAGTTCCTCAGTTGTTTTGCCACATTTCAAGTGTTCAATAGCCACACATGACTAGTGGCTATTGACCAGCACACAAATAAAACATCTCCATCATAAAAAGAAAAAAAGAGCTCCAGTGTACAATGCTGAACTGGAAGAATATTTTAACAATCATGTTTGTTGAAGAGTATAAAAGTTGAAATCAAAGCCATAATTTTCTTTCTTGTAACCAACTATACACTTTTTTAACAACCTGTTACAGAATTTTGAATAAATTTTAGTATATGTCTTGTTAGGCATTTTCAGATTTCTTTTTTTTCATTTTAAGATTTTACTTATTTATTTTCCCCCAAATATGTTTATTTTATTTTTTAGTGTTACAAGATTAATTGTTCATGCATCACACCCAGTGCTCCATGCAATACGTGCCTTCTTAAACCAATATTTGTCTCAATAGAAAGCCTAATATTTCCCTAATATCTAATAATTTCCTCAAATTTCAGGAATAAGAAGTATGCTTTGGGTGTATTATATTCTTTGATAAAGTTTTCGAAACTATATAGAGAATAACATTTTGCATTTTCTAATTAAGGTATACTTTTATTTTTCTATCTATCTATAATTCACTTTTTTACAAATGTGATTCAAGGCAGAGAATTAGGTTCTTATTTTTCCAGATGCAGAGAGCTTCAATTACACATTTAGGAAAACAGCAAGCATGAGATAGCAGAAAATAAATTTCTTTTAAAATAAGGATATTTTGATGAAGTCCCAAAAGTTCAATTTCCTTTTTGTTTCCTTTACCTTTGGAGATATGTCCTGAGAGAAGTTGCTGTGGCTGATGTCGAAGAGGTTACTCCCTGTGTTCTCCTCTAGGATTTTGATAGATTCCTGACTCACGTTGAGGTCTTTTATCCATTTCGAGTTTCTCCTCGTGTATGGTGTAAGAGAATGGTCAAGTTTCATTCTTCTACAATAACTGTCCAATTTTCCCAGCACCATTTATTGAAGAGACTTTCTTTTTTCCACTGGATATTTCTTCCTGTTTTGTCAAAGATTATT
>CM053612.1:46103683-46132706 GCA_028646535.1 Procyon lotor
AAAAAAAAATCAGTTGCATTTCTTTAAACCAACAGCAAGACAGAAGAAAGACACATTAAGACGTTGATTCCAATTTCAAATGCACCCAAAACCATAAGATACCGAGGAATAAACCTAACCAAAGAGGCAAAGAATCTGTACTCAGAAAACTAAAAAGTGCTCATGAAAGTAATTGAGGAAGAAACTAAGAAATGGAAAAACGTTCCATGCTCATGGATTGGAAAAAAAAAAATATTGTGAAAATGTCTATGCTACCTAAAGCAATTTACACATTTAATGCAATCCATATCAAAATACCATCCATTTATCTCAAAGAAATGGAACAAATAATCCTAAAATTTATATGGAACCAGAAAAGACCATGAATAGCCAGAGGAATGTGGAAAAAGAAAACCAAAGTCGGTGGCATCACAATTCCTGACTTTAAGCTCTATTACAAAGCTGTAATCATCAAAACAGTGTGGTACTGGCACAAAAACAGACACATATCAATGGAACAGAATAGAGAGCCCAGAAATGGACCCTCAACTCTATGCTCAACTGATCTTTGACACGGCAGGAATGAATATCCAAAGGAAAAAAGACAGTGTCTTCAACAAATGGTGTTGGGAAAACTGGACAGCCACATGCAGAAGAATGAAACTGGACCATTACACCGCACACAAAAATAGACTCAAAATGGATCAAAGACCTCAATGTGAGACAGGAATCCATCAGAATCCTAGAAGAGAACACATGCAGCAACCTTTTCAACCTCAGCCGCAGCAACTTTTTCCTAGAAACGTCTCTAAAGGCAAGGGAAACAAGGGCAAAAATGAACTAATGGGACTTCATCAAGATCAAAAGCTTTTGAACCTCAAAGGAAACAGTCAACAAAACCAAAAGACAACTGACGACAGAATGGGAGAAGATATTCGCCAATGACATATCAGATAAAAGGCTCGTATCCAAAATCTATAAAGAACTTCTCAAACTCTACACTCAAAGAACAAATAATCCAATCAAGAAATGGGCAGAAGACATGAACAGACATTTCTGCAAAGAGGACATCCAAATGGCCAACAGACACATGAAAAAGTGCTCCACATTACTCGGCATCAGAGAAATACAAATCAAAACCACAGTGAAATACCACCTCACACCAGTCAGAATGGCTAAAATTAGCAAGTCAGGAAATGACAGATGTTGTAGAGAAAGGGGAACCCTCTTACACTTTTGGTGGGAATGAAAGCTGGTACAGCCACTCTGGAAAACATTATGGAAGTTCCTCAAAAAGTTGAAAATAGATCTACCCTATGACCCAGCAACTGCACTACTGGGTATTCACTCTAAAGATACAAATGTATCGATCTGAAGGTGCACAGTCACCTGAAAATTTATGGCAGCAATGTCCACAATAGCCAAACTATGGAATGAAGCAACCTAGATGTCCATCAACAGATGAATGGATAAAGAAGATGTAATATCTATATACAATGGAATACTATGCAGCCATCAAGAAAAACAAAATCTTGCTGTTTGCAATGATGTGGATGGAAGTAGAGGGTATTATGCTAAGTGAAATTTGTCAGTTAGAGAAAGACTATTATCATATGATCTCTCTCATATGAAAAATTTGAGAGGCGGGGCAGGGGGTCATGGGGTGTTGGGGAGGGAAATGCAACAAGATGGCATCAGGAAGTAGACAAACCATAAGAGACTCCTAAACTCACGAAACAAACTGAGGGTGGCTGGAGGGTGGAGTGGGAGGAATAGGGTTCCTGGGGGTGGGGGTGGGGGGATAGGGTGGCTGGGTTATGGACATTGTGGAGGGTATGTGCTATGGTAATTGCTGTGAAATGTGTAAGCCTGATGACTCACAGACATGTACCCTAGGAAAAATAATACATTATATGTTAATTAAAAAAAATATAGCAAAATAATGCAATGCAAGAGGAGACAAAACAAAGGCACTAGAAAATCTAAAAACCATTCCCTTATAGAACAATGATTTGTTTTACAGGAAAGAAAAATCTTGCCTTCTAATGTACATAATGAAACCATACATAATTGCATGAAAACATTTATTTTTTTCCTAAAACATTTTTCATTCATGAGTATTGTTAAGTTTTGAATACTGTACACATTTCTCAAAACACATGATAACAGCAGGAACTGAAAATGAATGCTCAGTTTGGTAGACATCTGTTAAGAGCCTCAAGGTAGCAAAACTAAGTGGCAAAACATATACCACACATAGAGCTTCACACTTCTATTTAGCTAGGGTTATTGTGTAAGCTACACAATAGAAGCTACACACTTCTATTTAGCTAGGGTTACTGTGTAAGCTATCCTTAATAACATTCATACACAGTTTATAAAGGTTCTGATATGCATTCTTTAGAGTGAAGTGTTACTACATCACATTTTACTTATCATAGCAAATCAGTGTATTTTCTGTATTTAATTATAAAAGTTAACTTAGATTTTGAAAGTTATTTGCAAATACACTTTTCCCATTTCACATTATGGCTTGTTGCCTACTTAGCTGAATATATAATGTTTGCTTATCCAAAGGCTGTCCATGTGCTTAATTTACTTAAGTATTCATTTTAAGTAAAACTATAACTGTGTATAAGAATTCGTATTTTGGAAGTGATTGAGCAATCTATAAAGAAACATTGGGAATTATTTTATTATAAAATGTTCATAGAACACTTGCCTGTGTTCACATTTTTAAAAATATTGTAATATTAGACTTGTGTGCATGGAAGTAAATAAGGTACATTATTGTAGTTTAAAAGTTGTACATGATAACATATACTTTTAACTTACTGTATTTTTAACTTTATTTTATTTAAAAATAATTAATTAGCATACAGTGTGTTATTAGTTTCAGAAGTGGGGTTTAGTGATTCAACAGTTGCATACAACACCCAGTGCTCATTACTTCAAATTCCCTCCTTAATACCCATCACCCAGTTACCCCATCACCTCACCCACCTCCATTCTAGCAATCCTCAGTTTGTTTCCTATACTTAAGAGTCTTCTATGGTTTGTCTTTCTTTTTGATTTAGTATTATTTTATTTTTTCCCTCCATTCCCTTATGTTCATCTGTTTAGTTCCTCAAATTCCACATATGAGTGAAATCTAAAGATAATTGTACTTCTATGACTGATTTATTTCACTTAACAATACCTTCTGGTTCTATCCACATCGTTTTATATGATAAGACTTCTTTTTTTGATGGGTGAGTTATATTCCATTGTATATATACATATATATGCCACATCTTTATCCATTCATCTGCCAATGGACATCTGGGCTCTTTCCATATTGGAGCTATTGTGGACATTGCTGCTATAAACATTGGGGTGCAGGTGTCCCTTTGTTTAACTGTGTTTTTATCCTTTGGATAAATATCTAGTAGTGCAATTGCTGAATCATAAGGTAGACACATAGAACAATGGAACAGAATAGAGAATCCAGAAATTGACCATCAAACTCTATGGTCAACTCATCTTTGAAAATTCAGGAAAAAATGCTGAATGGAAAAAAGAGTCTCTTCAATAAATGGTGCTGAGGAAACTGGAAAGTTACATGTAGAAGAATGAAAGTGGACCATTCTCTTACATCATACATAAAGATAAATTCAAAATGGATGAAAGACCTCAACGTGAGATAAGAATCCATCAAAATTCTACAGGAGAACATAGGCAGTAACCTCTTCAACATCAGCCACAGCAACTTCTTTCAAGACATATCTCCAAAGGCAAAGAAAATAAAAGCAGAAGTGACTTAATAAAGGGGATTTGGGGACTTAATCAAGATTAAAAGCTTCTGTACAGCAAAGGAAACAGTCAACAAAACTAAGAGGCAACCCCCAGAATGGGAGAAGATATTTGCAAATGACACTAAAGACAGAGGGCTGATATCCAAGATCTATAAAGAATTTTTCAAACTCAACCCTCAAAAAATGGGCAAATAGTGAATCTTATTACATGGATAGCAAGAACTATTTAATCTTATTATGAACCATGAAATGTACTTAATAATAAATGGATATTGATATTGGTTTGTCAAATAACAAATATTTGTCAAATAACACACTAATGCAAGAAGTTAATAAGAGAAACTATGGGTGAGGAGAGAGGAGTATAAAGGAACTCTCTGTATTCAACTTTTCTGTAAACCTAAAACTGGCTTAAAAATAGCCTATTGAGTAAAAAAAAAAAAAAAAGTAAGATAACACCACTAGGATGGATATGATCAAACCAATGTTTAACAAATTTGTACACGAATGTCCATGGAATGTTTATTGATAATGACCAAAAAGTGGGACTAAAACTCTAATTTCTATCAACTAATGAATGGAAAACAAAACAAGTTATAGCCATACAATGGAATATTATTTGGCAAGAAAAATAAATAAGTAATTATATTTGTGATAACATGAAAAAGTTTTGAAAATATTATGCTAAGTGAAAGAAACAATTCACACAATACTACAAATTTACATTATTCTCTTTATATGGAATATACAGAATTGGCTAATCCATAGTGACAGAAAGTATATTAATATTTGCTTAGCACAATGTCTGGAACTGAGAGAATAGGGAATGGCTTCTAATAGAAATTTAATAGGATTTCTTTTTGAGGTAATAAAAATTTCCTAAAATGAAATTGTATTGAGGGATGTACAACTATGTGAATATAGTAAAAATCACTGAATTGTATAGTTTGCATGGCTGAGTTTTATGGTTGTTGTATTATATCTCAATAAAGCTCATAAAAATATAATAATCAATAGAAATGCTGTGATATCACAGAGTTCTTGGGATTCTCTAAGATGCTAAAGCAGCTATTATAAAATCCCTCCAACAGCATTATCATAAATACTCTTGAAACAATTCAAAAATAAAAACATTAGAGGGGCACCTGGACGGCTCAATGGGTTAAAGCCTCTGCCTTCAGCTCAGGTCATGATCTCAGGGTCCTAGGATTGAGCCCCACATCTGGCTCTCTGCTCAGCAGGGAGCCTGCTTCTCCCCCCACCCCCGCCTGCCTCTCTGCCTACTTGTGATCTCTCTCTCTGTCAAATAAATAAAGAAAATCTTTTAAAAAAATAAAAATATTAGGAAAGAGATAAAAGATGTATATAAAAACAAATGGAAATTTTTGAATTTAAAAATATAATAACAAAAGTATTAAATGCACTGGCTAGCCTTAATAAAAGAATGGAGATTACAAAGAAAAGAATTGGAGAATTCTAAGCCTGATCAATAGAAACTACTCAATCTGATAATTGGATAATTAGATAATCTGATAATAACCAAGAACGAAGTTGAAAAAAGGTGAGCAGAACCTAAGAGAAATGTGGGATAATAACAAAAACTTTCAATATTCAAATCATCTGAGTCCCAGTGAAAAGAATGTGAGCAATGCTGAAGAAATAATGGCCAAAAACTTCCTGAGTTTGTCAAAATATATAAACCTCAGGATACCAAACCTTAGTAAACCTCAAACAGGATAAACTCAAAGAGATTCATGTCAGATACATCATATCCAAACTACTGAAAAGGAAAGACGATGAGAAATCTTAAAAGAAACTAAACAAAAACTATGATTACCTAAATGAGAATAACTATTTGAATGACCATGGATTTCTTATGAGAAGATGTTTGAAAGGTTAATATAATGGCACATATATAAGCACTGAAAGAAAACAAGAACTTCTCAACCCATAGTTCTATATCCACTGAAAATATCCTTCACTAAAGCTGAAATAAAGATGTTTTCAGATGAAGAAAAATTAAGTAAAATATTGCCAGTAAAATACTGTTCCAAAAATTGCTGAAGGAAAATTTTCAGAGTATTTTTTTAGAGTAACTTTAACAGTAAGAAACTTAGAATATCAAGAATGAAGGAAAAATAGCAAATGCTAAGTATTTGGATAAATATAATAGACAATTTCCCTGTCTTCAGTGTTTTTAAATAGGTTTAACGAATGAAAGCAAAAATTATAGCATTGTCACATGGGCTTTTCTGTGTTTGTAGATGACGTGTGTGTGTGTGTGTGTGTGTGTGTGTGTGTGTGTGTGTTTGTGTGTGTGTGTGTGTGTGTGAAGGGATAGAATAAGGGAAATATATAGTGGAAAAGTTTCTCTATTTCAAGACTTCAATAATCCTCTCTCAGTAATTAATAGAACAAGAAGAAAGAAATTGGCAAGAATATAAAAAACTAAACAATGCCATCAACCTACCATATCTGATTGATATTCATAGAACTCTCATTCTGCAACAGCAGAAAATACAAACTTTTAAGGTGTAGTGGAGTATTTCCCACTATAGAACATATGTGAGTTCTACTGAAAACATCTTTATCTCTGTCCCTCCCTTCTTTTTCTCCCCCTCTTGTTTCCTTCCTTTCTTCGTCCCTTTCTACCTTTTTTTCACCTTCTTTCCTTCCATCCATCCTCGTGTCTTCCTTTCCATCTAATGATTGTTGAACATTTTCTTTGTGCTTGACACAAAAAAATACAGAGCTAAAACTCAAGGTCCCTGACCTCAGTAACCTAAGTGCAATAAGAGAAGAAGGAAAAGACAGTTACCATACATAAGAAAGGCTACACTTGCAGTATGCACATGGTAAACAGGGAGTTCAAAGGAAGAACAATTAAGATAGCTCACAGTGGGAATGGAGAGGTACATGGGAAAAGAAAACACCAAGTGAAATTACTAAAGCTTTCCCTGGAAAAGGGATTTTTCTGAGATGAGCACTAAAAAAATTATAATTAGTTAGGTGAAGCTCAGGGCATAACATTCCAAACAAACAGATCAATGAATTTGTGTAAAGGCGGTTTAAAGCAGTATGAATTACAATCTGATATATATATATATATGTATGTGTATATATGTATGTATGTATATACACACACACACACGCATATGTATATATATGTATGTGTATATATGTATGTATGTATATACACACACACACACGCATATATATACACACACACACATACACTAAAGCATAAAAGTGTGAGGAAGGAATGCTGTGATGAATGAGATGAAGAGTCATGCAGAAGTCAGATAAAGGAGAAAACATGAATATCTCTATAGTAAATAAGTTAAATCTTAATTTAAAACCTTACCAACATCATAATGCCAAGCACAAGTAGCTTCAGTGGTAAATTTAATTAAATATTTACAAAGAAACAACAATCCAGTAGAGCAAATGGAACTCCTATGCTATTGGTGGAAATTCAAATTAGTTGAGCCACTTAATCAACTTGGCAGGTTTCTTCTAAAGTTACATATGCTTTCCATATGACCCAGCAATCTTATTCCATTTTTACTCAAGAGAAATGAAAATATATGTCCAAAGGCCCATAAGTATTAACACCATAAACTCATAGCACTACTCTTCATATTAGCAAATAAGGAAATCATCAATTCGTGAATGGATAACCAAATTTTCTTATACCCATACAACACAATTTAATGAATTATTGATGCTGGCAATGTCATTGGTAAATCTCAAAGAGACTATGCTGCATGAAAGAAGCTATAAGCAAAAGACTACATAATGTATAATTCCAAGATAAAACTTCAGTAAGAGAGCAAATCAGTGGATGACCAGGGCTGAGATTAGGGGAAGGGAATAAGTATAAGGGGTAGGAAATCTCTATCTTGATTGTGGTTTTTATTGCCATATACAATTGCCAAATCTCTTCACATGGTACATAAAAAAAAGTAGCAAGATTTATTGTTTATAAATTTTAACCCAATAGAGATGGAAGGAGTTTATATAAAGGGCAATTAAAATCCACTAAAGAGGCTTCAGTTGTTGACTGAAAATAATAAAGAGCATTTTTATGGTACTGGCAGTGAGAACAGAGAGGAGAAAACAGATATGACAGGGTTAAAAGATAAAATTTATGGGATAAGTTGATTGTTTACATGATTGACAAGTTATGATGACTTCCAGATTTCTAGTTTGGTCAGCGTTATACCATTTTCCCTGAGAAAAAGAACACAGGGATTAGGATAAAATATTGAGGATGAAGACAATGGACTTGATTTTATATGTGTTGAGTTTAAGTAGCTTTTTGGACATCTAGGTACCCAGTAAGTGTGTAAACATATAGTCCGAAGCTCAGGTGAGAGACTTGAGCTGGTATTCAGTCACTTCCTCCTGCTTACTTATGGATAATGAATTTTCACTTTATTTTGGTTTCATTAGTTTGTTTTGGGTAGTACAGTTGATTGAGAACTTAAAGGGTAGCATGGTGAAAGTATTCTAATTATACTTTTGTCACAAACTATGGATGATTCCCTAATCTCAAAGCCTATTAGATCTGTACAACATAAAAGTGAGCTACTAAGAAGTTCCCTAGAACAATTGTGGAGTTCATCAAAGATGAAGGTTAACTGCCTTAGCAAATTGTTATCATAAACCCAAACTAATCTACTTTCAAAAAATGTGCCTGGTGGAATGAATATCAACAAAAGAAAGATTTGCCTGATCAAAGCTCTAAAGGACCAACTCATAGTACCATTTGGTGGTAATGCACCCAAAGACTGAGATAAATCCTCTCTGTCACATTGGACTTAAAAACATAAGCATTTATTTAAAACCTTATGAGCTTTAAATCTGTTTGACATATGAGAGCTTCTATAGTAAAGATAGAAAAAATGTGGTAACTCATTGGCAGAAAAGATCCACAACGTGAAATGGAAGTGATCATGACTGACCTAATTAAATTCTTCCCAAATCCATGGCTCAATACCTTTGGACTTTTTATCATGTATCTAGTTGTTTTCCTGCCCACATATCAACCTTTGTTAAAGACAAAATTATTATATTTGTTAAGTAGTAACCAAACAGTATCTAGAGTATAGATATACACAGTAGCATTCAGTCACCAGGAATCTAGCACAAAAGCATCAAATACATGAAACATCAGCCCCATGCAAAATGTGACATTTCATACATCACATATTTATCCATGTAAGCTATCAAAAAACTAGAAAAGTTTAATATTAATTTTCTAGAAACAAATTACACACTCAGAGTAACATTCCACTCTAACTTCCCTGTCCCTTGATTCATATGTTAACTAAAATTAACCACTGAAACTTTCAATAATAAACGAAATTTTAAAACACTCAACCACAAAAATCCAAACCTAAACTTATCAAACAAATGTAATTACAACATCATCTGTTTTAAACACCATGAACATTTCATAGGGCTGATCAGTTAATATTTTTCAGCACCCACAATAAACAAAGAACTTTATTGACCAAGCTCTGTAGGAGATCTATAGAAACTTTTTAAACTACATTTAAGGGGAGGGAAGATGGCAGTGGAATAGCAGGACCCTAGGCTCCTGTCCTCCCATGAACACAACCAGATAGCTACAAAATCATCTTAAACACCCCAGAAATAGACTTGAAGGTTGAAAGAACAAACTCCAAAACTAAAGAGAGAGAAAGGGACACATCAAAGAAGGTAGGAAGAGATGACACGTGGTTTTGGAGAAAAATGTATCACAGGTGCTGCAAAGGGGTTGGAGTCATGGCAACAGAGAAGGGCATGAGAGATAGGAGTACACAGGAGAATGCACAAGGAGAAAAGTTTCCTCAAAGCCATTGGGTTGGAAAATGAGTGTGGCTGAATTTCATGAGTTCTTGCAACCAGGTGTCCCAAAGCCCAGGTGCCCTAAAGGTCAGTGAGCTAGACTCGGATAGAGCCTAAAGGGCACTACTCTGCTTCTGAAGAGAAAGCAGGCAAACAACTCAGGTGCAGGCAGCATGGAAACAGTCCTTTAAAGAATTCCTGTGGCACAAAGTAGGGAGATTATTCACTCTTCTTGAAGCTTGTCTCTAAGGGGCAGCATTCACAGAGATGTTTCTCTGGGAACAAAGGAGATGGCTGGCACTATTTGCCTCCACAGCCCATCAGCATAAACACAGAGCTACCTGCAGGAAGTAGCACAGTGTGGACTCTGACTGCCTAATTTCCTTACAGGGTCCACCTTCTTGATATCTAGAGAGACTGACATTCTCAGTCAAGCTTGCCTCAGTCCCATGGAGGTGGATACCTCACCCAGAAGACCAGCACAAACCTCTGCCCACACCACCTCTCCCAATCAGAGAGTTCTGCAGGGTGTCATTGTTGGTGGAAGTAGTATCAGGTCTCCTTTCACAAGCAAACCAGAGCATACCTAGATAAAACTCACCATATTCAGATCAGGCACTACCAGAGAAGGCAAGGAGAACCTCTAAAGATGAAAGCCATGAAGGATTGAGCAGGCAAAACTCAACAGCAATGCTTATGCAGCACACAATGGAGACATTCCCTGAAGCACCAGGCACTGGGAAACACATGACTTCTTCTTCATAAGGCCATCACATTCAGAAGCAGGAGACATAATTATCTTTTCTAACACAGAGAAAAAGACAGAGACTTAGACAAAATGTAATGACAGATGAATATATCCCAAATAATAGAACAAGATAAGGCTATGGCCACAGATATAAATGAAACAGATATTAGTAACATGAGCAACAATTATAAGTTTACTCACTGGACTTGAGAAGAGGGTAAGATATGGGTGAGACTTTTAACAGAGAGATAAGGAATAGCATGCCATTGTTAAAGGCTGCAATTAAAAAAAAATGGAAAACACACTTGATGGAAGGAACAGCAAACAGGAAGAAGCAGAGGAATGAATTAATGTCCTAGAAGACAAAGTAATAGAAAGAAATGAAGTTGAACAAAAGAAAGAAGAAATATGCGACATGAGAATAGACTTAGGGAACTCAGGGACTCCATTAAAAGTAATGAAACTCGTATTATAGGAGTCTCAGAAGAAGAAGAAAGAGAGAAGAGAAGGAAGACAATTCATTTGAAGAAATAATAGGTGGAAACTTCCC
The DNA here is from genome assembly GCA_028646535.1 of Procyon lotor. Taxonomy (NCBI): domain Eukaryota; kingdom Metazoa; phylum Chordata; class Mammalia; order Carnivora; family Procyonidae; genus Procyon; species Procyon lotor. Next base: position 46,114,611 of record CM053612.1, read on the forward strand.
TAATCTGGGGAAAGAAACAGACATCCAGATCCAGGGGCACAGAGAACTCCCATCAAAATCAACAAAAGCAAGCCAACACTAAGACATACTGTAATTAAATTTGCAAAATATAGCAATAAAGAAAGAACCTTAAAACCAGCAAGACAAAAAAAGTCTTTAATATACAAGGGAAGACCCATAAGGCTAGCCAGAGACTTCTCAACAGAATTATGGCAAACCAGAAAGGAGTGCCGTGATATAGTCAAAGTGCTGAATGTAAAAATCTTCAGCCAAGAATATTCTATTCAACAAGACTATGACTCAGAATAGGAGAGTTAAAGAATTTCCCAGATGAACAAAAGTAAAAGAGTTCATGACCACTAAACCATCCCTGCAAGAAATATTCAAGGAGACTCTTTGAGTGGACAGGAGAAACCAACAGTGATAAATACAAGAAAGTATCAGAGAAATTATCCCAGAAACAATGACAAAACAAGTAATAAAATGGTACTAAATACTTATCTATCAGGAATTACTTTGGGGGCGCCTATGCCTTTGACTCAGGTCATGATTCCAGGGTCTTGGGATCAAGCCCCACATCAGGCTCTCTGCTCAGCAGGAAGACTGCTTCCCCCTCTCTCTCTGCCTGCCTCTCTGCCTACTTGTGATCTCTCTCTGTCAAATGAATAAATTTTAAAAAATCTTTAAAAAAATAATTACTTTGAATGTAAATGGACTAAACACCCTCAACAAAAGACGTAGGGTGACAGATTAAAAAAACAAGACTCATCTATATGCTACCTATAAGAGACAAATTTCAGACCTAAAGATATCTGTATATTGAAAGTGAGGGGATGGAGACAAATTTATCATTAAAATGGACATCAAATGATATCCAGAATACTGATACTTATATCACACAAACTAGATTTTTATTTTTTTAAATATTTTATTTATTTATTTACTTGACACAGAGAGAGATCACAAGCAGGCAGAGAGGCAGACAGAGAGAGAGGGGAGAAGCAGGCTCCCTGCCTAAGCACAGAGCCTGATGCGGGCCTTGATCCCAGGACCCTGAGATCATGACCTGAGCTGGAGGCAGAGGCTTTAACCCACTGAGCCACCCAGGCACCCACACAAACTAGATTTTTTAAAAAAAGACTGGAACAAGAGAGAAAAAAGCACTATATCACAATAAAGGGAATAATTCAACCAGGAGATATAACCATTGTAAATGTTAGGGCGCCTGGGTTAGCTCAGTTGGTCGAGTGTCTGACTGGATCTCAGCTCAGGTCTTGATCTCAGGGTTGTGAGTTCAAGCCCCATGTTGGATTCCATGCTGGATGTGGAGCCAACTAAAAACAAGAACAGGAGCACCCAGGAGGCTCAGTTGGTTAAGCAGCTGCCTTCAGCTCAGGTCATGATCTACAGGCCTTGGGATGGAGCCTCACGTCAGGCTCCCTGCTCAGCATGGAGTCTACTTCTCTGTCTCCCTCTGCCCCTTCGCCCCCACACACTCCTGTGCTCTCAATCTCTCATAAATAAATAAAATCTTAAAAACTAAAACAAACAAAGAACAATTATCAATGTTTATGCATCCAAAATGGTAGCACCCAAATATATAAAATAATTAAAAACAAACTTAAAAGAATTCATTAATAATACAATAATAGTAGGAGACTTTAACGCCCCATTTACATTGATAGACATATCATCTAAACAGAAAATCAACAAGGAAACGAGGGCTTTAAATGAAATACTGGAACAGATGGACTTAACAGATATATTCAGAACATTCAATCCAAAAACAGCAGAATATACAAAATGCAAAAATTCTTTACAAGTGCACATGGGACATTCTCCAGAGTAGATCACATACCAGGTCACAAATCAGCCTTCAACAAATACAAAAAGACTGAAAACATACCATGCACATTTTCTGACCACAATGCTATGAAACTAGAAATCAGCCACAAGAAAAAAAATGAAAAGACCTCAAATACATAGAGATTAAAAAACATGCTACTAAATAAAGAATGGATTAACCAGGAAATCAAAGAAGAAATTAAAACAAAGTACATGGAAACAAATGAAAATGTAAACACAGTGGTCTATAACCTTTGGGATGCAGCAAAAGTGGTCTTAAGAGGGGACTACATTGCAATACAGACCTACAAGAAAAATCTCAAATAATCTAACCTTACACCTAAAGCAGCTATAAAAGAACAAATGAAGTGTAAAGCCAGCAGAAGGAAGGAAGTAATAAAGTTTATAGCAGCAATAAATAATATAGAAACTAAATAAATAATAGAAAGATCTATGAGAGCAGAAGATGGTTCTTTGAAAAAATTAATAAAATTTATAAATTTCTACTAGAATTACCAAAAAAGAAAAGAAAAAGGACTCAAATAAATAAAATCACAAATAAAAGAGGAGAAATAACAAACAAAATCACAGAAATACAGTTATAAGAGATTATGGAAAATCATATGCCAACAAATTGTACAAACTGGGAGGAATGGATAAATTCCTAGAAACCTATAAACTACCAAAACTCAAGCAGAAGAAATAGAAAACTTGAACAGACATAGCCAGTAAAGAAATTGAATTAGAAATACAGTACATCCCAATGATCAAATATCCAGGGCTAAATGGCTTCCCAGGGGAATTCTATCAAAGATTTAAAGAAGAGTTCATGCCTATTCTCAAAACTGTTCCAAAAAAATTTAAAAAAAGGAAGGAAAATTTCCAAATTCATTCTATAAGGCCAGCATTACCCTGATACCAAAACCAGATAAAGACTCCACTAAGGAAGATAAATACAGGCCAAAATCTCTGGTGAAGGTAGATGCAAAAATTCTCAATAAAATACTAGAAAACTGAATTGAACAGTATATCAAAAGAATCATTCATCATGGTCAAGTTGGATTTATTCCTGGACTGCAAGTGCATTTCAATATTCACTGATGAATGTGACACACCACATTAATAAAAGAAAGGATAAGAACCATATCACCCTTTCAATAGATGCAGGAAAAGCATTTGACAAAATAAAACATCCATTCATGATACAAGTCCTCAACAAGTAGGGTTAGAGGGAACATACCTCAACAATATAAAGGCCATATATGAAAAACTCACAACTAATATAATCTTCAATGGGGAAACACTGAGATTTTTTCCTCTATAGTCAGGAACAAGACAAGGATGTTCAGTCTCACCACTGTTATTTAACATAGTACTTGAATCTTAGCCACTGTAGTCCCACAGTGAAAGGAAATAAAAGGCACCCAAATCAGTAAGGAAGAAGTAAAACTTTCACTGTTTGCAGATGACATGATACTACATAGAGAGAACCCTAAGGACTCCACAAAAAAAAATGCTAGAATAGATAAATGAATTCAGAAAATTTGCAGGTTACAAAATCAACATACAAAATCTGTTGCATTTCTATATGCCAATAATGAAACATCTGAAAGAGAAATCAAGGAAGCAATCCCATTTATGGTTGCACCAAAGAACATAAGATACCTAAGAATAAACTCGACCAAAGAGGACAAAGACCTGTACTCTGAAAACTATAAAGTTCTGATGAAAGAAATTGAAGATGACACAGTCAAATGGAAAGACATTTCATGCTCATGTATTGGAAGAACTAATATTATTAAAATGTCTATACCACCCAAAACAATCTACACATTGAATGCAATCTCTATCAAAATACCAACAGCATTTTTTCATAGAGCTAGAACAAACCAATCTTCAAATTTGTATGGAAACATCAAAGACTCCAAATAGCCAAAACAATCTTGAAAAAGCAAAGCAAAGATGGAGGCATTACAATTCCAGACTTCAAGTTACATTACAAAGCTGTATTGATCAAAACAATATTAATTTACTGGCACAAAAACAGGCACATAGTTCAATGGAATAGGACAAAAATCACAGAACAGAACCCACAACTATATGGTCAATTAATCTTTGACACATCAAGAAAGAATATCCAATGGGAAAAAGACAGTCTCTTCAAAAAATGGTGTTGGGAAAACTGGACAGCAACATGCAAAAGAATCAAATTAGATCCCTTTCTTACACCATAACCAAAAATAAATTCAAAATGGATTAAAGACCTAAATGTGGGACTTGAAAGCATAAAATACCTAGAATAGAACATAGGCAGTAACCTCTTTCGCATTGGTTATAGCAACTACTTTCTAAGTATGTCTCCTGATTCAAGGGAAACAAAAGCAAAAATAAACTATTAGAACTTCATCAAAATAAAAAGCCCCTGCACAGCAAATGAAACAATCAACAGTAGTAAAAAGGCAATCCACAAAGTTGGATAAAATAATTGCAAATGACAAATTTGATAATGGGTTAGTATCCAAAATATATAAAGAACTTATAAAACTCAACAACCAAAAAGGGAATAATCCAATTTAAAAAATGGGCATAGGACATGAATTGACATTTTTTCCAAAGAAGACATATATCAACAGTCAGCAGACACATGAAAAGATACTCAACGTTACTCAATGTCGGGGAAATACAAAACAAAACTACTCAGATATCACTTCACACCTATCAGAATGGCTAAAATCAGCAACACAAGAAACAACAGGTGTTAGTGAGGGCGTGGAGAAAGGGGAACCTTCTTACACTGTTGGTGGGAATATAAACTGGTGAAGCCACTCTGGAGAGCAATATGGAGGTTTCCCAAAAAGTTAAAAATAGAACTACCGTATGATCCAGCAATTGTACTACTATGGATTTACTGAAAGCAGTAAAAAATACTAATTCAAAAGAATACATGTACCCTGATGTTTATAGCAGCCTTATCTACAATAGCCACATGGAAACAGCCCAGTGTCTAACTACTGATCATTGGATAAAGAAGAAGTGGTATATATATACACAATTGTATTTTACTCAGTCAAGAAAATAACGAAATCTTGCCATTGCGATGACATGGATCAAGCTAGAGAGTATTATGCAAAGTTAAATAAGTCATTTAGAAAAAGGCAACTACCACATGATTTCACTCATAAGTGGAATTTAAGAAACAAAACAAATAGGCAAAGGGAAAAAAAGAGAGAGGGAAACCAAGAAACAAATTCTTAGCGGTAGAGAACAAATTGATGGTTACCAGAGGGGAAGTGGGGTGGGGGTGGGTTAAATAGGTAATGAGGATTAAGGAGGGCAATTGTGAGGAGCACCCAGTGTTGCATGCAAGTGCTGGATCACTATATTTTACATCTGACTCTAATATTATGCTGCATGTTAACTAACTGGAATTTAAATAAAACCTTTTAAAAAAAAACCCACACAAAGTGATTAGCAAAGATTTTATAAACAAGAGAGAGAGTAAGCACATTCTAATTATGTATAGATGAGGAACTCATAATAACACTCTTTTCTATTGTCAATGCTGATATTCTAGCTTAGCCCTTATGTCCTCAAACTGAGATTATTACTACTTAACTAGAGCCAAAATTCTAGACACTTTTTACACCTCCCTCTCTCCAATATAATTGCTTATAGTTGCCAGATAAATCTGTTTAAAATTCCTATTTCAGCATCCTCGGTTAAAAAGAGACTCATTTTTATTTACCAACTATCTAAATGCTACTCATCCTTTAGGACATATACCCAAGCATAGTGTCTGAAGGACAGAAGTCAGTACACACTATAAATGAAATTGAATCTGTACAAGGACAGAAGTCAGTACACACAGTAAATGGAATTGAATCTGTACAAGTGTGGGAGAAGTATAATAAAGTGGAAGGAGCATGTGGTTTTCAGGCAACCTGGGTTCTAATTCTATATTGAAATCATTTCAGTTACCTGGGTCTTATTTTCTTCAACAGTAAAATAAGAATAACATCTGTTAACTGTATTAATTATATTGAAAGGTTAACTGTATTAACTTTTTGAGAATATCAGTAACACACAAAAATAGTTCTGCGGGATTTATCTTTTGTTGCACAGAAGAAATGAATATATTGATAATTTATGATCCTTGACTTTTTCCTTATTTCATTATCTAAAATAAAGAATCTACTCATTTAGAGAAACATGGATTTTGAATTTTAGTTAAATAAAAAGGCAACATGGAAGTTATTTACATTTCCATATCTTCTCAAAGATTTCCCATTTTTGCATACCATTTATTTCATCTTCCTGTAATCATTCTTTCAAAATGTGCTTTTTATTTTATTTTTATTTTATTTTATTTTTTCAGTGTTCCAAGATTCATTATGTGCTTTTTAGTACTATGTGTTATAATATGTCATCTGAAGATTTAAAAATTGAATAAGCTTTTTTCTATGTCCCCAAAATGCTCACAATATAAATAATTCCAAGTCTCTCATCCATCAAGCTCATTAAAATGGAGTTCCAGGCCCCACCCATGGAGTTTCTGATTCAGTAGTTCTGGGATGATATCTGAAAATTTTCATTTCTAACATGTTCCCAGATGATGCTGAAATTGCTAGTCCAGGGACCACACTCTGAAAACTGCTAGCTTAATAGAGACAAGCACATTAACAGAAATAAAAGATATGAAATATCTTTTAATTATATAAGAAGTATCTTATATAATTAAATATTCTTATATAAGAAATATCTTATAATTAATATAAGAAATAAAATAAACAGAAATAACACTAATAATTCAATTAGTAGAATGACAGAGGAATCTGAAGTGTTGTAACAGAATAGAAAAAAAAGGAGTGACTAAACTTTCATTGGAAGTGTCAAAGAAAATTTCATAGAGGAGGTAGTAGATAAGTAAGGAAAGTTGGATAAACCAGGAAAAGTTACTACAGGCAACAGACTTTTGTCTTCTTTTATGTTCCAAGTTGATAAACAAGGTTTCAATGATAGATTAAGGCCAGAATATGAAAGGAATTTTACATCACGCTAGAGAGTTTCACCTTTATCTTCTGAATAATAGATAGTAAAGAAAGTTACAAGACAAGATTTGTGCAAGTGGATATACAGAGGATGGATTGGACTGGAGAATGGGGACAGAGATGCTACATAGATTTGTGCAATAGTCCAAGTAGAAAGATGATAGCTGTGTTAAGTCAGTGGTAGAAGGGATGGAAAAAATTGGATGAATTCATCACCTATTTCCTTGTGCTTCCCTATAAACAGCTTACTTTTTATTTTTTATTTTTTTATTTTTTTAAATAATTTTATTTATTTGTTTTTTTCAGTGTTACAAGATTTATTGTTTTGCGCCACACCCAGTGCTCCATGCAATACGTGCCCTCCTCAATACCCACCACCAGGCTCGCCCAACCCCCACCCCCCTCCCCTCCAAAACCATCAGTTTGTTGCTTATGGTCTCACTTACATGCTGTGTGCAAAGAAAAACATGGAGGACATTATGAGAAGGAAGGGAGGGGTGAATGGGGGGAAAACAGAGGGGGAGATGAACCATGAGAGACTGTGGACTCTGAGAAACAGCTTACTTTTTAGATGGCACACTCGTTTCCTAGAACTAGGTGGAGCAATAAAATGTAGTTGAAATCTAAACTGCAACCCCTGCTTATGTGGCAATATACATGGTTGCTGCTGTTGGAAGATTTCATATTACATCTTTAATTTGTGGGCATTTAGCAGATAGCCTCTTCTTATTAAGATATTGCTGACTTTTATTGTCATTGTGGCCACAGGACAAAGCTAATAATTATCAGTGCAAGAAGCAGCTTGTGGTTTTATATTACATTGGGGTAAATTACATTGGAATTAGAGTGGATTACTTTTATCAAATGGGGAATAAACTGTTAATTAACTCCCTGCTGTAGCAATCTTTTTTTTTTTTTTGAGCTTGTAACTGTTATTAGGTCTAGATTAAACTGTTGAATTAATTTCCCACTTACTTACTATTTCAAGAGTTTTTAATTTACCTGGCAGCAGTTTTAATGGGAAATTGTATTAGTGAGCATAAATTGTTTTTGGAAGGGTAAACAGTTTGTGATAATGTTTATTAAGTCATTTTGTTTGAGCAAAAATATAATTGCAGTTTTAATTAGTACATGGTTGTTGAAGTATTAGGTCTGAGATTACATTATGGTTTTCTGAGAAAACAATCAGTCAGGTAATCCCAACATTTATAACTGATAGAAAATAGAAAAGCTATGTCAACGTGGCAATGACATGAATTTTATACCATATTTCAGAAAGAAAAAATGGGAAATTATCTAAGTGTTCTTCCTTCTATTGTCTTAAGGTTTATTGGCTGCTCCTGAATATCACTGTCTGCTATGACAAGTACAGATGATGTAATAATATATGTGAAGGGTTAACTGAGAAAATTTGAAACTCAAGAGGTGCAGATTCCTTTAAGGTAAAACAAATGGAAATAAGAAAATGTATTTATATGATCAATGTATTTTTGATATTAATTATGATGCTGGCAATATTATTTGTCTTATAACACCAACAATAATCCTATGTTATGTTTGTATGGTATGTTACAGAAGTGGACCAATAGCTAATGAACTAAGGAAGGACTTGGGACATAACAGTGCATACTGAAAACTGAGGTCTAAAGAGAATAAAAGACTTGCCCAAGAACATAGAGCTAGTGACTGAAATAAGACAAAACAGGGCTGTTTATATGACTACCTATGGACTCTTGGTTCAACATTTATGTCCCATTTCTTTCCCAAATTAGTGTTGGCTCCCTTTGCAATTAACAAATATTTTATTGTATGTGAAATTTTATATTCCAAGTCTGAAATCTTTTCCTGTGATATTTTTAATATTAACTTTCAAATTAATATGACACATGTTTGCAATGACAAATTTGACTGACTCATACAACTGTTATTTTTTAGCCAAACTTCATAATTCTTAGAACTTTCAAGATAACAATATACACATTTAAGTGATCAAGACTATAAAATTAATACAGTATTTTTCCTTTAACATTTTTTTCTATTTTTATGCGTATAGGTGACATACAGTGTTACATTTGTTTCAGGTGTACAACATAGTGATTTGACAACACTATAAATTATGCCATGCTCTCCACAAGGTAGCTACCATCTGTCATCATACAGTGCTATTACAGTATCATTGACTGTATTGTGCCTTTTATTCCTATGACATTTATTCCATAACTAGAAATTATTATCTCCCATTCCCCTTCACCCATTTTGCCTCTCCTCCTCACCGCCTTCCCCTCTGAAAACCATTAGTTTGTTTTCTGTATTTATAGGTCTGATTCTGCTTTTTATTTTTGTTTTGCTTTTTAGATTTCACATATGTGTGAAATCATATGGTATTTATTTTTAATCCAAAAATAATTGTGATGATATTTCTAAATTGGTGCAGTAAGCAGACATAAAACAATAAAATTTGCTTAAAATTAAGTCAGCAGCTTTGGCTGCATAAAAGCCACCTACTATTTTGCAGAAATCTAATGAGTAGTCTTTCCTGAGTACCCATATAATACATTATAAAATTCTATTTCAGAAAAAAAGATAATCTTCCTACATAAGACTAACATGGAACAAATCTATACTTTCCTTATCCCTTTCTTTCAGAAACCCAGATCAATCTAAAACCTTATGCAACAAAATAGAGTATATGCCTTTCAAGTTACCATTTAGTTATTTATAATTTTTATCTTTGAATATTAATAGAAATAAGAATGCAGTCATATTTTTGTTATTGAATTCTTTTCATCTTTTTACTTTTCAATAAATGTTGAATTTTGAATAAGGAAATATAAAATGGGGAAAATGCATTAATGTTGAAATACAGTTATGCTATCATCAACAAATCCTATAGTTATTGAAAATAACTTTCAAAAGAAATATTTTGGGAGGAGGAGTTAAGATGGTGGAGAAGTAGGGGGACCCTAAGTGTGTCTCTTCCCTCAAACACAGCTAGATAGTTAAACCATTCTGAACACCCATGAAATCAATCAGAAGTCTGAGAGAACAAAAAATTCATGTCTACAAGTAGAAAAGTGGCCACTTTTTGGAAGATAAGTGATATGGAGAGTTGACATGGGTGAGATATAGCTATGGGTTCAATGGCAGGGAGGAAGCCTGCCTATTGAGGCTACTGCAAAGTATTACAAGCAACAGAGTTCAAAATCTGAACTTTTAAGAAGTCTACTACCCTGGGGGATATACCTGGCTTAAATGTGCTCAGGTGGCAAAGCAGAGCAGAATCCCAGGAATGACAATGTGGTCTGAGGTTCCCCTGAGTCATAAGAAGAATGGGTGGTACCAAAGTGCTTCACTGTTCCCAGGCATAGAAGCAGGGAAGCCGAATGAGAACAGTTGGTCTTGGTGCTGGCTTTCTGCTCTGTTTTGCCATAAACTGAGAACCACTACATGGTTGTGCAACTGCTTTCCTGGGACTGGCTGGAAAAGGCAAAAGCAGGGTGAGACCCTCCACCAAAGGAACAGCACAAGTCTGTGCTGTGGGAGTCCCTAAAATCTGGAGATTTGAAACTCAGGTATGCACCTGAGGTAAAAACCTTGGACACAGGCAGGGTGAATGCAGGGTTCAGATGGGAACCAGGGACAAAAAGGGGTGATTGACTTCCCTTCTGTGAGGGCTCACTGAAGAATGGGGGTTGCAAACTTTTAGCTCTACAACTAGAGAGCAGGGTGCCACCATATTTATCCCACTCATCAGTGCTGAACGCCTTCAGGGAGCAAAACAGTACCACCAAGTGGAGGCCAGAGCCAGATAAACCACATCCCATCCCCAAGGGCCCTAGAGGTGCATTTCCAGAGTAACAAGTCACTTGAGAATTAGCACAGAAGGCTTCTCACCCAGAAGATCAGCACAAACAATTCATTCATACCAAGTATACTGATCACAGTGTTGAAAATATTCAGTTCTAAGAAAAATAGGATCTAGTTTCCGTTTTTACTTTCATTATTTTATTTTTTAATTCCTTTTTAAATTTACTTATATTTTTTACAGATTTACTTAGTTATTAGAAAGAGAGAGAGACTGTATGAGTGGGGGGAGGGGCAGTGGGGGAAGCAAGTGAGAAAGAATCTCCAAGAGACTCCCGTTGGAGTGTAGAGCCCAATGTAGGACTCTATCTCCCAATGCTGAGACAATGATCTAACAGAATTTAATAGTTAGATGTCCAAACGACTGAGCCACCCAAGTGATTCCTTTTAAAAAAAATTATTAATTTTAATTTTTTTATTTTTATAATTGTATTATATACTTTTTAATTGTTTACTTTCATTTTTTTTTTCACTTTGGGTTCTAGATTTTTAACAAGCAGACCAAAGGACACCCAGGATCTAGTCTTTTTTTACCTTGTTTTGTTTTATTTCCTTGGGTGCTTTTGGGGGAGGGAGTCTTTCTTCTTTTCTTTTCTGGACAAAATGACAAGACAGAGAATTAACCCTAAAAGAAACAATAGGAAGTAGAAATCACAGCCAGGGAATTAATCAATACAGATATACATAAGATGTCTGAAATAGAATTTAAAACACTAATTATAAGGATATTAGCTAGGTTTGTAAAAAGCACAAAAGATACTAAAGAATCCCGTACTGCAGAGATAAAAGAACAAAAATCTTGTCAGATCAAAATTAAAAATGTTATGAATGAGATGCAAACTGAAATGAAGGCCATAAAAATGAAGATGGACAAAGCAGAGAAGGGAATTAGTGATATGGAAAATGATGAAGCTGAAAAGAACAGGGAAAGAAAGGTAATGGATCACAAAAGTAGATTTAGGGAACTAAGTGATTTATTAAAATGTAATCTTTGGGGGCGCCTGGGTGGCTCAGTCGTTAAGCGTCTGCCTTCGGCTCAGGTCATGATCCCAGGGTCCTGGGATCGAGCCCTGCATCGGGCTCCTTGCTCAGCAGGAAGCCTGCTTCTCCCGCTACCATTCCCTCTGCTTGTGTTCCTTCTCTCGCTGTGTTTCTCTCTGTCAAATAAATAAAATCTTCTTTAAAAAAATGTAATATTTGGTACCATAGAAATTCCAGAACATGAAGAGAGAGGAAAAGGAGCAAAAGGTTAATTCAAACAAATTATAGCTTAAAACATCCCTAATCTGAGAAAGGACGCAGACATGAAAATCCAAGAAGCACAGAGAACTCCATTAAATTCAATAAAATTCCACCATTGCCAAAGGCATATCATAGTCAAATTCACAAAATAAACAGACAATGAAAGAATCTTGAAAGCAGTAAATGAAAAAAAGTTCTTAATCTATAATGAAGACAGATTAGATTTACAGCAGATCTGCCCACAGAAACCAGATTTATTCTTGCCAGCAGGCAAGAAGTGAGTGGCATGATATATTCAACATGCTGAATGGGGAAAATGTGCAGCAAAGAATTCCTTATCCAACAAGGCTGTCATTCAACACAAAAGGAGAGATAAAGAGCTTCCCAGACAAACAAAAACTAAAGGAATTCATGAGCGTTAAACCAGCCCTGAAAAAAATTTTAATGGGGGACTCTTTGAGTGGAGGGGAAAAAAATGAAGAATAGAAAGGAACAGACAAAATCTCCAGAAACAACTACTTAACAAGTAATACTATGGCACTAAATTCATATCTGTCAATAATCACTTTGAATGTAAATGGACCAAATGCTCCAATCAAAAGACATAAGATATCAGAATGGATAAAATGACAAGACCCATCTATATGTTGCCTACAAAAGACTCATTTTACACCTGAACACATCTACAGATGGAAAGTGAGGGAATGGAGAACAATCTTTCTTTTTAATGGACATCTAAAGAAAATCAGAGTAGCTATACTTATACCAGACAAAGTAGATTTTAAAACAAAGACCATAACAAAAAATGGAGAAGGGCCATATATCATAATTAAGGAGTCTATCCATCAAGAAGACCTAACAATTGTAAATATTTATGCCTCCAACTTGGGAGCACCCAAATCAACCAATCAATAATAAACATAAAGAAACTCATTGATAGTAATACAATAATAGTAGAGGACTTTAACACTCCACTTACAGCAGTGAACAGATCATCTAAGCAAAAAATTAACAAGGATACAATGGCTTTGAATAATATACTGGACCAGAAAGACTTAATAGATATATTTAGAACACTTCATCCTAAACCAGCAGAATACGTATTTGTTTTGAGTGTACATGGAACATTCTTCAGAATAGATCATATTCTGGGTAGCAAAACAGCCCTCAACAAGTACAAAAAGATCAAGATCATACCATGCATAATTTCGGACCACAATGCTATGAAACTTGAAGTTAATAACAAAAAATAATTCAGAAAGACCACAAAGACATGGAGGTTAAAGAAGATCCTACTAAAGAATGAATGGGTTAAGCAGGAAACTAAAGAAGAAATAAAAAAAAAAATACATGGAAGCAAAAGAAAATGAAAACATGCCAGTCCAAAATCTTTGGGATGCAGCAAAGGCAGCCCTAAAAGGGAAGTATATTGTAATATAGGCCTTCCTCAAGAAGCAAAAAAGTCTCAAATACACAACATAACTTTACACCTGAAAGAGATAAAGAAGGAACAGCAAATAAGGCCAAAACCCAGTAGAAGAAGGGAAATAATAAAGATTAGAGCAGAAATAAATGATATAGAAATAAAACAGTAGGACAAATTAACAAAACTAAGAGCTAGTTCTTCAAAAGAATTAATAAATTTGACAAATTCCTAGCCATACTTATCAAAAAGAAAGAGAAAAGATCCAAATAGATAAAATCACAAAGGAAAAAGGAGACCAAAACCAACACCACAGAAATATAAATAATTATAAGAGAGCATTATAAAAAATTATATGCCAATAAACTGGGTGGGCAACCTGGAAGACAAATTTCTAGAAACTAACACACTACTAAAACTGAAACAGGAAAAATAGAAAGATGAACACACTCATAACAAGCAAAGAAATTGAATCAGTAATTAAAAATCTCCCAGCAAACAAAATTCAGGGCAAGATGGCTTCCCAGAGGAATTCTACTAGATATTTTAAGAAGAGTTAAAACCTATTCTTCTCAACCTGTTTCAAAAAATAGAAATGGAAGAAAAACTTCCAAACTCATTCTAAAAGCCAACAGTACTTTGATTCCAAAACCACACAAAGACCCTACTAAAAAAGAGAAATACCATCCGATATCCCTGAAGAACACAGACGCAAAAATTCTCAATAAAATACTAGCAAATCAAATTCAACAGTACATTAAAAGTTTACTATGATCAAGTGGGATTTATTCCTGAGCTGAAGGGGTGGCTCAATATTCACAAATCAATCAATATTATATACCACATAAATAAAAGAAAAGAACCATATGATCCTCTCAGTAGATGCAGAAAAAGCATTGGACAAAATATAGCATCCATTCTTGATAAAAACCCTCAACAAAGTAGGGATAGGTGGAACATACTTCAACATCATAGGCCATATATGAAAAACCCACAGTTAATATCATCTTCAATGGTAAAAAATAGAGAGCATTTCTCTTATGGTGAATGGGATGAGGATGTTCACTCTTACCAATACTATTTAACATAGTACTGGAAGTCTTAGCCTCAGCAATGAGACTTGAAATTGAAATGAAAAGAAATAAAAGGTATCTAAATTGGCAAGGAAGAAGTCAAATTTCACTATTTGCAGATACCATGATACTATATATAGAAAACCTGAGAATCCATGAAAAAATTGCTAGAACTAATACATGAATTCAACAAAGTTGCAGGACATAAAATCAATGTGTAGAAATCTGTTGCAAGTCTGTATACCAATAATGAAGCAGCAGAAAAAGAAATCAATGAATCAATCCCATTTGCAACTGAACCAAAATCAACAGGATACCTAAGAAAAACCTAACTAAAGATGTAAAAGATTTGTTCTCTGAAAACTATAGAAGACTTATGAAAGAAATTGAAAAGGAAAAAAAATGGAAAAATATTTTATGTTGGTCGACTAGAAGAAAAAATATTGTTAAAGCGTCTATACTACCCAAAGCGATCACAGTTAATGCAATCCCTATAAAAAGACCACCAGCATTTTTCACAGAGCTAAAATAAAGAATCCTAAAATTTGTATTGAACCACAAAAGGCCCCTAATAGCCAAAGGAATTCTGAAAAAGAAAAAGAATACTAGAGGCATCACTATTCTAGGTTGAAAGCTGTATTACAAAGCTGTAGTCATCAAGAAAATATGATATTAGCACAAAAACAGACTCATATATCAATGGAACAGAATGGAATACCTAGAAATGGACCCACAGCTATATGGTAAACTAACCTCCGAAAAAGCAGGAAAGAATATCCAATGGGAAAAAATAATCTCTTCAACAAATGGTGTTGGGAAAACTGGAAAGCAACATGCAGAAGAATGAAACTGGAGCACTTTCTAACAACATACCCAAAAATAAATTCAAAAATGAAGGAAAGACCTAAATGTGAGACAGGAAACCATCAAAGTCCTAGATGAGAACACAGGCAGAAACACCTTTGATCTGAGCCCCATCAATTTCTTACTACACATGTCTCTGGGGGCAAGGAAAACAAAAGCAAAAATGACTATTAGGGCTTCATCAAGATAAAAAACTCCTGCACAGTGAAGGAAACAATCAACAAAATTAAAAAGCAACCTTCAGCATGGGAGAAGATATTTTCAAAAGAGCTATTTGATAAAGGGTTATTATCCAAAATCTATAAAGAACTTATCAAACTAAACACCAAAAAAAAAAAAAACAAAAAAAAACAATAATCTAAAGAAATGGGCAGAAGACATGAATAGACACTTTTCCAAAGATATCCAGACAGCTAACAGTCATAAAAAGATACACAACATCACTCATCATCAGGGAAATACAAATCAAAACCACAGTGAGATACCACCTCACACTTGTTAGAATGGTGACAATTAACAACACAAAAACAACAGATGTTGGCAAAGGTGTGGAGAAAGGGGAACCTTCTTGCATTGTTGGTGGGAATGGAAACTGGTGCACCCATTCTGGAAAACAGCGTGGAGTTTCCTCAGAAATTTAAAAATAGAACTACACTATGACCTAGCAATTACAGTACTAGGTATTTACCCAAAGTATTTAAAAATATAGATTCTAAGGGGTACATGCCCCCCAATGTTTATAGCAGCATTATCAATAATAGCCAAACTATGGCAAGAGACCAAATGTCTATTGACTGATGAATGGATAAATAATATATGATCTCTCTCTCTATAGAGAGAGAACTATTTTATTGATTTAACATCAATTTATTAGTCATTGATTTTCTGATTCTTAATCCAAAAGAGTTTAAGTATATATATGTTAGCTTATTGTATTAATTTGGTGTGGATGTGTGTGTATGATATGTGCATATAATTTTACATAAATTTAATAGGTAGCTTAAATATACGAAATATAGGCTGTTTATGTTAAGAAGATTGAAAAATACTAATATAATTAGATATATCATCTTGTTACAAGGAAAAAAGGTAGAGCTTTTCACTTCTACAACCTCATTAACCCTTTTTATAAGGCCATGCACCATTCATAAGAAACACATCATGTGGAAAGCACCCTAAATTGTTTCAAACAAAATGAGAGTGTGTCATTTCTTCACAGTGAAACAGGCAATCCAACAGACACTGTTACAGATAAATTCAGAGTGAACAAAAAGACAATAACCAAAACAAATCTTACAGGCAAAGAAATGTTCTTTCTCGAAAACTGAACCTTCCAGTAAGGCAGTAAAATAATCATTACTACTACTACCTGGCCATCCCCATGAACAGAAAATATGGAAAGTGTGTGTTAGTGGGAAGATTTCCCTTCTGAATATAAATTCATTTATAATGCATCTTCAAAACAGTTTTTCAAAGCCCATTAATACCTCTCACCTAATTTTATTCTCCTAATGACCTATAAACAATCACCCCCATTTGATAGATGAAGAAATGAGACACAGAGAAGTTAAGCTATTTGTGCCAGTTTCAAAATTTGACCAAAGGCACAACAGGGACTAGAAACAGTCCATGCTGTTTCTGCTATTCTAATATTCCACAGTGACTAACAGATACCAGGCCTTGGACTTAGAACTTGAGAAAGGTAACGTAGTCTAGAAGTTGAGAGCATGGTCTTGGAAATGCAAAATAGACTTGGCATTGATTCACCAGAAGTGCAACTTCTCTGAATTTTCATTTCCTCATCTATAAAACAAAGATAATCAATACCTACCTCATAAAATTCTTGTGGAGGTTAAATAAGATAATGGATGGTAAAACATGCAGCACAGTCCAGCACATAGTAAGCACTTGAGAAACTGTTTCTATTATTGTTATACAACTGCTATGGACTGAATATGTCCACCTCAAATCCCCTGAAGCCCTAAAATGATGGTATTTGGAGGTGTGGCTTTCTTTTGGTAATTAGGTCATGATGATGGAGTCCATGAAGGGATTAACATCCTTGTAAGAAGAGAAAAGATCTCTCTCTCTCTCTCTCTCTCTCTCTCTCTCTCTCTCTCTCTCCTGTCTCTCTCTCCTCTCTCTCTCTCTCATCTCCCTTGTCCACTTGAGGACACAATGAGTACAATGAGAAGGTAGCTGTGTACAAGTCAGGAACAGAGCCCCCACCATTAACTTGATGTGCTGATGTCTTGATCTTGGACTTTCCAGCATCCAGAACTGTAAGAAGTGTTTGTTGTTTAAGCCACCCAGTCTATAGTATTTTTTACAGAAGCCTAAGATAACTAAGATAATGACTATGCTAATATATTTTTGTATTTTTGAAAATTAAAAAGAACTGCCTATTTCTGACTCCTGAGCAGGCAACAGTTTTCTTTCAGTCTATTAATAACTACCCTCTCCCCCACAATTACCTGCCCTTATTGAGTGGCTTACATTTGTAAAAAACAGGAGTCTCCCCTATTGTGGACTTCCATCACCCCATATTCCATTACTGTAGTTTGGCATTGTATACCACATGAGTGATTACCAATTCTTGATTTCTAGGATTCCGTAAAAGTTCTATTGTCAAAAATAAAGGCATCCTAAACACATAGAAATTATGGAGGGGGGGAGGAGATGAACCATGAAAGACTGTGGACTCTGAGTGACAAACTGAGGGTTTTGGAGGGGAGGG
>CM053612.1:46132806-46145996 GCA_028646535.1 Procyon lotor
GCATGAATAATTAATCTTGTAATACTGAAAAAATAAAATAAAATTATTTGGGGGAAAAAATTAAAAAAGTAAATTGGCAAATGCCTCACTCATTCATTAACACTTAAGGTATTTGGGGAGCCTGTAGGATGAAAGAACTACTGCAAAAACCATAGTTTCTGTATCAGTTTGGAAATCATGCTAGTCAGATCTGATATAGTATCAGATATATAGCTGCTGGAATTAAAGTTGTATTAACTTGGTAAACATGTTGGCTTTAAAAACTGAAAATAAATGGTGCTTCACACTACATCAGCCTTATTTTCCCTTGCACTGCATTAAATTTTGGGAAGGGAGTGGACACATTAGCCACTGTCACCAGCTCTGAAGAGTTTATAGTGCACTTTTAAAAATGCATAAGAAAGATAAAAACATCCAATTGGAGTTTATTCAATTAATTTTGATTTCTAATTTTTTTTACTATTTAAGCAAAGGAAAACAAGAATTAAAATGTGTTTGAAGACACAATGTGCTGACACTCAGCAAAATTTTATAGCATTTTTAATACTAAAGTAGTCTTAAAATATTAAAAAAAAAACTAAAACTGATAGTTTTGCTAAATTGCACTTTTATTGCATGGTTTCAATGAACATTTTTTCCTCTAAAAGATAAAAGTTATGCTTTAATTTTTAGTGGAGTAAATTATAGGATGATGAAATCAGAAGACTTTTTCCAAATGGTAGCTGAGTGCCCAACTGATAGGATACATACCACCTGTGGTTTCCAGAATGATTTGCTCTTGTAAATATTGAAAACATTAGCTCTTGAGAACATATGTGAGCTTCGAAACATGTTTCTCACACATGGAAAGGCATATCCTTCTACAAAACTCATTTGTTTTATACTTAATATAGATAAAACCCAAAATTACAAATTATAAGATGTTTTCAGCAAGAATGGCATTTTGGGATAGCTTTGAAGTTATTAGAAATATGATTTGGTATTATTTAAGATATTATGCTATTGCATGAAGAACTTGTTACATGGCAGGTGTGTAGAAGATTTATTCCATGTGTTATTAGCCATCTGGGTTAAAAACACTGAACAAGACATTTTTGATGGTAATGAAATATATTTAATGAGTCAGAAAAAATTTATTCAGCTCATGGGTTAGTCTATGATAGCCACAAAGTCAAAATATTTTCCTTCACATTACAAGGAATCTATGTCCTAGTTCCATAATATAGCATATATTAATATTAAAACATTGACCAAAATGTAAAGAAAACCAAAATACAATAAGAATGTACTACATACAGTATTTTGCATCATTCAAAGCACTTTAACATATTATTCATGTGTTCATTTGCACCTCATGGTAATCTAACAGATGAATAGGGCAAGCATGACATCTTCCAGATGGGAAAAATATTCCTTGGAGAAAATAAATATGATTCACTAGAAATGACATTTAATTGGTCATTATCTAGGGCCCAATCCAGTCTTATTCTATAGCATCATGCTGCCATAACTGTGTCAAAAGAAAAGAAAAATCACAATACTCTCTAAGTTATAAGAAGTATACTATATAAGTTATATAGAAGCTAATATAACTACCTCCTTTGCCCAGATGCACCCCTGTCTATAATTCATAATTAAAATAATACATGCTATCATTTCCATCGTAAGACATACTACTATATGCCAATAATGCCCATCTAAAATATCCATTCAGAAGTAGAACTTTCCATGTGATATAGTGTTTTCATCTTGAGTATGTACATGGCAAAAATTTTAATAATAAAATGAACTGACCATTTAAAATATTGAATAAAGTATAAAATACATTTCTAATAAGAAGTTGGCTACACTTTGTATAATGTATTGTTATTAGTATTAATAATAATATTATTTTATATGCAGAATACCTCTGAGTGATATGGTCACACCATTCCACTTACACTTATGAAAACAATAACAAAACTAAAGCATGAAAGCAATTATATTAACTTCTCATTTATAAAACCTTTATGTAACATAAATAATATCAATCATTAAATGTTTCTAAATTAAATGCATTACAGAAATCAAATATTATCACACACACACACACACACACACATACATACACACACACACACACACAAAACCTGTTTCAATTTCAAATCACATTGTCAAAGAAAAAAATTGTCCAGAGTAGTCCCTGAATGAGGTACTCTGACCTCAGTACTCAGACATGTGTTGTTTTTCTTTATTGTTATTCAAGAATAATTTATCCTTGGCAATTCTGGTTAAAGAGTATTTTTTAACTGTTGGGCAGGAAAGGCTATTTGTCACCAGAGAAATCTAAGCAACCTGAAAATAGGAATCAGTTGTTCATTCATCACATTTGGACTTAACAGTTGACTGTGTGAAATAAACCATATTCATTTGACTTCTAAACTTACTTACCTACCTACTAAACTTTTCTACCTATCTACTAAATGTCTACTTATTTACTGCTGTTATGTAAATTTTTTCTCTATTCGAAATAAATTCTGTTCCTTAAATGTGGCTGTTGCTCCCTGATTATATACCATACAGTGTATGATTTGATCTATATTTAGTTATTAAAATGTATCACATAAATAACAATAAACATCATTATGTTGGGAACACTTTTTGTTTTCCTATGAGATTTTCAATGCTATCAAACTGCTACTATATATTGAATATAGAGGCCAGAAAAGTTTATTATAAAAACAACAACATTGGATTACCATAGTTACACATTAACTTAACACATTAGCTTTAGATTCTATGTGTAACAAATCTTGCCTTAAATTTAATGAAGGTATTTCTCAATCAATAATAGCACATTTTACTTTATATGAAGCCGTAGTCAAGCACACCATGCATTTTCATAGCATGGATTGCATTGTTACTTGTAAATTTTTAAAATGTTCAAAATTTTTGATCAAAGCAATTCAAAGTTAGTTTGCATTTTAATCTTTTCTAAGAAAAGAGCCATCCTTTGCTCTTTCATTAGTTGTGCTGCCTGGTGTGTTTGCAATAATGCTAGTGCCTAATACAATGAATAGAAACATATCATTAAATATGTCTTAATGCTTCACATTATGATAATATAGAGAAAAATTGAGGTACTTAAAGTGCTAGTTACAGCTAGGTTGGCTCTGGAAAGGGTGAGTATCAATGTTGGGTACAGCAATTTTAAACTTTTTAGACCCAATTTAGCATTCTAATTGTCTCCCTATAAAAGTACCTGAAATAAGGTCACCTGCTACATATAATATGCCTCTTTATTCTCTCACAGTTAAAAATGATGCTAATTGAGACATATTGGTTATAAAAGGAAGAGAACCAATAATGTTAGAATTCATTTCTATACATGTTGAGCTCCAAAAGACACTAAGATTAATTTACTCACATAAAGACTAGATGGTTTAAAAACTAAGGTAACTGTATAATTTATCCTTCAAACAAGAGCACTTTTTTCCCAAATATGTTTATTTCCCCCCGTTCACCCTTCCCTTCCTTCTTACAATGCCCTCCCTGTTTTTTTTCCTTATGCTCCACACGTGAGACCATATAATAAAAGAAAGCTTGAAATCAGGCAATGGGATGTCCCCAGCTTTGTTTTTCTTTTTCAACATTTCCTTAGCAATTTGGGGTCTTTTCTGTTTCCATACAAATTTTAGGATTGTTTGTTCCAGCCCTTTGAAAAAAAAATGGTAGAATTTTGATCTGGATGGCATTGAAAGTATAGATTGCTCTGGGCAGTATAGACATTTTAACAATGTTTATTCTTCTGATCCATGGGCATGGAATGCTTTTACACTACTTTTGAAAGTGATGAAACACTAAACTGGGCAGGGCATCAGAACAGGCATAGACCAAGAATACCCCAGGAAAATGAATCACCTGAGTTTTAACACACAGTTAAACTGAAAAGGAATCAGGAAGCACTTGGAACCAGATCTGTAAAAGTCAAAAGCTTCAAGGTTCTGAAACCTGGAAAAAGCATGCTGAGATCCCATTTTCTACTAAGTACTTATCTAAGCCATTTTCACAAGGTAAAATAATAATAATAATAATAATAATAGATTGGATTTAGGTCGTCAGGGAAAAAAAAACTCATATATCCAGGCAAGAAGGAAATACCAACACAAACGCAAGTTACTGATTTGCTGAACCTCCCCCTCAAAAAAACATGTTCTGCTACAGAAAACAATGTATTTAGAATTGCCTATAGAAAATATTTGGCATCTAATATCATGCCTTTCTAATGTAACCCATAAAAGAAAAAGGAAACCTTAACATAGTTAGATAGTATTGACAAAGATTCTCCCTGATGAAGTTTAGCAATGCTAGAAAATCCTCAAGGCACAGAGCCATTATTCTGATGCCTTGTGGTAAAATTGCTTATCAACTCAATTGATGATTTATAATCAGTTTCCTAAGCTTCTTATAGAGTTATGTTTGAGATCATCAGGCAAAAAACTGTGAACATAACTCAGAATCAGAAATAATCTGTATGAGTCAAGTATGCCATAACATTTCAATGATGCTTTTAAATTTTAATGGTTTCAAGCTGCTCCAAATTCCTGTAGCAATCAAAAATAATCTGTCATGGGACCAAAGGCTATGAACATCATGTTATAGTCATTCTGCTATTAGATTCATTGGAGGGCAGAGCATGTCATTTATGCATCAACTCCCAGGAGAAAAAAGCGATCCTTATGGAGTTAATCTAATAATAGACTGGAAAGCAATGATTACCATTTAATGTACACTAGCTATTTGTAGCAGTGGTTGGCTTAATTCTGTAGGGCTTGCTTGTCAGAGCTTTGGGATTAACAAGTGTTTAGCTCAAAATCTATTGGGAAACATCAGGAAATGGTTTAATGAGGAAGAAATCTTTCATTTGTTACCCCTCGAAGGACACTGAACCATACTTCCGCCTCCCAATTCACCCCTTAACTTTTTTTTTTAAAGATTTTTTATTTATTTGACAGAGAGAAACACAGTGAGAGAGGGACACAAACAGAGGGAATGGTAGCGGGAGAAGCAGGCTTCCTGCCCAGCAGGGAGCCCGATGGAGGGCTAGGTCCCAGGACCCTGGGATCATGACCTGAGCTGAAGGCAGATGCTTAACAACTGAGCCACCCAGGCGCCCCCACACCTTCACTTTTTAAATACTTGCTGCAAAAGACATATTTCCATGTAAAACAAACCTCTAAGAATTAATTTTAGCAGAAACACAATAACTGAATCATTTTTCCCACATAATACTCAATAGTTTCCATGACGATGGTCTGTTTTAGCCAGGCTTTTAGTGGCAAACTCTTAATGAGGGAATTCACCACTGATATCTTCAAGAAGCATTTTCATCTTGTAATTCTGATAAAGTGAAAACAGACAGCATTACCGATAGCAAACTTTTTATCTCTAAAAATCTCTGGATCCAGGAATTTGTTTTCCATTCAGGAAGGAAAAGATCATCAGATTGCTGATACTTAAGAATGGCACAAGGATATCACAATATGGCCCTGGTTGAAGAAGAAAAATACAAGACTTTTTTTGCACTTAATTAGGATTTTCACAGACAAGTTACACTGTGAAAAAATGATCAATTATTCTACAGAATGTTTCATTTCACTTATCTAATAGTTTACTCCTAGAGGCTTTGATTTCTACATTTAGGTTACACAAACATATTTCTACCACCTGTCATGAAGGAGAAAAACCAGATAGATTCATTTTTCTATAGATTAAAATAAATTTTCTTTTAACAGATATTGAAAAATTCAAAAAACTTAAAATCAAATCAATCAAAACTATCTTCTCTGCATTGCCTTGAATACTTCTTCGTAAACTTCAAATGCTTTACTTCAGTGGATCCAAATAAGTATTTCAATATTTTCTCAGTACCCCTAAGAAATGTGCAATGTTCGGGGCACCTGGGTGGCTCAGTGGGTTAAATCCTCTGCCTTCGGCTCAGGTCATGATCTCAGGGTCCTGGGATTGAGCCCCGCATCAGGCTCTCTGCTCAGAGAGCTCCCTCTCTCTGCCTGCCTCTCTGCCTACTTGTGATCTCTCTCTCTGTGAAATAAATAAATAAAATCTTTAAAAAAAGAAATGTGCAATGTTCAAGTTCTAATAGCACCAGGGTATACAACTTTGCATTCAAAGGTGCCCTTATACAGACTCCAAAGACTCCAATATTCAATACAAATATTATGGTAATTACTTTCCTAGATACACACATTTTTGAGCCATGAAAATAAAGCTTACGATTTGTTGAAAAATAATAGTTTTCAAAGAAACTAATGATTGAAGACTATTTACAATATCAGTATAAATCTAGTCACTTATTAAAGGTAAGTGCGGTTTGGTTAATAATAACTATTTTTAATTAATGTATTTCTTTACTCCAAAAATTATACCTGGAAATGAAGTTACAAAGTGAAAATTTAAATTAAACATACTTTTTAAAAATGATTTTATTTATTTATCTGACAGAGAGAGAAAGAGCACAAGCAAGAAGAGCAAGAGAGGGAGAGGAAGAAGCAGGATCTCCACTGAGCAGGGAGCCCAATGCAGGGCTCGATCCCAGGACCCTGGAATCATGACCTGAGCTGAAGGCAGATGCTTAACCCACTGAGCCACACAGGTGCCCTAAACATCGTAATATGCAAATACATTTTATTCCAATTAACTGTTCTTAAGAATATACCAGTAACGTCAGATGTAGACTTAATAAAATATGTATTAGTTTTGGCTAAACATCGTTAAAAAAGCCTTCATAACTCAAAAACTAAATGAAGAAAAGCTGTATTTTTAACTTACACCTGAAAGAATATAAAAGAGAAAAGAAGCTTTTACTTCTGACTCAAATTTTTTATATATATTTTTTAACTAATTCACTGTATACTTAACAGAATTCAATAAAAAAATGAAATGATTGTTAAATCACACCCTGCCACACCCTTTAGGCAGCCTCAGCCAAGACTCATGCCACCCACAATGTCGCTCCCACCATGGGATTTAGGGAGGAACAGCCCCACCCACCAGTGTGCCTGTGACAGTCACAACCAGGTCTCAAAATCAGGCATGCTGGGGAATAGCCATGACTACCAGCACACTCACAGCAGTCAACCCAGCCAAAACAGGAAGTTGCAAGTAGTTCACAAAGAGGACACCCTTGGAATGCCTGGTCCTGGTAACTAAGCAGGGGTTCACTTCTGGACCCCACAGAACACCTTCTACATAAGGCCACTCCTTCAGCACCAGGAGATGTAGCTGATAATTCATAGATACACAGAGAATGAGGCAAAATGAGGAGAGAAAGGAATATGCTCCAAATGAAAGAATAAGACACCACCTCAGGAAAAAAACAAAAACAAAAACAAAAATGAAATGAAATGGAGGTAACAATCTCTCTGATAAAGAGTTCAAAGTAATGGTCAAAACAATACTCACTAAACTGGTGACCAGAAAGGATGAACATAAGGAACTTCAACAAAGATAGAAAATAACCAATCAAAGTTGAAGAACACAATAACTGAAATGAAAAATACACTAGAGGGAATTAGCAGCAGATTAGATGATGCAGAACAGATCATAAGTCTGGAAGACAGGGTAAGGGAAATACCTGAGCTGTCAGCAAAAAGGAAAAAAAGAATTTTATAAAACGAGATTAGTTTCAACTCTGGGACATCAAGTGTATTAACATTTGCATTATAGGGGTCCCAGAAAGAGGAGAGAGAGAAAGGGGCAGAAAAAAATATTTGAAGAAGTAAAAGCTGAAAGCTTTTTCTCTAATATCAGGAAGAAGATAAGGACATTCACTTTTTTTTAAGATTTTATTTATTTATTTATTTGTGAGAGAGAGAGATAGGGAATGAAACAGACAAGAAGAGAGAATCTGAAGCAGACTCTGCTCTGAGCACAGAGCACAATACAGGACTCAATCCCACGACCATGAGATCATGACCTGCACCAAAACCAAGTTGGGTGTTCAACCGACTGAGCCCCCCTGGTGCTCCAGGGATGCCCACTCTTGTACTTCTATTCAACATAGTACTGGAAGTCTTACCCATAGCAATTAGACAATAAAAAGATATAAAGGGGAGGAGGGATGCAAGATGGCAGAGGTGTAGGAGGCTGAGATAGAATCGGAGCCCAGAAGTTCAGCTAGATAAGTATGAAACCATTCCAAAAGCCAGCAAACCAAACAGGAGAGAGAAGAGAGGAAGAACAGCAATTATAGGAGCAGAAAATTAACCACTTTCCGAAAGGTAGGATATATGGAAAAAGGGAATCCAAAGCGATGGGAAGAGAGACCCCGGGGGAGGGGCCAGCTCCCAGCAGCCGCAGAGCCTCGGAGCACAAAATCTAAACTTTTAGTCTGCTCTGCTGAGGGACATCACTCCAGAGTCTAAGCGGGGGCGGGGGAGTGTGTAGCCCTCATGAGAACAGTGTGGTTTCATGACCTGTGGGGTCTCAGAGAGACCAGGGCACCCAAGAGCAGCAGCGCTCCCAGGTATTGGGGTGGAGAAGCCGGCGGCAGAGAAGGAGTCATGCAGTGCCTTATCAGCTTAGGCTGACCTTAGACTGTAAACTGAGATACAATGGGACTACTGCTCTACAAGCAGGGACCCCACAAGAGGCAGCTCCGGAGATACCCCTTCTTCCTCCTTTGGGAGGAGCAGTGCGGGAGTGCACAATAGGATTCTGCTGGGTTTGGAGACTCCAGACGGGGCCAAGTGCACCACAGATAGAGGTGCTCCGCCACGGGCTAGGTGAGCACAGAGCACAGGCTGCAGACAAGGGAGACGGGAGTGATTGTCTGCTTTCCTCTGAGGGTGTGCTGAGAAGAGGGTGCCCAGCAATCAGCTCCTCTGGGCTGGAGACTGGGAGTCCACCATTTTCATTCCCTGCCTCCAGGGCAGTACACAAAGCACTTAGGGAACAAAGAATCCCCAGAACAAACAAGAGCAAAGAGCTTGGCCCATCCCCTGGCAAGGGCAGTACAATTAAGCTTCAGGCAAAGAATTTTGAGAATAATGGCATTGGCCCGTATGCCAGAAGATCAGAGAGAATGTCCAACCAAGACCTAGTTAATCAATCAGTGAAAACTGTGGAAATACAGAGTATTTTTCTGTCTCACTCATCTATTCTTATCTTGATAAAATGAAAAGGCAGAAAAATTCACCACAAAAAAAAGAAGAAAAAGCACCAATGCCTAGAGACCTAGTCAATTCAGACATTAGTAATATGTCAGAAATAGAGTTTAAAATTACAGTTAACATGCTAGCTGGGGGCTCCTGGGTGGCTCAGTGGGTTAAAGCCTCTGCCTTTGGCTCAGGTCATGATACCAGGGTCCTGGGATTGAGTCCCACATCAGGCTCTATGCCCAACAGGGAGCCTACTTTCCCCTCTCTCTGCCTGCTCTCTGCCTACTTGTAATCTCTCTCCTCTCTGTCAAATAAATAAATAAAAATATTTAAAAAAAATGCTAGCTGGACTTAAAAAGTATGGAAGATATGAGAAAATCCATTTCTGGAGAAATAAAAGAACTAAAATCTAACCAAGTTGAAATAAAAAAAGCTATTAATGAGGTACAATAAAAAATGGAGGGTCTCACTGCCAGAATAAATGAGGCTGAAGAAAGAATTAGTGATATAGAAGACCAACTGATGGAGAAAAAAGAAAATGAAAAAGAGAGACAAACAACGACTGGACCACATGCGGAGAATTTGCGAGATAAGTGATAAAATAAGACACAACAATACTAGATTAATTGGGATCCCAGAAGAAGAAGAGAGACAGGGGAAGAAGGTATATTGCAGAAAATTATAGTAGAGAATTTCCCTAACCTGACAAAGGGAACAACATCAAAATCCAGGAGGCACAGAGAACCCCCCTCAAAATCAATAAAAATAAGTCTGCATCCCATCATCTAATAGTAAAACTTACAAATCTCAATGACAAAGAGAAAATCCTGAAAGCAGCTCGGGAAAAGAAGTCTGTAACATACAAAGGCAGAAATGTTAGATTGGCAGCAGACCTATCCACAGAGACCTGGCAGGCCAGAAAGGACAGGCATGATATATTCAGAACACTAAAAAAGAAAAATATGAAGCCAAGAATGCTATATCCAGCTAGGCTGTCACTGAAAACAGATGGAGAAATAAAAAGCTTCCAGGACAAACAAAAACTGAAAGAATTTGCAAACACCAAACCAGCCCCACAGGAAATATTGAAAGGAGTCCTCTAAGCAAAGAGAGAGCCTAAAAGGAACATAGACCAGAAAGGAACAGAGACAATATACAGTTAACAGTCACCTTACAGGCAATGCAATGGCCCTAAATTCAAGTCTGTCAATTGTTACCCTGAATGTAAATGGGCTAAATGCCCCAATCAAAAGACATGGAGTATCAGAATGAATAAAAAAACAAGACCCATCGATATGCTGTCTACAAGAGAACACATCTTACACCAAACAACACCACCAGATTTAAAGTGACTAGGTGGAAAACAATTTACCATGCTAATGGACATCAAAAGAAAGCTGGGGTGGCACTTCTTATATCAGATAAATTAGATTTTAAGCCAAAGTCTAAAATAAGATATGAGGAATGACACTATATCATACTTGAAGGGACTGTCCAACAAGAAGATCTAATAATTGTAAATATCTATGCCCCTAACATGGGAGCAACCAATTATATAAACCAATTAATAACAAAGTCAAATAAACACATCAACAATAATACAATAATATCAGGGGACTTTAATACCCCCCTCACTGAAATGGACAGATCATCGAAGCAAAAGATCAACAAGGAAATAAAGCTTCTAAATGACACACTGGACCAGATGGACATCATAGAAATATTCAGAACATTCTATCCCAAAGAAACAGAATACACATTCTTCTCGAGTGCACATGGAACATTTTCCAGAATTGATCACATCCTGGGAAACAAATCAGGTCTCAACTGGTACCAAAAGATTGTGACCATTCCCTGCATATTTTCAGACCACAATGACATGAACTAGAACTCAATCACAAGAGTAAAGTTAGAAAGAACTCAAATACATGGAGGCTAAAGAGAATCCTACTAAAGAATGAATGGGTAAACTGGGAAATTAAAGAAGAATTTTAAAAAATTCTTCGTTAACAAATGAAAATGAAAACACAACTGTTCAAAATCTTTGGGAAACAGCAAAGGCAGTCCTGAGAGAAAAGTATATAGCAATACAATCATTTCTCAAGAAACAAGAAAGATCTCAAATACATAACCTGACGTTACACCTAAAGGAGCTGGAGAAAGAACAGCAAAGAAAGCCCAAACCCAGCAGAAGAAGAGAAATAATAAAGATCCGAGCAGAAATCAATGAAATAGAAACCAAAAGAACAGTAGAACAAATCAATGAAACTAGGAGCTGGTTCTTTGAAAGAATTAAAAAAATTGATAAACCCCTGGCCAGACTTATCAAAAAGAAGAGAGAAAGGACCCAAATTAATAAAATCATGAATGAAAGAGGAGAAATCACAACCAACACCAAAGAAATACAATTATAAGAACATATTATGAGCAACTATACGCCAGCAAATTAGACAATCTGGAAGAAATGGACACATTCCTAGAGACACACAAACTACCAAAACTGAATAGGGAAGAAATAAAAAAACCTGAAGCTACCCATAACCAGTAAGGAGATTGAAGCAGTCATCAAAAATCTCCCAACAAATAAAAGCCCAGGGCCAGACGGCTTCCCAGGGGAATTCTATAAGATATTTAAAGAAGAATTAATACCTATTCTTCAGAAATTGTTCCAAAAAATAGAAATGGAAGGGAAATTTCCAAACTCATTTAATGAGGCCAGAATTACCTTGATCCAAAACCAGACAAAGACCCCATCAAAAAGGAGAATCACAGACCAATATCCTTGATGAACAAGGATGCAAAAATCTCACCAAAATACTAGCCAATAGGATCCAACAGTACATTAAAAGGATTATTCACCATGATCAAGTGGAATTTATTCCTGGGAAGCAAGGTTGGTTCAACATCCACAAATCAATGTGAAACATTACATTAATAAAAGAAAAACAAGAACCATATGAAACTCTCAATTGATGCGGAAAAAGCATTTGAGAAAGTACAGCATCCTTTCTTGATCAAACTCTTAACAGTGTAGGCATAGAGGATACATTCCTAAACATCAGGAAGATCATCTAGGAAAAACCCACAGCAAATATCATTCTCAAAGGGGAAAAGCTCTCCGCTGAGATCAGGAACACGGCAGGGATGCCTACTATCTCCACTGCTCTTCAACATAGTGCTAGAAGTCCTAGCCTCAGCAATCAGACAACAAAAAGAAATCAAAGGCATCCAAATTGGCAAGGAAGAAGTCAAACTCTCACTCATTTCAGATAATATGATACTTTATGTGGAAAAATCCAAAAGATTCCACTCCAAGACTGCTAGAACTCATCCAGGAAATCAGTCAAGTGTGAGGATATAAAATTAATGCACAGAAATCAGTTGCATTTCTATATACCAACAGCAAAACAGAAGAAAGAGTAATTAAGGAGTCTATACCATTTACCATTGCACCCAAAACCATAAGATACCTAGGAATAAACCTAACCAAAGAGGCAAAGAATGTGTACTCAGAAAACTACAAAGTGCTCATGAAAGAAATGGAGGAAGACACCAAGAAATGGAAAAACGTTCCATGCTCATGAATTGGAAGAACAAATATTGTATAAATGTCTATTCTACCTAAAGTAATCTACACATTTAACGCAATCCCTATCAAAATACCATCAATTTATTTCAAAGAAATGGAACAAATAATCCTGAAATTTTTATGGAACCAGAGAAGACTACGAATAGCCAGAGGAATGTTGAAAAAGAAAACCAAAGTCGGTGGCATCACCATTTCTGATTTCAAACTCTATTACAAAGCTATAATAATTAAGACAGGGTGGTACTGGCACAAAAACAGACACATAGATCCATGGAACAGAACAGAGAGCTCAGATATGGACACCCAACTCTACGGTCAACTGATCTTTGACAAGGCAGGAAAGAATATCCAGTGGAAAAAAGACAGTGTCTTAAACAAATGGTGTTGGGAAAACTGGACAGCCACATGCAGAAGAATGAAACTGGACCATTTCCTTACACCAC
>CM053612.1:46146496-46167479 GCA_028646535.1 Procyon lotor
ATTCTTTTTTTTTTTTTAAGATTTTTATTTCTTTGACAGAGAGAAACACAGCGAGAGAGGGAACACAAGCAGAGGGAATGGTAGCGGGAGAAGCAGGCTTCCTGCTGAGCAAGGAGCCTGATGTGGGGCTCGATCCCAGGACCCTGGGATCGTGACCTGAGCCGAAGGCAGACACTTAATGACTGAGCCACCCAGGCACCCCAAACTTATTTTATTTTTTTTAAAGATTTTATTTATTTATTTGACAGAAAGATCACAAGCAGGCAGAGAGGCAGGCAGAGAGAGAAGGGGAAGCAGGCTCCCTGCTGAGCAGGAAGCCCTATGTGGGGCTCGATCCCAGGACCCTGAGATCATGATCTGAGCTTTAAACAGAGGCTTTAACCACTGAGCCAACCAGGAGCCCCCCATATATTCTTTTCTTGCATCTCAGGTTGAATTCTTGGGTGCTCAGAATAATTTAATAGCTATCTAGTTAAATTCAAGGTACCAGATGAAACAAGGTCCTCTACTCTTCTGCCATCTTACCTTCTCTCTACGTTTGTATTATTTCTTTACATTTATAACTTAAAAATGGGGTCTAATGGTAAAAAATAAAATAAAATGATCATGGTGTCTCTTTCCAGATGTTTTTGCCCATTATTTTTTTCTTTAAGTTGTTTTCCTCCCAGCATTTGCAAGCCAAAAGTGCTTAGAAATGGTTAAGGCATTATCCTTTGATTTATTTAAGAAGAGTTCTTTAATTATTCATATAGTTTGACATGTGGATCTTCATATAACAGAACCTGATTCATTCAAACTCCACTAATTCGGAATTTGAAATAATTCAGACAGTGGATATGCTAAAGTCTCTAATATTAATAAAAATATCTTACTTGGCAAAACTATAAACAAGAAAGAAATGTACATGAGTGTGTGCACTGGTATAGGGTTAAAATACTAGAGAGGTTTAAATTTACTTAGGTACCTAAAAATTACTTTAGCAAGATTTGATTCTATACAAATAATCAAGATCCTAATTATTGATGAGAGGTCTTTGTTCACTAAAATAGGACCCATAGGATCTATTCTTGAAAATATTGCTTGATAAGCATTTAGATATTACACCTGTGTAACTATAGATATGGTATCTATCTCTATTCCTACTGACATATATATATATATTTTTTTTTCCATTTCATTTCTTTTGATTTAACATATATTTCATTTTGTTCTTTTCCTTTCATTTTACATATATTTATTATTTATTCTGCACTAAACAATATGAAAGAACATTAAACACCTTAAAAGAAAATTCATTTTATGAGTCAGAGTTTTCCCAAATTTCATCCTGCCTTTTCCTTAGTTATTACAAAATGATGAAGTTTGATTGTGTTTTGCCTTTATATATTGAACTGCTCGATATTCTGAACATCTTATGTCTTGGTCTCTGTTCCTATTGTTCAATTCATGTCTTAATTACTGGTTGCACCTTAATACATAATAATCTTATTTTCTGGTATTTTTTTGTAAAATCTTTTGGTCTATAGGGAGAAAAAAAGAGGAAATATTATCACCTTCTTTCTCTGCAGCTCTGTAGGAATGCTAATATCCTTGGATCACACTGAAGGGATGAATTAGCTGTGTGTGCCTTTGAGTTTCCCAAAAGATGACTGCTCTCCTTTCTTCAGCTTATGAAGTGTTTCAAATAGACAGATGTGGAATTTGGCTTGAGAGAGATTTAAACTGACAGTTTACAAGAAAGTAATATAGATGATGAAATTCAGATGAACTTCAGATGAAATTCATGTAGTGTTCATTTCGTAAAAGATAGCAGATTCTTCAGCTATTCTTTTTTATTCTAGATATATTGTGGCAAAATATTTTTATGAATTTCAGCCGTCCTCTAATCCCTGTTGAAGATACCAGTCCCCAAACCAGTGAAGATACAATGCCTTAATAGTGGCTACAACATTCAAGTCAGAATTGGCAGGACCATAAGTAGAACCACACCAAGTCTTGGCAGTGTGATGTCAACTTTATGATATAATAATAATGCCAATTAGCCTGATCATATTGCTGGAATCAGTGTCCCTTCTTTTTCATGTTGCATTTCATATTCTCCATTTGGATGTTAAGAAGTGGTCTTGAGGGGTGACTGGGTGGCTCAGTGGGTTAAGCCTCTGCCTTTGACTCAGGTCGTGATCTCAGGGTCCTAGCATTGAGCCCTGCATTGAGCTCTCTGCTCATGGGGGAGCCTGCTTCCCCCTCTCTCTCTGCCTGCCTCTCTACCTATGTGTGATCTCTCTCTGTGTTGGATAAATAAATAAAATATTAAAAAAAAGAGAGAGAGAGAGAATAAGTGGTCTTGAGGAGGCCAGAGAGGTCTTGGGCTCTTCTTTTGTGAATATAAAAAGGAGAAATCAACTTAATAAAAAAAAAACCCTTTTTCATGGTTGACTTATGACATGTCTGGTTCTGTGGCTGTCTTTGGGTTTTTGAATGAGCAGTATTGTAAAGCATACTTCATGTCACACAAATGACATGTTTAATTTACACTACATGTGTAATCATGTAGTAACTGATTTTATGTCATTACAATTTCTTTAAGTTATCTCTTGTGTGTTCAGTAAGACTATTGTCCTAATAGGAGCCGGAAGTTGAATTACTATTATTTTCTAACATAGTGTGGATTTTAGACTTAATGTAATTTTAGTTTCTCTACTAAATAAAAACATCAGTTTGATAATAAGAACCCTGTTCATTCTATTAGCTGAATCTGGTTTTCCCATATTTCAATTTCTGTGTTAATGGGTTTTTTTTTCTGAATGTGTTATAAATCTTTTAACATAAAAATATCTGTACCCAATATTTTTAGACTCCTGTCAATTACTTTTGTCTTGTATGAGTGTCCCATAAAGCAGAACCCATTGCTTATTTCCAATGCAGGTAGAGGAGAAAACTTGGAATTTAAGAAAATTTTAAGGATGATTGATGGTGGTGGTGGTGGTAGTGACGACAACGATGATGATGATAATGTTAATGATGATAATCTATACAGTGCTTTTACAAAGTACTTCTACATCTTTATAGTGTCTCTATGTGTATGCATGTAGCTAAATTTTAAGTTTAAAAAGAACGATTTGCAGTTTTTTTCGTTTAATCTTTTCAGCAATCCTGTAAGCTTAGCATTGGTATTTCTGACTAATGAATGAAGAAAATGAGTTTTCACTAAGGTAGCTGACTTGGCCCAAATCTCAGACAGTGAAGTGTGGAGCCAGGTCTCTTGACTGTTAATTTCTTTTTTTCCCCTTTATAATAAATTTTTTAAGTTTTAAATTCTTAGTTAATATACAGTGTAATATTCATTTCAGGTGTACAACACAGTGTTCAGTATACAACGCTTCCATTGGGGATCCCATGCTCACCACAAATGCACTCCTTATTCCTTATCACCTATTTAACCCAGCCCTCACCCACCTCCCCTCTGGTAACCATCAGTTTGCTCTCTATTGTTAAGAGTCTTAGCCATTAATTTCAAAGCCCAGGTCTCTGGACCATTAATAACATAATTTTATAAATATACTGAACTATATCTCTCATGCAAAAGCTTGGTATTGAAAATTTAGGCTAGAAATCTTCAGGGTTATATCAGAACTATTTAAGTATGATAGATAAGATATTTTGTGTTTCAGAAGTTAATTCATGTAATTAACTGTTGGTGGCCATATAACTTCAATAAAATAAAACCTTAATGAGTTTTTTATTCTTATAGTATTTTAAATGTGGGGTAGCTAGTATAATTAGATGTGGTTATAATTTTTCTTTCCATAGAGCATAAACACAATCTTCTGAATGATTGCAACTGACCTTTCCTGCAGAGAAAGATAATAAATTGTTCCTAACGTAAAATTTCTTGAGTAAATTACTTTGATAATATATGAATTGAATTAATATAATTAAGTTGATGAGAAATAAAAATGGCTGCAGTGTTGTTTCACATTTACAGTTCTAACTTCCCTGTGTATTGGGTGGATCACCGATGACTACACACTGTCATTGTAAAAAGTGATATATGCCTGGGTGGCTCAGTGGGCTAAAGCCTCTGCCTTCAGCTCAGGGTCCTGAGTTCGAGCCCTGCATCAGGCTCTCCGCTCAGTGGGGAGCCTGCTTCCCCCTCTTTCTCTGCCTGCCTCTCTGCCTGCTTGTGATCTCTCTTTCTCTCTGTGTCAAGTGAATAAATAAAAATCTTTATAAAAAAAAAGTGATATATCCCACAGTGCCCTGCTTTCCATCTGGTCAATCCTTAAACTATCACCAAATAAGAGATCTTATAAAAATCACATAGTCACAAGCCAAATCTAGTGTAAAAAGACACATTTCCCTCTCCAGAGCTCATCCCCTAACCTCATTTTTCCCATCAGACAGAACTTACATGAAATGCAATACACAACTCTTCACATACTTCATGTGTTATTCCTTCAAGTGTCTGCCCTTTATGCTGACTTGCTTTTCCCAGGGGAGAAAGTGTACATTTAAATAGCACAATGAAACTTCCATTGTGCAATATACCTGACAGATGATAAGCTGCCTTGTCACTACTTTATTTTATTGGAGGCAGTGGATGTTTGCATTGAAATAACCCATTGAACTAAAGCATATAGTTAGAAAAATACACTGTCAATTATTCAAGGAATCCTACAAAACAAAAATAAATTTCTTGTCATTTTCTATTAAAGCAACAGAGGGTAATAAGATTTAGAATCTATAGGTGTCACCTTTATTTTGTGACCAGAACTGAGTGATAAAACATAGCCTTGATACCTAGTCCCCAACTTTAAAAAAATCTACATATATATATATTTTAAATATTTTATTTATTTATTTATCAGAGAGAGAGAGAGAGAACATAAGCAGGCAGAGAGGCAGAAACAGGCTCCCCGCTGAGCAAGGAGCCCGATGTGGGCAACTCGATCCCAGGACCCTGGGATCATGCCTGAGCCAAAGGCAGCTGCTTAACCAACTGAGCCACCCAGGCGTCCCTAAAAAAATCTATAGATCATAAGGTATCTTGCCTTTATTAACAACCAAAAGTTGGGGGTAGGGATTGGTTACTGTAGTGGTGTTGGTGGTGGTGAAAATGTTTTTTGTAACCTCTTCTCTTCTTGCAGTGCATAAATTTTGGATCATGTTTTCAACTCATTTTTGTTTATATTCAGTATAAGCAAAATCTTAAGAATTCTCAAAAAGGCAAAAATTTTACTCTACGTTTGTACATGTTTTCGAGTCAGTGTAGACAGTGCCAAAGTATTGAACTTAAAAATGTTAAAAATGTTATTAGTGTATACTTTTCCTCTCTTAAGTGCTCTCACTTAGTCATTTTAATGTACACATGAAAGTGCCAGGCAAGAGTTTTGGGTTTTTTTTTTTAATCTTTCTGGAAAATAAATCTGGGTTAAAAAATAATATGATGTACTTCTTACATAATCATTAGAAAAAAATTGGCATTCTGAATTTAAATGACAACATAAAAGGGGTCAATCAGTTAAATTAACTCAATTTTCTCTTTCCTCTGAATCCTCAAGAATAATGTTTTCTTTTTTTTAGTAATATTACTTGTATAAATCAAAGACTGATAGAGAAGAACTCTTTTTAATTATATAAAAGAATTGTCCTCCCTTGCACCTTATGTGAAGATAAATGAAATTACTTAAATCACTGTAATAAAATTAAATAAAATGGTCCATGAAGGATAGCAATGAATATTAAATTGAAGTCACAGTAAGAAAGAGGGGGGAGTTTCTCATACAGGACTAACATTGGGTGAAAAAGGGCAATTGGTAATAATCAGGTGATGGATAGAAGGTCGTCATATGCAACTATGGATTGCTGCTTGTATCACTATTTGAAAAAGACTGAGAAAGTCTCTATTTTAAGATACATTTTTTAA
Source organism: Procyon lotor (assembly GCA_028646535.1). Taxonomy (NCBI): domain Eukaryota; kingdom Metazoa; phylum Chordata; class Mammalia; order Carnivora; family Procyonidae; genus Procyon; species Procyon lotor. The sequence continues at coordinate 46,152,423 of CM053612.1, forward strand.
ATTAACATACAATATAGTATTTGTTTCAGGAGTACAGGTCTGTGATTCATCAGTCTTACACAATTCACAGCACTCACCATGGCACATATCCTGCCCATCACCCAGCCACCCCATCCCTCCCAACCACCTCCCCTCCAGCAACCCTCAGTTTGTTTCCTGAGATTAAGAATCTCTTATGGTTTGTGTACTTCTCTGGTTTCATCTTGTTTCATTTTTCCTTCCCTTCCCCTATGGTCCTCTGTCTTGTTTCTCAAATTCCTCATATCAGTAATATCATATGATAGTTGTCTTTCTCTGACTGACTTATTTTGCTTAGCATAATACCCTTTAGTTCCACCCACATCATTGGAAATGGCAAGATTTTGTTTTTTGATGGCTACATAGTATTCCGTTGTATATATATACCACATCTTCTTTATACATTCATCTATTGATGGACATCTAGGCTCTTTCAGAATGGCTAAAATTGACCAGTCAGGAAGTGACAGGTGTTGGCAAGGATGCAGAGAAAGGGGAACCTTCCTACACTGTTGGTGGGAATGCAAGCTGGTGGAGCCACTCTGGAAAACAGTATGGAAGTTCTTCAAAAAGTTGAAAATAGAGCTACCATACAACCCAGCAATTGCACTACTGGGTAGTTACCCTATAGATACAAGTATTGTGATCCGAAGGGACTAGGGTACATTTTTTAAAAGTCTCTTGTTACACAACTGGCATAGAATAAACATACATATTTAAATGTACAATTTGATGTTTTGACACATGTGCATAGCCACAAAACTATCAGCATAATTTCTTAAACTTTCTTAGCATCTGATCTTTCCTTCTCTGTCTACTTCTCAGGCACTGACCTACTTTCTGTCACTATAGTTTTGTATTTTCTAAAGTTTTATATGAAGAGAATCGTAGACTATGCATTGTTTTGTCTGATTTATTTTGTGCAATTATTTTGAGATTCCAAGTTGTGCACATTAATAGTTCTTTCATTTTTATTGCTGAGTAGTATTCCATGGTATAAATATACCATAATTTATTCATATATTTCCCTCTTGTAGATATTTGAGTTGTTTCCAAGTTTTGGGCGGTAATGAATGACACTGTTTTAAGCCTTTGTTTACATGTTTTTTCCCTCCTGTGGATATGTTTTCATTTCTCTAAAATAATTATAGCAGTAGGATTACTTCGTTGTATAGTAACTATATGCTCGAGTTTATAGGAAACTTTATTTTTTTAGTTTATAGGAAACTTTGAAACTGTTTTACAAAGTTGTTGTATTCTTTTACATTCTTATCAGTAGTATACAAGAGTTCCAGATATCCCATATAATTGCTATCACTTGGTGTGGTTGGTCTTAGAATGTAAAGAAATGCATTATTTAACAACCTATCCCTGAATCTTGAATTCAAGCATTTGCACCAAATACTGTCCCCTGTTTAAAGGTTAATTTTTGAATCAAAGTAAGTCATACATTGTTTGATCATGTGAGCTTAATAAAAATGGGTATCCATTTTTACATAAGTGTAGGTTAATAGTCAATGAGGAATGGAGACTGAGCACCATGGTGAAGGACATATCCTTTTGGGGTGATTAATGGTTTGTTTCTGTGTGGCTTTGCCTACCATGACATTGTGAAGAGGAACAAAAGAAGGGCCAGAGGAAAGAAGACAATAATAGAGGAAGTAGAAAAGTGACCTAAATGAACTCTTCATGGTTCACAATTTCTTCTAGGGTCAACCTAAGGTACAAATAGATAAATATTTGCAAGCTAAAAGTTGGAATCATACTTTTTATGATTTTGTTGTTTTACACAATTGGCTATTTAATCAAGGATGCACTTGAATGCTGAAGAAGATTTTTTGCTGAAGGAAAAAAGTAACTTTAACAATTTTTCTTTGAATTCACTTATGTGAAGGGCTTTATGAAAAGAGCATATACCCTTGGGCTTAGGTACTTTGGCCACAAGGGATAGAAGACCTAATCTACTTTCCTAGGAAAACTTCGTATTACACCACATTGTGAAAGTGTGAGTTGGATTAAAAACTTAATTAAAGTAATTAGATAAGTGGATTAATAAATGACAAAGAATATTGTCCTTAAACTGTGAGAAATGCATGGTATTCCATCACAGTATCAAAGTAAAGCTGAAGTTTCAAGTTAAACTTTTTCTGGTGTGTATTTTAGTGAAGAATGTATGATTTATGGAAGTGGACTTCTTGTTTTCATAAATTCTATGCCTATATCTTTAAAAAAACTTATGCCCAGCCTGATGTTTGACATATGTACATTTGATTTTCTGTTAGGATAAGAGTATCTGTTGGGTGATGAGAAAGATAGCTAAAATGACCAAGGACAAGAAGAGGCTTGCATATGAAGCAAGTTAAAAATGAATAACACACTTTAGGCAAGATACATAAAATTTAAAAAGGAATATGAAGAAGAATCTGAGGAGTCTGATGATGACATGGGCTTTGGTCTTTTTGACTAAACCACTTGTATAAGCTGCTCAATAAAAAGCTGAACTCTTAAAAAAAAAAAAAAAAAAAAAAAAAAAAAAAAGGAATATGATCTAAGTATATTAAATAATCCAAGATGAGAGGTAAGATGGTGGGGGAATAGGAGACCTAATCTCAACTGGTCCTCTCAGTTTAGTGGATAGCTACCAAACAATTATGAACACCCACAAAATCAACCTGAGATGTAAGAATATATATATCTGGATCTCTACAAGCACAAAAACACTGCTTGTCCTGAGGCAGGAAGTGCAGAGCCATGAATCAACCGGGGGTTGGGGGAAGATACCAGAAGATAAACAGAAGGGGGAGGGAACCTCCTAAGCTGCCTCCTGGAAAGTTGTGTAACACCAGAGCAGAAAAATGTCCTGCGCCAAGGACCAGGCAAAAATTTGCCGTGTTAGCAGCCAGGAAAGGGCTTTAGAACATCACCCATACAGGATCCAGGAGCTGCAGGTGTGCACGCAAGCTGGTGGCCGCTGGAGGTATTAAAAGCACAAAGGGCAGAGATATGCTCAAGCCCCTGGGACGACCTCTGAGAGAGTCACAGTGGACATGCACGACAAGAGGCTGCAGATTTCAGCAGCATATACAGAAATGGACCCTGTATCCTGGAGGGTTTAGTGAAGAAAGCAGACTGCAATTTCTCAGCTCCAGGAGAGAGGTTTTGGTGGGGCCATTTTTCTCTGGCCTTCAGAAGAGGCACAGACAGCCTCTGAGAACAAAAGCTCAAAAACCGGTTTCCACTGAGCACAGCTTTCCCCACACGGGGGGCAGTGTTTCTCTGCCCAAGCAGAGTTGCCTGAGAAACAGTGTGGCAGGCCCCAACCCCAGAAGACAGACTGGAAGAACAAGAGCATGACAACCCTATGATCCCCATAAGATTGTAAAGTCCCAACACCAGGAGAAAATAGTATAGTGAGCTCCAGGCATTGCCTCACGGCTTGTTTATTTTACAGGTACAACTCTTTTTTTCTTTTTATTCTTTCTCTTATGCTTCTTCTATGTTTTTTTTTTTCCTTTTACCTTTTTCTCATTTCAACTAGATGTTTAATATATCAATATATATTTCCTAGTAGCTTTTTAACTTGTACTTTTTCACACCTGTATTTTTTATACATATGTGCTTCATTATAGTCCTTTTTTCCCCTCTTCAGTATTGTACACACACACACACACACACACACCACACACGTTTTACTTTCCCTGTAATTTTGGGTAGTGTCCTCTAACAAACAGAACAAAATACACTCAAGAACAACTGAAACACCCTACTCTGTCCACACTGAGAGATTATAGCCACCCTTCCCCTCATCCCCCTTTTTTTAAATTTATGATAATTTAAAAATTTTCTTAATTTTATAAATTTTATACTTGTGCTTCATTTTGGCTATGTTTTTTTGGTAGTGGCTTCTGACTACTCTGGATTTACCTAGGGTGGATCTTGCTTGGGTCGTGGTTAATATTTTGGACTCTGTATATTCCCTCAACTATCCCTCAACAGAATGACTAGGAGGAGGAACTCCCAACAAAGAAAAAATCAGAGAAAATGGCCTCTGCCACAGACCTAATGGATATAAGCAAAATGTCAGAGATAGACTTCAGGGTAGCAATTAGTAAGTCAATAGCTAGGCTTGAGTAAACCATTAGCGACAATATAGACTCTCTAAAGGCAGAAATGAGATCTAATCAGACCAAACTTAAGAATGCTATGAATGAGATGTAGTCTAAATTGATGTTATAACAGCCAGCATAAATGAGGCAGAAGAATAAATTAGTGATCTAGAAGATAAGCTGGTAGAAAGGAAGGAAGCTGAGGAAGATAGGGATAAGCAGCTAGAAGCCCATGAGATCAGACTTAGAGAGAGCAATGATGCCATGAAATGTTCCATTGTCAGAATTATTGGGATCCCTGTGGGGATGAAAAGAGAAAAGACAGGAAGGCAAATCATATCTGAGAACTTCCTTAATCTAGGGAAGTAAACAAGCATTTGTGTCCAAGAGGCAGAGAAGACCCCTCTCAAGATCAATAAAAATAAACCAACACCCCAGCATATAGTAGTAAAACTTGCAAATCTTAGAGTGAAGAAAGCTATCCTGAGGGCAGCTAGGAGGAATAGATTTCTTAAGTATGAAGGGAGGAACATCAGAATAGTTTTAGACCTGTCCACAGAGACCTGACAAGCCAGGAAAGGCTGGAAAGACATATTCAAGGCACTATATGAAAAGAACATGCAGCCAAGAATACTTCAATCCAGCAATGTTGTCATTCAGAATGGACGGAGACACAAGGAGCTTCCAGGACTGGAAGAAACAGAAAGAATATGTGATCACCAAGCTAGCCCTGCAAGAAATATTAAGGGTGATTCTATATAAGAAAAAAGACCCTAAAAGTTATGCAGACCAAAAATTTACAGAGACAGTCTATGGAAACAGGGCCTTTACATACACTATGATGACACTAAATTCCTATCTTTCAATAGCTACCCTCAATGTGAATAGCAAATATTCTCATGAAACAGCACAGGGTTGCAGATTAGATGCAAAGACAGGATCCATCCATATGCTGTCTATAAGAGACTAATTTTGAACCTAAAGACACCTCCATATTGAAAGTGAAGGAATGGAGAATGATTTATCATGCCAACAGACCCCAAAAGAAAGTTGAGGTAGCAATTCTCATATCAGACAAATTAGATTTTAAACCACAGACTATAGTAAGAGACATAGAGGGACACTATATCATACTTAAAAGGTCTTTCCAGCAAGAAAATCTAACAATTGTAAATATCTATGCCCCCAACAAGGGAGTAGTCAATTATCTAAGCCATCTGTTTACCAAGATAAGGAATCACATTGATAATAATACATTAATAGTAGGAGACCTCAACATTTCACCCTCAGCAATGAGCAGATCATCTAAACAGATCAACAAAGAAACAAGAGCTTTGAATGACACATTGGACCAGATGGACTTCTAGATATATGCAGAACATTTCACTCTAAAACAACAGAATGCTCATTCATTTTGAGTGCACATGGAATATTCTCCAGAATAGACCACATACAGGGTCACAAATCAGGTCACAACCAACATCAAAAGATTGAGATTATTCCCTGCATATTTTCAGACCACAGTGCTTTGAATTGGAACTCAACCACAAGAAAAAAATTGGAAGAAATTCAAACACTTGAAGGTTAAAGAACATCCTGCTAAAATAAGATTGGGTCAACCAGAAATTAAAGAAGAACTTAAACAATTCATGGAAATTAATGAGAATAAAACACATTGGTCCACAACATATGGGATACTGCAAAGGCAGTCCTAAGGGGGAAATACATAGCCATTCAAACCTCTCTCAAAAAAGTAGAAAAATCCCAAAATACACAAGCTAACCTTACACCTAAAGGACCTGGAGAAAGAACAGCAAATAAAACCTAAACCAAGCAGGAGAAGAGAAATAGTAAAGATTAGAGCAGAAATCAATGAAATAGTAGAATGGATCAATGAAACTAGAAGCTTGTTCTTTGAAAGAATTAATAAACCTCTGGCCAGACTTATCCAAAAGAAAAGGGCAAGGACCCAAATCAATAAAATCATGAATGGAAGAGGAGAGATCCTGAATAACACCAAAGAAATAGAAACACTTATTGAAATTATTACCAGGAACTATATGCCAACAAAATTAAACTGGAAGAAGTGGATACCTTCCTGGAAACTTATAAACTACCAAGACTGAAATAGGAAGAAGTAGAGAATCTGAATAGATCAATAACCAGTAACAGAATTGAAACAGTAACGAAAAACTTCCCAAGAAACAAAAATCCAGGGCCAGGGGCGCCTGAGTGGCTCAGTAGGTTAAAGCTTCTGCCTTCGGCTCAGGTCATGATCTCAGGGTCCTGGGATCGAGCCCCGCATTGGGCTCTCTGCTCAGCAGGGAGCCTGCTTCCCCCTCTCTCTCTGCCTGCCTCTCTGCTTCCTTGTGATCTCTCTCTAATAAATAAATAAAAATCTTTAAAAAAAAAAAAAATCCAGGGCCAGATGGCTTCCCAGGGGAATTCCACCAAAATTTAAAGGAATAATACCTACTGTACTGTAGTTATTTCAAAAAATAGAAACAGAAGGAAAACTTCCAAACTTGTTCTATGAGGACAGTGTTACCTTGCTCCCAAAATTAAGTGAAGACTCCATTAAAAAGGAGAATTTCAGACCAATATCCCTGATGAAGTAGGATGCCAAAATACTCAACAAGATCCTAGCTAATAGGATCCAACAGCACATTAAAAGGATTATCCATCACAACCAGGTAAGATTTATTCCTGGGTTGCAAGGGTGGTTCAACTTTTGCAAATAAATCAATGAGATAGAACACATCAATAAAAGAAAAGACAAGAACCATATGATTCTTTCAATTAATGCAGAAAAAGCATTTGACAAAATACAAAATCAGAGAGTTTCTGATTAAAACTCTCGAGAGTGTAGAGATAGAGGGAACGTTCCTCAATATCATAAAAACCATCTATGAAAGGCCCAAAGTGAATATCATTCTTAATGGGAAAATCTGAGATCTTTACCCTTAAGGTCTGGAACATCACAGGGATCCCCAGTTTCACCACTATTGTTCAACATAGTACTAGAAATCCTAGCTTCAGCAATCAGACAACAAAAAGAAAGAAAAGGCACTCAAATTGGCAAAGAAGAAGTCAAACTCTCTTTGCAGATGATATGATACTTTATGTGGAAAACCCAAAAGACTCAACCCCCAAATTTTTAGAACTCATGCAGAAATTCAGCAATGTGACAGGATACAAAATCAATGCATAGTTATAAGTTGCTTTCCTATACACTAACAATGTAACTGTAGAAAGAGAAATTAAGAAATCAATTCCATTTAGAATAGGAACAAATACCATAAGATACCTAGGAATAAACCTAATCAAATAGGTAAAGGATCTACACTCTAGAAACTACAGAACATTTATGAAAGAAATTGAAGAAAACACAAAAAGATGGAAAAACATTCCATGCTCATGGATTGAAAGAATAAACATTGTTAAAATATCTATCCTTTCCAGAGCAATCTACACTTTCAATGCCATCCTTATTAAAATACCTTTGGCATTTTTAAAGAAGCTGGAACAAATAATAAAATTTGTATGGAATCAGAAAAGACTCTGAATTGCCAAGGGGATATTGAAAAAGAAAAACAAAGCTGGGGCATCATGATGCCTGACTTATTGCTATATTACAAAGCAATTGTAATTTGTATTTTGTAAATTGTAATTACAAAGTGATCACCAAGACAGTGTGGTATTGGCACAAAAACAGACACATAGTCCAGTGGAACACAATAGAGTCCCCAGAAATGGACCCTCAATTCTATGGTCAAGTAATATTTGACAAATCAAGGAAAAAATTCCACCAGTTTTCTTCAAAGGGCTGGAACAGATAATCCTAAAATTTGTATAGAACCAGAAAAGACCCCAAATTGCTAAGGAAATGTTGAAAAAGAAAAACAAAGTTGGGGACATCACATTGCCTGATTTCAAGCTTTACTACAAAGCTATGATCACCAAGACAGCATGGTACTGGCACAAAAACAGACACATAGGCCAGTCTAACAGAATAGAGAGCCCAGATATGGAACTGCAACTCTATGGTCAAATAATCTTTGACAAAACAGGAAAAAATATCCAGTGGAAAAAAGACTGAAAAGACTTTTTCAATCAATGGTGCTGGGAAAATTGGACAGCTATATACAGAAGAATGAAAGTGGCTCATTCTCTTACACCATACACAAAGATCAACTCGAAATGAATGAAAGACCTCAATGTGAGACAGTTGTCCATCAAAATCCTAGAGGAGAACATAGACAGTAACATCTTCAACATCAGCCACAGCAACTTCTTTCAATACACATCTCCAAGGCAAGGGAATCAAAAACGAAAATGAACTTTTCAGACTTCATCAAGATAACAAGCCTCTGGTCAGCAAAGAAATTCATCAACAAAACAAAAAGGCAACCCACAGAATGGGAGAAGATATTTGCAAATGACATTGCAGATAGTGGGCTTGTATCCAAGATCTATAAAGAGCTTCTCAAACTCAACACCCCAGAAAACAAGTAATCCATTTAAAAAATGGGCAAAAGACATGAACAGACACTTCTCCAAAAAAGACGTACAAATGGCTAAAAGACACATGAAAAAATATTCAACATCATTATCCATCAGAGAAATTCAAATCAAAACCACAATGAGATACCACCTTACACCAGTTAGAATGGCAAAATTTACAAAAGGAAACAACAAGGCTCTTGAGAAAGGGGAACCTTCTTACAATGTTGTTGGGAATGCAAGCTGGTATAGCCACTCTGTAAACAGTATGGACACTCCTCAAAAAGTTAAAAAAAAAGTTAAAAATAGAGCTACCCTATGACCCAGTAATCACACTACTAGATATTTACCCCAAAGATACAGATGTAGTGAAAAGAATGTGCATATACACCCCAATGCTCATAGGAGCAATGTCCACAATAGCCATACTGTGGAAGGAGCCCAGATGCTCTTCAACAGACGATTGGATAAAGAATTACTCAGCTGTCAGAAAGGATAAATACCCCTGTGCATAGACATGGGTGGAACTGGAGGGGATTATGCTCTGTGAAATAAGTCAAGCAGAGAAAGACATTTATCATATGGTGTCACTCATATGTGGAACATAAGCAATAGCACAGAAGACCAGAGGGGAAGTGAAGAGAAAACTGAATGGGAAGAAATCAGAGAAAGAGATAAACCATGAGAGACCATGGACCACAGGAATCAAACTGAGGGTTTCAGAGCTAAAGGGCTGGGAAGTTGGGGTAGCCTAGTGTTGGGTATTAAGGAGGACATGTGTTGTGATGAGCGCTGGGTGTTATATGCAACTAATGAATCATTGAGCTCTACATTAAAAACTAATGACGTACTATATGGTGGCTAACTGAACATAATAAAAATTAAAAAAATAATTCAAGACATGCAATGAGTGATTAAAAAGCTGTTCACTAGTTTATAGAATATGAAATAAATATCTTGAAGATTTTGGAAGAAAATAGGAGTAGTCCCTGAAAATAATTTGGGCTGAAAGGAGGAGAGAGAAATGGATTTTTTGTTTAAATATTTGTCCCACTTATAGTCTAGTTCAACTCCTGTTAGAACTTATTGAGATAACGCAATGATTAAGAAACCATAGCGGTGTTCATGATAGGCCCCCCATTTTTTTTTCTGAAGGTGACATCTATTGGAGTCAGTTATCTAAGTAACAGTTACGTGACAATTTCCCACAAGCCATCCTTGGTTGTTCTTTAAGAGATAGAACAAAAGAAAGGTCTATCTTCACATGACATTGCTTACATTGCTCATTTCTAAAGAAGTATGTAAAATAAAATTCTCTTCTTTTTGTATGTTTTTTGAGGAATTCCAACTAAAACCATGTGTTTCCTTATATATTAGTTTTATTCATTTGACCAGCAATGAGGAATCCTTCAATAACTTCTACTGTTCAAACTTACTTTAATTTTATATTAGTTATTTGAAATCAATATTAACTGAAATTTTAAATAGCTTCTACTGATATATTGTGGTTTTCCAAAAATTAAACCTAAAAATTAGATGAAGAGAAAACACATAGTTTCCATAATTGTGTCCTTGTTTAAAATCTGAAAAGGACATTAACATTAGTCTTGCTTGTAGTCAACAGACCAGTCTTCCTCTAACACTGTTCTGATCTTCAAAAGTACAGATCTGTTATTATCACTTGCTTGAAAATCTTGTGTCTTTTCCGTGATAGCAAAATAAAGTTCAAATTCCTTAAAATGGAAAGAATTTCTCATCCTGCTTCAAAGTAACTTTCTATCATCACTTCCCACAAGTCCTTCCTCAAATACCATGTACTGTATAACTTTATTAAACTTCTCTCTATTCTTCAGATACCCCATGCTCCTTCACGCATTCATGATTTTGTGTATGCTTTTCTCTCTGGTTTGTTCTACTTATGAAGATGAGCAAAACTTATAAATACAGAATCTCTTTTGACATGGGAACTTCTGAACTAGTATAGCAGGATATTAACTATATACAATTATTATATTCTCTTTAAAATAAAAATACTTGAATAATGTGAATATTTGTCAATTTGCTGTATCAAGTTCTTTCAACAATTATTTAATGAATAATTGTTGAGCACCAATTACATTTTGACTCTTACAAGCTCTTTGATGTTATTAATTGTATGCCATTTTAGGGTTTTTGTTTTCAGAATGGCAGGGTCAGGAATGTAAGATAAAGCAAATGATATCTCTGGTATATCAAATGTATGCAAAAACAAGAACTTCTATGACGACATCACTATCAATTTGATTACTTGATTAAGGCACTGCCAACCTTTGTGGACTCCTAAGAATTACTACACAAATTCTTGCTACCCATAAAAACTGTCCACTTGAGACTGTTAAAAGGTACTCTAATATAGTGATCCATCTGTTAGTAGATTCCATACAGCTTGATTATTTTTAATTTTTAATTTATTAATTTGAAACCTCAGTCACTTGTTTGCAGTATCTCATGAAGGAGTTGAAGAGTTATTGGAAGGCAAATAGAAATCAAAGATGGTGGAAAGGAAAGTACCCCAAGATTTAGCTTTATCACAGTAAGGCTACAGTATATGGAGTTTTGGAAGGGATGAAAGAAGTTAATTGGCCACTCGTATTTGCCCAGTTAGGAAAACTGTGGGTTGTTTGCAGTGTTTCTGTTCACAGGATAGAAAACTGAAACATTATTTCTGAATTTTATCACCTGTATTGGCTATAGAAAGATGATAAATGAATAGGAATTATCAGTTTTTTGAAAGGTACAAAAAACTGACTTCTCTTTCACCTAATATTCTTTTATAACAGTGAAACAAAAATTAATAGCCCATATGCTTTGAAGACTGTATTGCTCAACAGTTTACTGTCTTGCCATAATGGTCAGACAATATCCTACCTGAGCTAAATCATGCATTAAATTACACTTATCCTTCTTTCCAGACTCAGAAGTACTCCCTTTCCTTTCTATAGTTGATCCATACAAGAATGACATAAAACTGTATTTCATGTCACCCCATAACTTTATTAAAATTGTGTCTCTATTTAAATTAAGTGTTTATTTTCCTTTATGGATCTTCAGTAGTCATGCTTTTCTTCTTGAGAACCTTATGTGCTTTTGGCTTTATGATTGTATACTCCTCCTAATTTTTCTCTTAATGTGTCTCTTTTCACTTCATTTTGTACTTTTTAAATGTTATTTCAAGCAACTTAATAACTACTTGTTAGTTTAAATGGAATTTGTCTTTTTTTCAAAAAAATTTAGTCTTACATTTTTAATTTGTGCTATCAAATTTACATTGATCCTCAACTAAATATAAAACAAAGAAATCCAATTATTTGATTACATTAAACATATTTAGGGGCGCCTGGGTGGCTCAGTCATTAAGCATCTGCTTTCAGCTCAGGTCATGATCCCAGGGTCCTGGGATCAAGCTCTGCATCTGGCTCCCTGCTCGGCAGGAAGCCTGCTTCTCCCGCTACCATTCCCTCTGCTTGTGTTCCCTCTCTCGCTGTGTTTCTGTCTGTCAAATAAATAAAATCTTAAAAAAAACATATTTATAGTCTTCCCATCAGATACAAATTTCCATAGTATACACAAAGAGATGGAACAGACAGCCAATATGTAGATATTTCTCAATTAATTGTGATATCACAAACAATGCACGATTAAAAGTTATTCATAGTTCTATTTGGAAAGTATTGTTTTAATTTTTATGTTTTTAAGGTGTAAGTAATACATTTATTTGTGTAATGTTCATTCAGCTCATTTATTAAATATTTAGTCAGCATCTGTTATGTGCCTAGAAATAAGGATTCAAAGTTTAATATGAAATGACCCCTGCCTTCAAAGAACTCATCCTTCAGATTGGGAGAGTGTCCTAATAATAAGCAGTTATGAAATAATTTTATTTATCTCTGTGAATATGTAAAACAGGACTCTGTTAAAGAGAAGGGCTGAGAATGTTTCAGACAGAAATAATTATGTGAAAACAATTTTTGAATATGTAGAGAGGCAAAGGAGCCTATCATGACAATAAAGTGGGGCACATTTCTGTGAGTACAAGTATACTGAGTGCAAAATGGAAAGAATGATAACATGTCTTCTAATAGAAAATCAATATTCATCATAGGGTTGGGTCCTTTTGAGGACAGTTGCAGAAAGAATATCTTGAGAGTCTCACCTTTCCATTTTCATTTTATAATAACTTGAAACTGTTCATTTTGTTTTTGATGATGATTACTTACTTAAGTGTTCATAGTACTTTAGAATAATTTTAAGAACTTCGGTGACTATTACCACATTAAATTCTTCAATGCAGAATGAGTGGAGTGTTTATCTTAACATTTTGCTGATGAGGAAACTGGGGCCTCAAAAGTTAAAAGATTTGCTCAAGAATACACAATTAATAGCAGAGTCAAAATAGAAATGAGAATGCAATTTTTTTCTGCCTCCATGTCTAGTGCTGTTATAATGGCAAAAAGATGAGAACTACTATATTGAGAACTGGGTGAATATATTTAAATATGAGGCATACAAGGATGTAATATAATTTTAGCTCTATGACTCTGAGTATATTACTCTTTCTACTCTGTGCCTGACTTTCTTTAATAGTGTTGACCTTATAAGTGTGTTGTAAAAGTTAAATGACATTATGCATGTAAATAACTTAGCATTGTGTCTGGCATTATAAGCATTCATTAATGGTCAGCTATTACTATATTATTATTTGGGAAAACTAATTTAAAATCATAAAGCCATGGCATAAGGATATTATATTATAGTTGACCCATCTGAAAAAGCGTCTTTCAGAGCACTTGACTTGGGAAGTTTAAAAATCAGCAAAAATAATTTATTAAAAAGTGAATGATGACAAAATTGTGGTCATAAAGCAGTCCAATTTTTTCTCAACCTAAAAAAGTTTTAAAATAATGTTATATTTAGCTGTTATAAATTCAATACATCTTTAAAAATCTATGTTTGAACCTAATATTATTTGACTCTTTTGTCTGGGTATTTTAGAGAATATGTTTAATTCATCATTTTTCTGTGACTGTGTAGTTGCTACCTGCCAGTTTTCAGATAGTCCTAAATGCCTCTCTTTTGACCTCTTTTTACAATTGAAGAAAATCAGGAGCAGGCAGTGCATGAAAATAATTTAGTAAAATCTACACTGGGTCTACTATCTGAAATAAAATACCAGGAAGATGACAAACTGAGAAACAGGATATTAAATGTGAAAGATTCTGATGACAAATGCTATAACCATGATGTAAAGAAAATCTGCATCACCTAACCTGTGTGAAAACCAATACTGGCTTCAGATCGATTTTTATAACTACATTTGTATGCATAAAAAATAGCCCAATCGGCAGAATCATTGTCAAATATGAAAAACGATGGCATGTGTCTTGATCTCTTCTGCTGGCACATTTAGTAGAGTCACATCTTTTGGTGAATATCCAAATTATGCCTGCTGATCTGGAAATTAAGTTGCTGGAAAGATAGCTGTTCCTTAGCTGGAACATGCCAAGAGTTTGTTAATTTATTTAATGTAGGTAGCATAGAGCTGATTCACTTGGTCTCAAAATTATAAACTCCAAACTAGATAAATATTTGCTTTATGTTGTAATTTTTAGTGTTATGATTGCTATAATTTGTTCCTATTTTGACAGGCTGTGAAAAAGATGTGGGTCTTCACACATAAAAATACAATAAATTAATGGTAACTACTGTGATAGAGAAGTAATAGTCCATATGTTTATGAATCCTGATGGGATGCCTGGTTGACATACTTGGAATATTAGGACTAAACAAAGATTCCATCCAACAATGAATGTCACCTCTCACATTTTTGTCTTTGAGGCAAGGCACTGAAATATTCATGACCAAATGCTTACCTGTGAAAAAGATATGCATTGCAAAAATGTTTACAGTGTTTGGTTAAACCTAATGATGGGCAAAGCAAACTTCCTTTTTTGCTTTATTTTTTAAAGCTGTTATTTAAATTCCAGTTAGGTAACATACAGTGTAATATTAGTTTCAGGCGTATAATATAGTGATTCAACACCCTGTGCTTGTCATAAGTGTACTCCTTGATCCCCATGACCTATTTAACCCATTTCCCCACCCACTGCCCTCTGGTAACAATCAGTTTGTTCTCTGTAGTTAAGAAGAGTCTGTTTCTAGGTTTGCCTCCCTCTCTCTCCACCCCCTTTATTCATTTGTTTTGTTTCTTAAAATCCACATATGAGTGGATTTGTGTGGTATTTATCTTTCTGTAATTGACTTATTTTGCTTGTCATAATACTGTCTAGCTCCATCAATGTTGTTGCAAATGGTAAGATTTCTTTCTTTTTGATGTCTGAGTAATATTCCATTATATATATATATATATATATATATATATATATATATATAT
>CM053612.1:46167979-46198013 GCA_028646535.1 Procyon lotor
TATATATATATATATATATATATATATATATATATATATATCATCATATATATGACTATATATGTATATACATCATATATACATATATGCATATATATCATATACATACATATATCATATATGATATATATTTATGTAATACATACATACATACATACCACATCTTTATCCGTTAATCAGTTGATGGACACTTGGGCTGCTTCCATAATTTGACTGTTGTAGATAATGCTGCTATAAACATCAAGGTGCATATATCCCTTTGAATTAGTATTTTTCTATTCCTTGGGTAAATACCCAGTAGTGTGATTGATGGATGGTATGGTACTTCTATTTTTAGACTTTTGAGGAATTTCCATACTGTTTTCCAGAGTGGCTGTATCAGTTTGCATTCACACCAACAGTGAAAGAGAGTTCCCTTTGTTTCACAACATCACCAACACCTGTTGTTTCTTGTGTTGTTGATTTCAGCCATGGTGACAGGTGTGAGGTAATATCTCATTGTAGTTTTTATTTATATTTTCCTGATGATGAGTAATATTGATCATCATTTCATGTGTCTATTGGCCATCTGGATGTCTTCTTTGGAAAAATGTTTATTCATGGCTTTTGCCCATTTTTTAATTACATTATTTGTTTTTTGGGTGTTGAGTTTGATAAGTTCTTTATAGATTTTTTATACTAACCCATTCTATACATCAATAATGAATGTATAGACATTCAGCAGAAGGTGAAATTAAAGAATCAATTTCACTTACAATTGCACCTTTCTTGCTTTAAAATTTTTGACTAAAGACATCAGGTTCTCATTCCTATTGTATTGAATTTGCAAAACGCATGAGAATATGTAAGTATTACTTGATGGTATTAGAATGTATGCTCCATACCATGCAGTTTTGTCTTCTGTGATAGTGCTTCTTTACATCTATTCTGAATAATAGTTGTTTTCCTAACACCACAGTTTATATTCTCATTATAGTCAGAATCCCTCCTATTCTTCCCTGCTTCTATCTAACACAGTGTATTACCTTTAATCGATTCTGAGTATGTGTTTGTTAAACTGAAATATGCATATGAAAATATGTGATTAAATAAGCTAGCCTAAAAAAAAGAGGTAAAACTTGGTCACTTACTAATTCTTTGTTCTTGATAGAAAGAACCCAGGTCTCACTGGGTTAAAATTTGTTCACCTTAGTTTAGAAAATGGCAAAAGAGAAAAGTCTGATTGTGGTCTAAAATTATTATTAAAAATAAGTCAAAGATTAAATCAATAATAGTAAATTTATTTGCAATTATATTTAGGAGAAAAAAGTGATAGACAAAATTTACTGAATATTCTGTATGCCCGATAATGTACTGTACATTCATTATTTCATTTAATTTTTTTTTTTTAACCACACACAGGTTAATAGTACAAACTCTGGAATCAGGACTTCTGAGCTGTAACCTTATGGACATCATTTATGGAGATAGGTACTCTTAGTATTCTAAACGTTTTTTTAAAAAGATTATTTATTTATTTGAGAGAGAGAAAGGGAGAGAGAGAGCAGCACAAGCAGGGGGAGGGGCAGAGGAAGAGAGAGAAGCAGGCTCCCTGCTCTGCAGGGGGGCTTGATTCCAGGACTCTGGGATCATGATGTGAGCTGAAGGCTGATGCTTAACTGACTGAGCCACCCAGGCACCCCAATATTCTAATGTTATAGATAAAGGAATTGTGCCACAGAACTTAGAAGGTAATATGACATTTTCAAGAATCAATCTACCTTAAATGTTGGCTGTAAGATTTCAGCTCAGGAGTCCTATCTCCAGGGCTTATACTCAACCCCAGAGTGGTTAAAAAAGAGAGAGAGAGTTTTATTTTCAGGGTTAGGGGATAATTAATCTATATCTGATGAATTTAGACGTGTTTTTAATTTTTCATTTTATTTTCAAATTTTTATGTAAATTCAAATTAGTTTACATACAGTGTAATATTGATATCAGGAGTATAATCTAGTGATTCATCACTTACATATAACACCCAGTGCTCAACACAACAAATGCCATCATCCATATAGCCCATCCCTTGCCCACCTCTACTCCATCAGTCCTGTTTGTTCTCTATAGTTAAGAGTCTGTTGTTTGCTTCTCCATTTTTTCCTTCCCCTATGTTCATCTGTTTAGTTTCTTAAATTCCACATATGAGTGAAATAATGTGGTATTTGTCTTTCTCTGACTGACTTATTTCACTTAGCATAATAATCTCTAGTTCTATGTCACCACAACCTGCAAGATTTTATTACTTTTGATGGCTGGGTAATATTCCTGTGTGTGTGTGTGTGTGTGTGTATCATTTTCTATATATAACATCTTTATCCATTCAGTCAGCCAGTCAATGCACATTTGGGCTCTTGCCATAGCTTAGCTATTGTTTATAATGCTATGATAATAATCTGGGGGCATGGCCCCCTTCGAATCTGTATTTTTACAACCTTTGGGTATATACCTAGTAGTGCAATTGCTGAATCATAAGGTAGTACTATTTTTAACTTTTTAAAGAACCTCCATACTGCTTTCCAGAGTGGCTGCAGCAGTTTGCATTCCCACCAGTAGTTTAGGAGGGTTCTCCTTTCTCTGCAATCTTGCCAACAAATGGGTGGTTAATTTTAGCCATTCTGATAGGTGTGAGGTTGTATCTCTTTGTAGTTTTGATTTAGATTTACCTAATGCTGTGTGATGTTGAGCATCTCATCATGTGTCTGTTGGCCATCTGGATGTCTTCTTTTTTTTTTTTTAAATGATATTTATTTATTTGACAGAGAGAGAGATCACAAGTAGGCAGAGAGGCAGGTTGGGGGGGGGAAGCAGGCTCCCTGCTGAGCAGAGAGCCCCATGTGGGGCTCGATCCCAGGACCCTGAGATCATGACCTGAGCCGAAGGCAGAGGCTTTAACCCGCTGAGCCACCCAGATGCCTCATCTGGATGTCTTCTTTGAAAAATATCTATTCATATTTTCTGCCCATTTTTAAACTTATTTGTTTTTGGGTGTTGAGTGTGAAGGATCCTTTACATATTTTGGGTACTAATCCTTTATCAAATATTTCATTTGCAAATATGTTCTCCCATTCCAAAGGTTACCATCTATTCATATCTTCTGCCCATTTTTTATCTTGATTATTTGTTTCTGAGTGTTGAGTGTGAAGAGTTCTTTACATATTTTGGGTATTAACCCTTTATCAAATATTTCACATGCAAATATCTTCTCCCATTCCAAAGGTTACCATTTAGTTTTGTTGATCCCTTTTCTGTGCAGAAGACCTTATCTTGAGGAAGTCCCAATAGTTCATTTTTGCTTTTGTTTCTCATGCCTTTGGAGACATGTCTAGAAAGAACTTGCCATGGCTGAGGTCAAAGAGGTTGCTGCCTGTGTTCTTCTCAAGGATTTTGATGGATTCCCATCTCTCATTGAGGTCTTTCATCCATTTTGAGTTTATTTTTGTGCATGAAGGTGATCCAGTTTCATTCTTTTGTATGTTGTTGTTTTCCCAACACCATTTGTTGACATTGTCTTTTTTCCATTGGCTATTCTTTCCTGCTTTGTCAAATATTAGTTGACCATATAGTTGTGTGTCTTTTTCTCAGTTTTCTATTCTGTTCCATTAATCTATGTTTCTGTTTTTGTGCTAGTACCATACTGTCTTGATTAGTACAATTTTGTAATACAGCTTGAAATCTGGGCTCATGATGCCTCTCGCTTTAGTCTTCTTTTTGAAGATTGTTTTGACTCTTTGGAGTCTACTTTGGTTCCGTACAAATTTTAGGATTGTTAGTTTTAGCTCTGTGAAAAATGCTGCTGGTTTTTTGATAGGGATTTCATGAAATGTGTAAAGTGCTTTGTGTCTTGAGGATTTATCAATATTTATTCTTCCAATCCATGAGCATGTAATGTTTTTCCATTTCTTGGTGTCATCTTCAATTTCTTTCACCATTGTTCTATAGTTTGAGAGTACAGATCTTTTACCTCTTTGGTTAAGTTACTTCCTCAGTATCTTATATATTTTAGTCCAAATGTAAATAGAATTACTTCTTTAATTTTGTTTCTGCTGTTTCATTATTGCTGTATGGAAATGCAACAGGTTTCTATACATTGATTTTTTAAATTATGTTAATCATCATACAGTACATTGTTAATTTTTGATGTAGTATTCCATGATTCATTGTTTGTAAATAACACCCAGTGCTCCATGCAATATGTGTCCTCCTTAATACCCATCACCGGGCTAACGCATCCTCCAGCCCCCTCTCTTCTAAAACCCTGTTTGTTTTTCAGAATCCATAGTGTATATATTGATTTTATATCCTGGTAGTTTGCAGAGTTCATGTACCAGTTGTAGAAATGTTTAGGTAGAGTCTTTTGGGTTTTCTACACAGAGCACCATGTCATCTGTACATAGTGAAAGTTTGACTTCTTCTAGCCAATTTTGGCTGCTACTTATTACATTTCATTGCCTGATTGCTGAGGCTAGGACTTCCAGTATAATGTTAAAAAACAATAGTGAGAGTGGACATCAATGTCTTTTTCAAGACCTTAGAGGAAAAGCTCTCATTATTTTTTCCCAATTGAGGATGACATTAGCTATATGACTGCCATAAATGACTTTATGATGTTGAGGTATGTTCCCATGTTCCCTCTAAACATACATTGTTGGTTTTTTAATAAGAATAGATGTACTTTGTCAAGTAATTTCTCTGCATCTATTGAGAGTAGTATATGGTTCTTATCCTTTCATTTATAAATGTGGTATATCATTTTGATTCATTTTTTAATATTAAACCACCTTTGGAGCCCAGGGATACATCTCACCTGATGGTGAATGATTCTTTTAACATACTACTGGATTCGATTTGCTAGTATCTTGTTGAGAATTTTTGCATCCTTGTTCATCTGGGTAGTTTTAGCCTTTAATTCTCCTTTTTAGTGGGGTCTTTGACTGGTTTTGGAATCAATGTAATGGTAGTCTTCTAGAATGAGTTTGGAAGTTTTCCTTCCATTTCTATTTTTTGGAACAGTTTGGAAAGAATAGGTATTAACTCTTCTTTAAATTTCTGATAGAATTCCCCTGGGAAGGCATCTGGCCTTCTTCTTTTGTTTGTTGGGAGATTTTTGATTAGTGATTCAATTTGTTTGCTGATTGTGATCTGTTTAAATTTTCTACTACTTCCTGTTTCAATTTTGGTAGTTTATATGTTTCTAGGAATTTATCCATTTCTTCCAGGTTGTCCAATTTGTTGTCATATAAGTTTTCATAATTTTCTGTTTTAATTGTTTCTATTCCATGGTGTTGGTTGTGATCTTCCCTCTCTCATTTAGTTATTTGGATTCTTTCTTTTTTCTTTTTCATAAATTTGCCTAGGTTATTATCAATTTTATCAATTCTTTCAAAGAATCCACCTCTGAGTTTCATTGATCTGTTCTAATTTTTTTTTTGTTTCTATATCATTTATTTCTGCTCTATTATTTCCCATCTTCTTTTGGCTTTAGGTTTTATTTGTTGTTCCTTTTCTAGCTCCATTATGTATAAGTTTAGTTTATGTATTTGAGAGTTTCCTTGCTTTTTTGAGGTAGGCCTGTGTTGCTATATACTTCCCTCTTATTGTTGCTTTGTTGCATCTCAAATTTTCTGGGCTGTAATATTTTTATTTTCATTAATTTCCACATATTTTTTATTTCTTCTGTAGTTTCCTGATTAACCCATTCATTCTTTAGTAGGATGTTCTTTATCCTTCATTCATTTGAGGACTTTTCAAATTTTTTCTTGTGACCAAATTCAACTTTTATAGCATGGTGGTCTGAAAATATGCTTGGTATGATCTCAATCACTTAGTATTTCTTACAGGGGCTGTTTTGTGATTCAGTATGTCATATATTCTGGAAAATGTTTCATGTGCACTAAAAAAAGAATGTGTATACTGATTCTTTAGGATGAAATGTTCTGAATATATATGTTAAGTTCTACTGGTCCAGTGTGTCATTCAAAGCCTTTTTCTTCTTATTGATTTTATGTTTAGATAATTTCCCCATTGCTGTAAATAGTTCCCTACTATTATTGAATTGTAATCAATGAGTTTCTTTATGTGTGTTATTAATTGGCTTATATATTTAGCTGTTCCTAAGTTAGGAGAATGAATACTTTAAATTCTTAGATATTTTTGTTGTGTTATTATGATATAATGCCAATCTTCAACAACTGTTACATTCCTTGTTTTAAAATCTAGTTTGTCTAATAAAAGCATGGCTACTCTGGCTTTCTTTTGACATCCATTTGCTAGAGAGATGGTTCTCCAACCCCACACTTTCAATATGGAGGTGTCTCTAGGTAAAAAATGAGTCTCTTGTAGGCATCATATAGATTTTTTCTTTCATTCTATTGCTCTATGTCTTTTGATTAGAGCACTTAGTCCATTCACATTCAAAGTTATTTCCTTTTTTTATTTTATTTATTTATTTTATTATTGTTTTTATTAACATATAATGTATTATTTGCCACAGGGTACATGTCTGTGAATCATCAGGCTTACACATTCACAGCACTTACCATAGCACATACCCTCCCCAATGTCCATAACCCAGCCACCCTATCCCTACCCACCAACCTCTCAGCCACCCTCAGTTTGTTTCATGAGTTTAGGAGTTTCTTATGGTTTGTCTTCCTGATTCCATCTTGTTTAATTTTCCTCACCCACTACCCCACAACACCACACCGTCCCTCTGAAATCTTTCATATCAGAGAGACCATGTGATAATTGTCTCTGACTAACTTATTTTGCTTAGCATAATACCCTGTAGTTCCATCCACATTGTTGCAAATAGCAAGATTGAGTTTCTCTTGATGGCGGCATAGAATTCCATTGTATATGGATACCACATCATCTTTATCCATTCATCTGTTGATGGACATCTAGGTTCTTTCCATAGTTTGGGATATTGTGGACATTGCTGCTATAAGCATTTGGGTGCATGTGCTCCTTTGGATCACTACATTTGTAACTTTTGGATAATACCCAGTAGAGCAATTGCTGGGTCATAGGGTAGCTCTATTTTCAACTTTTTGAGGAACCTCTATACTGTTTTCCAGAGTGGCTGTACAGGCTTGCATTAAACACCCACAGTGTAAGAGGGTGCCCCTTTCTCCACATCTTCACCAACATCTGTCATTTCCTGACTTGCTAATTTTAGCCATTCTGACTGGTGTGAGGTGGTATCTCACTGTGGTTTGGATTTGTATTTCTCTGATGCTGAGTGATGTTGAGTACTTTTTCATGTGTCTGTTGGCCATTTGGATGTCCTCTTTGCAGAAATGTCTGTTCAGATCTTCTTCCCATTTCTTGATTGGGTTATTTTTTATTTGGGTGTTGAGTTTGAGTTCTTTATAGATTTTGGATACTAGCCCTTTAACTGATATGTCATTTGTGAATATCATCTTCTATTCTGTCAGTTGTCTTTTGGTTTTGTTAACTGTTTCCTTTGCTGTGCAAAAGCTTTGGTTCTTGATGAAGTCGCAATAGTTCATTTTTGTCCTTGCTTCCCTTGCCTTTGGAGATGTTTCTAGGAAGAAGTTGCTGCAGCTGAGGTAGAAGATGTTGCTGCCTGTACTTTCCTCCAGGATTTTGATGAAATCCTGTCTCACATTGAGGTCTTTGATCCATTTTGAGTCTATTTTTGTGTGTGGTGTAAGGAAATGGTCCAGTTTCATTCTTCTGCATGTGGCTGTCCAGTTTTCCCAACACCATTTGTTGAAGACACTGTCTTTTTTCCACTGGATATTCTTTCCTGCCTTGTCGAAGATCAGTTGACCATAGAGTTGGTCCATTTCTGGGCTCTCTATTCATACTCATTGATCTATGAGTATGTTTTTGTGCCAGTACCACACTGTCTTGATAATTACAGCTTTGTAATAGAGCTTAATTTCTGGAGTTGTGACACCACAAAATTTGGTTTTCTTTTTCAACATTCCACTGGCTATTCGTGGTCTTTTCTGGTTCCATATAAATTTTAGGATTATTTGTTCCATTTATTTGAAATAAATTGATGGTATTTTGATAGGGATTGCATTAATTAAATGTGTAGGTTGCTTTAGGTAGAATAGACATTTTCACAATATTTGTTCTTCCAACCCATGAGCATGGACTGTTTTCCCATTTCTTTGTGTCTTCATCAATTTCTTTCATGAGCACTTTGTAGTTTTCTGTGTACAGATTCTTTGCCTCTTTGGTTAGGTTTATTCCTAGGTATCTTATGGTTTTGGGTGCAATTGTAAATGGAATCAACTCCTTAATATTTCTTTCTTCTGTCTTGCTGTTGGTATATAGAAATGCAATTGATTTCTGTGCATTAATTTTATATCCTGACACTTGACTGAATTCTTGTAGGAGTTCTAGCAGTCTTGGAGTGGAGTCTTTTGGATTTTCCACAAAAGTATCATATTATCTGCAAAGAGTGAGAGTTTGACTTCTTCTTTTCCAATTTGGATGCCTTTGATTTCTTTTTGTTGTCTGATTGCTGAGGCTAGGACTTCTAGTAATATGTTGAATAGCAGTGGAGATAGTGGACATTCCTGCTGTGTTCCTGATCTCAGGCGAAAAGCTCTCAGTTTTTCCCCATTCAAAATGATATTCGCTGTGGGATTATCATAGAAGGCTTTGATGATGTTGAGTAATTTACCCTCTGTGCCTACACTGTGAAGAGTTTTGATCAAAAAGATGTTGTACTTTGTCAAATGCTTTTTCAGTATCCATTGAGAGTATCATATGGTTCTTGTTTTTCTTTTATTGATGTATTATATCACATTATTGATTTGTGGATGTTGAACCAACCTTGCATCCCAGGAATAAAATCCCACTTGGTCATGGTGAATGATCCTTTTAATGTATTGTTGGATCCTATTGGCTAGTATTTTGACTAGAATTTTTACAACTGTGTTCATGAAGGATATTGGTCTGTAATTCTCCTTTTTGATTGGGTCTTCATCTGGTTTTGGGATCAAGGTAATGATGGCCTCATAAAATGAGTTTGGACGTTTCCCTTCCATTTCTATTTTTCGAAACAGTTTAGGAGAATAGGTATTAATTCTTCTTTAAATGTTTGGTAGAATTCCCCTGGGTAGCCATCTGGCCCTGGGGTATTGTTTGTTGGGAGATTTTTGATGACTGCTTCAATCTCCTCACAGGTTATGGGTCTGTTGAGATTTTCAATTTCTTCCTGGTTCAGTTTGATAGTTTGTGTGTCTCTAGGAATGCACCCATTTCTTACAGAATGTCTAATTTGCTGGCATATAGTTGCTCATAATATGTTCTTATAATTGTTTGTATCTTTGGTGTTGGTTGTGATTTCTCCTCTTTCTTTCATGATTTTATTTATTTGGGTCCTTTCTCTTTTCTTTGGGATAAGTCTGACTAGGGGTTTGTCAATTTTATTAATTCTTTCAAAGAACGAGCTCCTAGTATTGTTGATTTGCTCTACTGTTCTTTTGCTTTCTATTTCATTGATTTCTGCTCTGATCTTTCTTATTTCTCTTCTTCTGCTGGGTTTAGGTTTTCTTTGTTGTTCTTTCTCCAGCTCCTTTAGGTGTAGGGTTAGGTTATGTCTTTGAGATCTTTATTGTTTCTTAAGAAAGGCTTGCATTGCTATATACTTTCCTTTGAGGACCACCTTTGCTGTGTCCCAAAGATTTTGAACAGTTGTGTTTTCATTTTCATTTGTTTCCATGACTTTTTAAATCCTTATTTAATTTCCTGGTTAGCCCATTCATTCTTTCATAGGATGCTTTTGGCCTCCATGTATTTGAGTCCTTTCCAACTTTCCTCTTGTGATTGAGTTCTAGTTTCATGGCATTGTGGTCTGAAAATATGCAGGGAATAGTCCCAGTCTTTTGGTACTCATTGAGATCTGATTTGTGACCTAGGATGTGATCTATTCTGTAGAATGTTCTGTGTGCACTAGAGAAGAATGTGTATTCTGTTGCTTTGGGATGGATTATTCTGAATATATCTGTGATGTCCATCTGATCCATTGCATAATTTAGAGCCTTTATTTCCTTGTTGATCTTTTGCTTAGATGATCTGTCCATTTTAGTGAGGGGAGTATTAAAGTCCTCTACTATTATTGTATTATTGTTGATGTGTTTCTTTGACATTTTTATTGTTGGTTTGTATAATTGGCTGCTTCCATCTGAGGGACATTGATATTTATAACTGTTAGATCTTTTTGTTGGACAGTTCCATTAAGTATGATATAGTGTCCTTCCTCATCTCTTATTATAGACTTTGGCTTAAAATCTAATTTATCTGATAGAATGATTGTCATCCCAGCTTTCGTTTTATGTCCAATAGCATAGTAAATTCTTTTCCACCCCCTCACTTTAAATCTGGAGGTGTCTTTGGGTCTAAGATGAGTTTCTTGTAGACAGCATATTGATGGGTCTTGTTTTTTTATCCATTCTGATACTCTTTGTCCTTTGATTGGGACATTTAGCCCATTTCCATTCAGGTAACTATGGACAGATGTGAATTTATTGCCATTGTATTGCCTGTAAGGTGACTGTTACTGTATATTGTCTCTTTTCCTTTCTGGTCTATGTTCCTTTTAGGCTCTCTCTTTGGTTAGAGTACCCCTTTCAATATTTCCTGTAGGGCTTGTTTGGTGTTTGCAAATTCTTTTAGTTTTTGTTTATCCTGGAAACTTTTTATCTCTCCATCTATTTTCAAAGACCGCTTAGCTGGATATAGTATTCTTGGCTCCATATTTTTCTCACTTAGTATTCTGAATATATCATTCCAGTCCTTTCTGGCCTGCCAAGTCTATGTGGATTGGTCTTCTTCCAGTCTAATATTTCTGCCTTTGTATGTTACAGACTTCTTGTTCGAACTGCTTTCAGGATTTTCTCTTTGTCACTAAGACTTGTTAGTTTTACCATTAGATGACATCATATAGACCTATTTTTATTGATTTGGGGGGGTTCTCTGTGCCTCCTGGATTTTGATGCTTGTCCCTTCCCCCGATTAGGGAAATTCTCTACAGTAATTTGCTCTAATATACCCTCCGCCCCCTCTCTCTTTCTTCTTCTTCTGGGATCCTAATTATTCTAATATTGTTACATCTTATGGTGTCACTTATCTTTCGAATTCTCCCCTTGTGGTACAGTAGTTGTTTGTCTCTCTTTTTCTCAGCTTCTTTATTCTCCATCATTTGGTCATCTATATCACTAATTCTCTCTTCTCCCTAATTTATCCTAGCAGTAGTAGCCTACATTTTTGATTGTACCTCATTAATAGCTTTTTATTATTTCAACTTGGTTAGATTTTAGTTCTTTTATTTCTCCATAAAGGTATTTTATTTCTCCAGAAAGGATTCTCTCATATCTTCCATGCTTTTTTGATCCCAGCTAGCACCTTGATAATTGTCCTTTGAACTCTATTTCAGACATATTACTAATGTCCTTATTGACTAGGTCTCTAGCTCTCAGTATTATCTCTTTTTCTTTCTTTTGTGGTGAGTTTTTCAGCCTTGTCATTTTATTGAGATAAGAACAGATGAGTGAGAGAGAAAAATACAAGAAGGGTAGCAAGGACCCCAGAAAAATCAGAAGAGAGCCAGAATCAGGTTTTGAAGAAAAAAGCTGGGGGGAGAAAAAAGGGAAAAAATTAAAATAAAATTTAAATAAATATATATAGGACTTGTGATTAGAACAGAGCAGCAGACCTGATTTTAGGAGTTTTTGGTCTGTTAGAAGAAATGACCTACTAAACTTTTAAAGAAAGAAAAAAGTTATAAAAAAATAAATGTAAACATTATGAGGGGATGGAATATGAGTATAAAAATGAAAATTCAAAAAGATTCTAAAAAAGGGATTGATAAGAGTTTGGTTGAAAAAAGAAAAAAGAAGTACAAAATAGGAAAGAATGTGATCAGCCTGGAGACTAGATCCAAACCATGTGCTAGATTTAGGGTATATTTTGATCCATTACAAGAAATTTTATTCCAAAATTTTAGAGAAAAAAATACCCTATATGTATACTAAGAGTAAGGTTAAATACAATGTGCAGATAAAATGTGAATGTAAGAGTGAAAATTAGAAAAGATTTTTTTAAAGGTATTGATAAGATACTAGTTAAAAAACACCAAAATAGGAAAGAGGAAAAATAAAATAAAATAAATAAAACAAAAAAACCCAAATAAACAAAAATAAACTCTGAAAGACTGGAGGATCATGTTAAAAAAAAAAAAAAAGCCATGCATTCTATGTGTAGCTTTTTTTTTTTTCCCTAACTCTGGAGTTCTGCAGTTTTCATTGATTGATGAACTTGATCTTGGCTGGATATTCTCACTGATCTTCTGGGGGAGGGTTCTGTTGCTGTGATTCTCAAATGTCTTTATTGGAGGCGGAATTGCACTGCCCTTGCCAGGGGACGGGCCAAGCAATTTGCTGTGGTTCAGTCTTGGGAGCTTTTGTTCCCTGAACACTTTCTGTATTGCCCTGGAGGCCAGGAAAGAAAATGGCGGCCTCTGAGTTTCTGGCCCAGAGGATCTGAGCACTTGGGGCCTTGCTTCTCAGTGCACCCTCAGAAGAAAACAGTCAATCACTCCAGCCTCCCTGGTCCCTGGCCCCTGCTCTGAGCTCAGCCACCTATGATCGAGCATTTCTATCTCTGGCACACAGCCTTGTTTGGAGGCTCCAAACCCAGCAGATTCCTGCTGGGTGCTCCTGCGCTGCTCCTCCCAGAGGAGGAAAGAAGGGTCTCTCCGGAGCTGCCTCTTGTGGAGTCCCTGTTAGAAGAGCAGTGGCCAGACTGTGCCTCGGATCACTGTGTAAGGTAAGCCCAAGCTAAGAGCCCACTGCATGGCTTTCTCTGCCACCAGCTTCCCCACTCCGATACCTGGGAGTTCTGCTGCACTCAGACACCCCTGGTCCCTCTGTGACCCCCTGGGTCCTGAAACCACACTGTTCCCATGAGGGGTAAACCCCCCCCCAGTTAGCCTCTGGAGCGATGTCCCTCAGTGGATCAGACTTCTAAAAGTTCGGATTTAGTGCTTCGCTGCTCTGTGGCTCCCAGAAGCCAGTCCCTCCCCCCATAGTCTATTGTCCCATTGCTTTGGATTCACTTTTTCCACACGTCCTACCTTTTGGAAAGTGATCAATTTTCTGCTCCTAGAATTGCTTTTCTTCCTCTCTTCTCTCTCCTGTTAAGTTTGCAGGCTTTTAGAATGGTTTGATATCTATCTAGCTGAACTTCTAGGATCCAGTGCTATCTCAGCCTTCTACTCCTCCACCATCTTGCTGCCCCCCCCAAAGTGGCTTCTGATAGATATGAATTTAGTGCTATTATATTCCTGTAAATTCAGTGTTTCTGGAGATTTTGCCCATTCCTTTCTAATCTTTTATGCTTTTGGTCTTTCCTTCCCACTCAGAGTCCCCTTTTATACTTCTTGCAGGGATAGTTTAGTGTTCACCAATTCCTTTAATTTTCGTTTGTCTGGGAAACTCTTTATGTATCCTTCTTTTCTGAATAACAGTCTTGCTAATTAAAGTATCTTAGCCTGCATATTCTTCCCATTCAGTATGTTGTATATATCATGCTTGTCCCTTCTGACCTCCCTTGTTTCTAGCAATAGTTCTGCTGGCAACCTGATTTGTGCTACCGTTTAGGTTAGGTATTTCTTTTCCTTTGCTGCTTTTATAATTCTTTTCTATTCTCTGTATTTTGAAAATTTTATTACAATGTATTTTGGTGTTGGCCAGCTTTTATTCATTTTGATGGGAGTTCTCTGTGCCTCCTGGATTTGGATATCTGTTTCCTTCCCCATATTAGGGAAGTTTTCAGCTATAATTTGTTCAAATACACCTTCTGCCACTTTTCTCCTCTTTTCTTCTTCTGGGACTGCTATGATATGAATGTTATTACATTTTATGGAATTACTCACTTTCCTAAGTCTACATCAATGATCCAGTATTTTTCTTTCCTTATTCTTTTCAGCTTCATTATTTTTATAAATTTATCTTTAGTATCACATATTTGTTCCTGTGTTTCTTTCATCCTTGTTTTCATTACAACCAGTTGGTTTTCCATCTTGGCTATAGTGTTTTTTATTTCAGCATTACTATATTTTAGGTCTTTTTTCTCAGTGGTAAGGGACTTTCTTGTGCCTTATATGCTTTTATCAAGTCCAGCTAGTATCCTTAACGGCTCTTGTTTTAACATCTGGTTCAGGCATATTACTTATATCTGTTTTTGATTAGCTCCCTGGCCACGGCCTCCTGTTGTTCTTTCTTTTTTGATAAATTCTTCCATCTTGGATTTTTGCCTAGGTCTCTTTTTGTGTTAGAAAAGCCTTGGCCTGGTCCTATTTCCCCTAGAGCTTTGTACCACTCTCTTATCAAGAGACCTGGTGTGTGCAGGGCATTTATTCTGTTCTTCTTGGCAAGGTGCCTCCTGCTGCTCAGGCTTTCTGGCATATTTGCCCTTGTAATAAAAGCCCATGCATATCATGGAGAAGAGTGGCTTGGTTTAAGCATTTCAAGCCTCTAGTGAGGATGCTGTCTCATTTGCTGAAGTCCATCTGTGCTTCCAGAATGTGACCTTTTTTCTACCTTTAGTTGTGCAGTTTGTTCTCTTAGTCTTCAGATCTATTCCCTGGATGTTGAGAATAATTTGATATTCATCTGTGTTGGAAGAACAAGGCAAAATTAAGGACTCCCTATCACTCTGCCTTCTTAACTCTTCTTCTGAAAGTATTTATATGTTAGAATAAAATCATCATCTCTAGCCAATACTTGCCTCATTATTTCACTTTGAAAAATTTGCTTGCAGAGACGGTGATATAAAGATGTAGGACACTCTGTCACTCTTTCATCACCTTTTTTTTTTTTTAAAGATTTTATTTATTTATTTATTTGACACAGAGAGAGAGAGATCACAGTTAATAAGAGAGGCAGGCAATGAGAGAGAGGGGGAAGCAGGCTCCCTGCTTAGCAGAGAGCTTGATGCGGGGCTCAATCCCAGGACCCTGAGATCATGACCTGAGCCAAAGGCAGAGGCTTTAACCCACTGAGCCATCCAGGCACCCTAGTTTCACTCTTGTTTGTTTTTTGTTTCTTTCTCTGCTTGTTTACTTATATACTGGACATGTAGAAAGAAGAAAAAGAAAGCCAAATTCTCTGGAGCAAGAATGAGGTATCAGATTTATCTTGCCATTTCAATAACTCTTCCACTCAACACAAATAATTTAGAATTTAATATAATCCTTCCAGTCTTAAAAACATAGCTAAGAGTAAAGATTTTACATGATTTAGAGCCAATTTCTTTTGTAAATAACAATATTCTCTTTCAACTCTCAGTCTATTCTAGTAAGTTAGATTCACAATGTTTTTGTTATTTTGCACACTTATGACTTAAATTAGAAATGACACATTTATTAGGAAAAGTAAATTTTATGAAATGCAGATCATATTGCATAACATTTTTTGTAACTGAGAAGTATGGGCAGAATAAAAAATGAACCCTAAAAGGAAAGAATAACCTCAATAAATGAAAGATAAAATCTTTTTAAGTCTTAGCATGTTGAAAGAGTATTTCTACACTGTCTAATTATATTAGGTAAGATCACCATGTCATTTTACTAATATAGATGATTTGTAGGATTATGTACTTAATTCCTAGAGGATAAAAGATGAATCATATCACAGACTATGAAATAAAACTTTGACTAAAGTAGTAATATTTAAGGTGGAATTTAATAGTATGTGCTATTTTTCAGTTATTTTTGTAGCAGTTTTTACAAGCAGAACTTGTAGCATACAAGTTCCCTTGTATGGCTCTATTAATATGGGAATAAATTATATGCAGATTGATTTGTTATGCCTTTCAAATGCACTTTTTCCAGAAATCCATCAGTAGGTGTATTCACCTAAAACAGTCAATGTTCAGTGTCTGGTTTGGTGAGCTATCCTCTTGCATCTGAAACCTCTTTACCATCTCCAATTAAATCTGTGGATGATGGGGAAATATGCCTCTGAGCTATTCTTTGCCAACATCTACTTTTCCACCCTTTACTTTTTTTCTCTTTCTCCCCACCCCCCCTTTTTTTTTTTTACAAGCTTTTATATTAATTCTGGTTAGGTAACATAATATTAGTTTCAGGAGTAGAATTTAGTGATTCATCACTTACATACAACAACCAGTGCTCATCACAAGTGCTGTCATTAGTACCATCACACATTTAATCCATCCACCTGCCTACATCCCTTCCAGCAACCCTCAGTTTGTTCTCTATAGTTAAGAGAGACACAAACAACATTTGTGTATTGTATAAGTCCAGTTTCTTCCTTTTGCATGTTGCAGTCCAGAATTCCCAACATTTGTTGAAGAGATGGTCTTTTTCCATTGTATATTCTTTCCTGCTTTGTCAAAGATTCATTGACCATATAGTTGTGGGTCTATTTCTGGGTTTTCTATTCTGTTCCATGGATGAATGTATTTGTTTTTGTGCCAATACCATACTCTCTTTATCACAACAGCTTTGCAATATAACTTGAAGTTCAGAATTGTGATGTCTCCAGCTTTGCTTTTCTTTCTCATGATTGTTTTGGCTATTCAGGGTCTTCTGTAGTTATGTACAAATTTTAGGATTGTTTGTTCTACTTCTGTGAAAAATGCTAGCAGTATTTTGATAGGGATTGGATTAAATGTGTAAAAATGCTAGTGTTATTTTGATAAGGATTGCATTAAACGTGTAGATTTCTTTGGGTAGTATATGCATTTAAAAAAAATTATTTGAGAAAAAAAGAGAGAGCAAGAAGGAGAGTAAGAATCTGAAGTCTCCATGCTAAACACAGAGCCTGATGAGCAGCTCAAATCTCCTGACCCTGAGATCATGACCTGAGGCAAAACGAAGAATCAGACACTTAACCAACTGAGCCACTCAAGTGCCCTGATACAGTATAGACATTTTAACAATGTTAACTCTTCCAATCCATGAGCAGGGAATGTTCTTTCTTTTCTTTCTTTTTCTTTACTTTGTGTCATCTTCAATTTCTTTGATCAGTGTTCTATAGTTTTCAGAGTACAGATCTATTACCTCTTTGATTAGGTTTATTCTTTACTATCGTGATATTTGGTGCAATTGTAAATGTGATCAATTTCTTGATTTCTCTTTTGGCTGTTTCATTATTGTTCTATAGAAATGCAACAGATTTCTGTACATTGATTTTTTTTTCTCCTGCAATGTTACTGAATCTTTGCATTAGTTCTAGAAAATTTTTGGTGGAGTCTTTCAGGTTTTCTACACAGAGTATCATGTTATCTATGAATAGTGAAAGGTTGATTTTAGCCAATTTGACTGCTTTTCATTTCTTTTTTTAATCTGACTTCTGAGGCTAGGACTTCTAGTACTATGTTACATAACAATGGTGAGAGTGGTCTTCCCTGTCTTGTTACTGACTTTAGAGGAAAAACTCTCCATTTCCCCCATTGAGGATTGTATTAGCTGTGAGTCTTTCATATATGGTCTTTATGATGTTGAGCTATGTTCCTGCCAAACATACTTTTTTGAGGGTTTTTATCAAGAATGGATGCTATATTTTGTCAAATGCTTTTTGTGCTTGTATTGAGAGTATCGTATGGTCATTATCCTTTCTTTTATTAATGTGGTGTGTTATGTTGATTCATTTCTGAGTATTGAACCACACTTGAAAGCCAGGAATAAATCCCACTTGATTAGAGGGGATGATTCTTTTAATGTGCTGTTGGATTTGATTTGCTAGTATTTTGTTGAGAATTTTTGCATCCATGTCCATGAGTGATATTGGCCTTTAATTCTCTTTTTTAGTGGTGGTGTTGTCTGATTCTGTCATGAAGGTAATGCTGGTCTCATACAATGAATTTAGAAGTTTTCCTTCCATTTCTATTTTCTTGGGAGGAATAGTTTGAAAAGAATGAGTATTAACTCTTCTTTAAATGTCTGGTGGAATTCCTCTGGGAAGACATCTGGCCCTGGACTTTTTGTTTTTGGGAGAGTTTTGATTAGTTATTCACTCTCTTTCCTGGTTATGGTCTGTTCAAATTTTCAATTTTTCAAATAGAAACACTTACTAGAAATTATTACCAGGAACTATATGCCAGCAAATTAAACAACCTGTAAGAAGTTGATGCCTTCTTGGAAACTTATAAAATACCAAGACTGGGGGCACCTGGGTGGCTCAGTGGGTTAAGACTCTGCCTTCGGCTCAGGTCATGATCTCAGGGTCCTGGGATCGAGCCCCGCATAGGGCTCTCTGCTCAGCAGGGAGCCTGCTTCCCCGTTCCTCTCTGCCTGCCTCTCTGCCTACTTGTGATCTCTCTCTCTTTCTCTCTGTCAAATAAATAAAATCTTAAAAAAAAAAAAAGAAAACTACCAAGACTGAAACAGGAAGAAATAGACAATCTGCATATACCAATAACCAGTAACAATATTGAAGCAGTAATTGAAAACTTCCCACGAAACAAGAATCCAGGGCTAGATGGCTTCCCAGGGGAATTCTACCAAACATTTAAAGAAGAAATATTAGCTATTCTACTGAAGCTATTTCAAAAAATAGAAAGAAATGGAAAACTTCCATGCCACTTTCTTTTGGTCTGGTATGTTTCTGTGGAGAGATCTGCAGCTAACCTGATTCATCTTTATTGTAAGTAGGGGTGTCATTTCTCTTGCTACTTTTTGGATTTTTTCCTTATTTCTCTCTCTCTCTCTTTTAATTTTTTTTTGTAAATTTCACTAAGATGTGTCTTCTTGTTGGCCTGCTTTTGTTGATTTTGATGGGAGTTCTCTGTGCCTCCTGGATTTGGATGTCTATTTCCTTCCCCATATTGGGGAAGTGAAGTTTTTCACTATAATTTTCTCCAATAAACCTCCTGCTCCCTTTCCCTCTCTTTTTCTGTGACTCCTATGATATGAATGTTATCACACTTTATGGAATAACTCAGTTCCCTAAGTCTACATTCGTGATCCAATATTTTTCTTTATGTCTTATTTTAAGGTTCATTCTTTTCCATAATTTTATCTTCTATGACACATTCATTCACCTGCTTCTTCCACTCTTGTAGTCATTATATCTGGTCAGTTTTACATCTTGGTTGTAGCATTCTTTTGTTTTGTTTTAATCTTATTGTTTTAAGTCTTTTGTCTCTGAGGTAAGGGAGTTCCTGGTATCTTCTATGCTTTGCTGAAGCCCAGCTAGTATCCTTATGATTGTTGTTTTGAATTCTGGATCAGGCTTATTACTTATATACATTTCAGTTTTATCCCTGGCCATCACCTTTTCTTGTTCTTTCTTCTTGGATGAATTCCTTGGTCTTGGAATTTTTTAATGTGTCTTTCTTCTTCTATATGTTAAGAAAGTCCATTATGTTTCCTACTCCTGACTGTATTGGCATTATGAGGAAAGGTTCATATATTGTCTGGGGTCTGGCACTTCAGGAATTGTTTCTGAAATATGCTGTGTGCTCTCTCTTGCTGTGTTTTGTCTGCTCTTTCCCTCTGGTCAGTTCTCTGCAGAGTTTCTTCTTGCCCGTAGTGAGAAGTGTTTGGACCTTGGTGAATGTGGCAAGTTTTAACTAGGTGTGCTCTAGTCTGCTTGTTAGAAAACACCCGATGCTGGGGCACCTGGGTGGTTCAGTCAGTTAAGCAGCTGCCTTCCGCTTGGGTCATGATCCCTGGGTTCTAGGATCAAGCCCCACATTGGGCTTCTTCCTCAGTAGAAAGCCTGCTTCTCCCTCACCCTCTGCCTACCTGTGTTCTGTCTCTCTGTCAAATAAATAAAATCTTAAAAAAGAAAGAAAAGAAAATATCTGATGGTATTTCCACTAGAGCTGAAGTTTTGCAGCACTCTATGGTCAGTAGACATGGTGTGTGCAGTTGGTCTGTGCTTGTTTTCTGGGGGAGGGGCCTGATGCTCTGGTTCTCACACACATTTGCCACAGTAAAGCAGCAGCTGGGGCACCTAGGTGGCTCAGTCGGTTAAGCATCTGCCTTCAACTCAGATCATGGTGCTGGGGTCCTGGGATTTAGCCCCATTTCTGGCTCCCTTTTCAGCAAGGAGTCTGCTTCTCCCTGTCCCTTTGCCCCTCCCTGTTCAAGCTTTCTCTCTCTCTCACGTGTGCTCTCTCTCAAATAAGTAAAATGGTAAACAAAAAGTAAATCAGCACCTGCAGAGTGTCAGGGGGTGGTCTTGGTGTAAGTGGTTTATGCTGATCTTTTTCATACAGTGCTGTTAACTAAAGTTAATGTTGAGGGTAGTGGAGGGAAATGACATCAGCCCTCTTGCTCATCTCTGGAGAGGGGATTTTACACCTGCCACTGTACAGGAAACCCTCACAGAAGAACAATCTCCCCTCCTGTGTTCCAGATGTCTAACAGATCGTTGCTTTCACCCTGCTTGTGTCTGGGCCATTTGCCTGCTCTGAAGTGTAGTGTTTTATCTCAGGCAAACTAGTTAATTTTCAAAACTCCAAACTTTAAGGACCTGGCATTTTGCAGATCTGTGCTGGTTTTCTGGGGGATTTTCTTAACCTACTGGGACTGGTGCTGGTTTCCCAGAAGGGCAGTTGCTCCAACGTGCAGGAACTTGGAGTTTAGTGTAAAGTGTAGCAAAAAGCCTGAGTCCAGGTTAGTCGACCTCAGCAAGTATCTCTGCACCTATGGTTAAGGGGCAGGGAATGCAATGATTCCTGCCTGCTCTTTTGTCACCTGAGAAGAATGCCTTCTCTCCCACCTATGATCAGAGGAGCACTGCAGTGTCTGCCAGACTCCACACCAGTCAAGCAGTGGACCTCTCAAACTCTAGTGTTTGAGCCGTTCTGGTTGCAAAAACTCATGCAAATCAACCCCTATTTTTTTCCAGTCAATGTTTTTGGGGAATTGTTTTTCTTGTATGATTCCCTGTGTGCGCCTCTCTCACCTCTCTCTGTGACCAAGGATCCTTCCTTTCTACAGCACTCATGATTCTTTTCTCCTCCAAATCACATAATTGCATCAAGTGATCTCTTCTCCGTCTAATTGTGCATTTTTCTGTGTCAGTCCTCAGATACATTTATTAAATATTCAAAATGATTTGATATTTATCTAGCTGTGTTTGAGGGATAAGGCAAGTCTAGAGTCCTCCTACTAGTCTACAGTCTTACCTCTGTAACCTCTATTTATCTACTTTTTTTTTGTATTTTTTTTTATTAATTTTTATTAACATATAATGTATTATTTGCCCCAGGGTACATGTCTGTGAATCTTCGGGCTTACACATTTCACAGCACTTAATAGCACATACCCTCCCCATTGTCCACAACCCAGCCACCCTATCCCCACCCCCCCCCCCCCCCCCCCCCGGCCACCCTTAGTTCATTTCTTGAGTCTAGGAGTCTCTTATGGTTTGTCTCCCTCCCCATCCCTTCCTGTTTCATTTCTCTCCCCCACCCCCCCAAACTCCTGCCTTGCCTATCAAGTTCTTCATATCAGACTTTTTTGGTAGGTTATAAACCAGTTGAACTGTGTCCACTTTTAAGTTGTGTTAATATTAGCAATGTAAGACTTGACCCTCTTCTCCCTTGTCCTTTTTGTGTGAATCTCATTCTTCAAGCCACTTTACCTGGACACTGGGCCCGTAGAGCTATCTTTTCCGTCAAGATAGAAAAATCTGGACCATGTGCCTGTAGATTAGATGCACCTGTTTTTAGTGAAGGAGTGAAAGCAATGTAGATTTCTCCAATACTCCAATCGAGTAGTTTTGTTTGATGCTCATTTGACATTCCAGAGAGAATCTTCAGTATGTTAAAGAAAAATGTCAACTTGTGGAAGTAAATGTATATGCATTCAATGAAACTTTAAGTGAAACTTACCAAGTGCATGAAAATTAAAATGAACTATAGGAGTTTCCTTAAGTGGTACTTATAATTTTGTTGGTCAGTGGGAGTGTTTATTATTTATTGGTAATAAATGGAAATTGATTTTACAAAGGTTACCATTTATGAGTTAAAGTTTGTATTTATGTCATTATTGTTTTATTATTTATAAGATCATTTCAATCTTGTGATTTGATGTATTGTATTGCATTATATTGGGAGGGTGCCAGTTTAGTCGCCTTTTAGAATAAATGAAATTTAAAGTGCCACAGAGCACACACACACACGCACATGCACACACCATAGCTGCTTATAATAGAATATATTATTGACATGATTTAATTTTGAAAGATATATGGTGTCACAATGTTTTTCTTTGAACATTTTTCTGGTTGATTTTATTTTACTATTTTATTATTTTTAGTTTTTTAAAACATAAATTTAAAATCTATTAGTAAAAGAAACAAACCTACCATTAGCACTGATTGGAATGGGTGGTTACTTGAGGAATTAAGATGGCTAACTCTTTTTCACTTAATGTATTACATGGAAAAGAAAGCACAATAATGCATTAGGAAGAGTTAATTGCTACTATCATTAACGCTCAGTAGTTCTGCACATATATGCAGAAAGCTGTTCTTCTTTTTTACTCCCTGCACACTTTCAGAGCTTAGTGGAATGAAATTGACTTGGCCCTAGCAATTGTGGAGCAGGTGACTTGATTACACTGAAATCAGGCAGAAAATGTCCTTTTCTGGCCATTCAAGTGAATCAGTCAAATTATCGAGTGGCAAAACTAATTCTATGCCTTGAGCCATTAGAACTGCCACTTCCGATAAGTCAAGCCATCACTTAGTGTGAAATTGTTTTTTATTTTATTCTCTTTCATTTATTATGCTTATTTCAGCTAATACACTTAGTGAATGTGAATCAGCAAGTGTGCTTGGGTGGATTTAGGTTTGCAACCTCCGGATCTAGTGGTTCGAAGTTCTGAAATACTTTAAAGTTGCAATCTATTTAGGAAACATCCAAAATACATTATAATCTATATATTTAGCAGGTATAAAACAATAATTATGATTTAAAAATGAGACACAAATGAAGAAAGATTAAATAAGATGAGCTTTAATGAAATTTTACTCCTCTTATTAAATATTTCTTAATAGAAGTACAAACACTAAAGCTTTATAAATGAGACATATCTTTGGTTAAATGAAGATTTTTAAATGAGAGATAATTCATTTTTGCCTAAACAAATAGTTTCTTCTGTCCATCTCTGAAGCAAATCCCCATGCAGTTCCTTACATAATTTTGAATTTCTGAATCAGATTTAACTAATATTAACAAAAGCATTGTTATCATTGTACATATATGTGGACAGTGAAGGTGCACAATAGAGTCTTTCTATGCACATTGACTTTTATTTGTCATTTGAATGGAACAAAGTGTTTTACCATCTTAAAATATTTAACAAAGAATTTATATATTTATGTAGCAATCAAAACCTGCAATTAAGACCAACATTAAAAAAAACTAATATTTGCATATATTACTGTGATTGGGAGCATCTTTTTAGTGATTTGGTAGGCTCCTTCAAGAGTTGTTCTCCTATTGGGACGCCTGGGTGGCTCAGTTGGTTAAGCAACTGCCTTCGGCTCGGGTCATGATCTCAAGGTCCTGGGATCGAGTCCCGCATCGGACTCCTTGCTCAGCGGGGAGCCTGCTTCTCCCTCTGCCTCTGCCTGCCTCTTTGCCTGCCTGTGTTCTCTCTCTCTGACAAATAAATAAATAAAATCTTTAAAAAAAAAAAAGAGTTGTTCTCCTATTACATAATATCCCTTATATTTTGTAAGGAAATGGCAGTTGAATTGTTGAGAATTGTTTGCCTACACACACTCATTTAGTGAGATTAGATTGTACCTACAGAAATGGATGAGCTATAGTGTAAGATGTCAGATATCAGACATCACACACTTGCATTTCTTTGTTGACAGTTGAAAATCAAAATTTCATGCTTTACATATTTTGTTAGACATCTCAAGAGGCATTTGTGTACTTTGTGATGTACAGATATGAGTCTTTTTCTCTTGGAACAGTATATCCAAATTATATGTGATATATTTGTAATAATCACAATAATCTTTTCCTTCAAGATAGCAAAGTTTAATTCCATAATGTATGTAATGTTCCTGGTAGAAATTTTTTTAAATTTCTGTAAGGCTGTTACTAGGAAATAGTCTCAGACATGTTTCATAATGTTTTCCACAATTTTGAAGTATAGTTTTCTTGGAATTTTGATAACATGTAAAAAATATTTGAAATTTTAAAGTGTATGAATATAAGAGAGAAAGATGGAAGCAGAGTAGGAGGTTCCTAGGCTCACCTCATCCCATAAACATAACTAGATAACTACCTAATCATCCTAAATACCTAAGAAGACAACCTAAAAACTGACAGAACAAACTCCAACACTAAAGGGAGTGAAGAGTCCACATTGAAGAGGGTTGGAAATCTGGGGACTTGGTTTAGTGGAGAAATGGATGGTAGGTGCTGTTGAGGGGAAGAAGCCATAGTCATGGAGAAGGGCAAAAGAGAGTAGAACGATCAGTGGAATGCACAAAAAGAACATTTCCTCAAAGCCATTGGCTTGGAAAACAGGAAGGGCTGAATTTCATGACCTGTGCAAATAGCAGGGCTTAAAGCCTGGAGTTTTAAAGGTCAGTTGGCTTGACTGGGACAAAGCTTGGAGGACACTGCACTGCTCCTAGAAAGAAAGCAGGCAAACAACCCTGGGGGCAGAATGCGTGGAAAAAGCATCTGAAAAACAGTTGGGCATGCAGGAGATTATTCACTATTCTAGGAGTACCTCCCTGAGAGGGAGTATTCAGGGAGATTCCTAGCAGAGAACAAAGGAGCTAGTGCCATTTTCCTCCCCTACCCCTCAGCATAAGCATATAGCCACTGGCAGGAAGCAGCTCAGTACTGCCTCAGGCTTCCTAACTTACTTATACCAAACCCTGTGCCCCAGTACTCTGGTGGGACTTCCCTTCTCAGTCAAGCTTGCCTCACTCCCAATGTGGTTGGCCCCTCCCCAAGAAGACCAGCACAAGCCCCTTTCCATACAATCTCTAAAGACTGGAGTTTTAAAGGTCTGCAGGCTTGGGTGGGACAAAGCCCAGAAGGCACTATGCTTCTCCTGGAAAGAAGGCAGAGAAAAACCAGCAGAGGCAGGCAGCATATAAACAGCAATCTGAAAAATGCCTGGGACACACAGGAGGGAAGATTATTCAGTATTCTAAGAGCACTTCCTTGAAAGGCAACATTCACAGAGATGCCTTCCAGGAACGAAGGAGCTCATGGGCATCCTTTTCCTTCCCCGCCCTTCAGCGTACACATGGAGCCACCTAAGGGAAGCAGCTTAGCACCTACACTACTTGTCTAACTTACGTACAGTAAGCCTTACCAACCCTGTGCCATGGGGGCACTGCCCTTCTCAGTCAAACTTCCCTCATTCCTAGAGTGACAAGCCATTCCCCCAGAAGACAAACCTAACTCCCTGCCCAGTCCATGTCTCTAAACCAGAGTTTTGCAGGGCCTCAGTTCCACTGGAGGTGGTGTCAGGTCTCATTTCACAAGCATACCAGAGGATACCTAGTTACAAGTTGCCAAATTCAGGCCAGGGACTAAACACTGCCCACAGTAGTCAAGGAGAGCCTCTGCAGATGGCTGGCATAAAGGATAGAGCAACCACAAAGCCATAGCAATAGCAGAGTGCATGCAGCACACCCTGGAGGCACTCTGTAAAGCACCAGGCCCTGGACAGTACATGACTTCATTTTCATAAAACCATTACTTTGAGA
The DNA here is from genome assembly GCA_028646535.1 of Procyon lotor. Taxonomy (NCBI): domain Eukaryota; kingdom Metazoa; phylum Chordata; class Mammalia; order Carnivora; family Procyonidae; genus Procyon; species Procyon lotor. Next base: position 46,193,737 of record CM053612.1, read on the forward strand.
AGCAGGGGACATAACTGGATTTTCTAACACAGAGAAGAAAGCAGAGTCTTAGACAAAATGCAAAGGCAGAGGAATTTATCCAAAATGAAATGGCAAGATAAGGCCACAGTCAGAGATCTAATCAAAACAGATATAATTAGCCAGGCTGATAGAGTATCGAAAGCAGCAATCATAAAGATATTCACTGGGCTTAGAAAAAGAATAGAAGACATCCAGAGATACCCTTACAGAGAAATAAAAGAGTTAAAGAAGAATTAATCAGAAATAAAGCATACAATAAATGAGATTGGAAATAGACTTGATGCAATGGAGAGCAGGCTGGAAGAAGTAGAGAGCTCAATTAGTGACATAACACAAAATAATGGAAAATAATGAAGGTGAACAAAATAAGAATATGGGAACACTAGAATACTTAGGGAACTCAGTGACTCCATCAAATGTGAGAACATTTGTATTATAGGAGTCCCAAAAGAAGAGAGAAAGAGGGACAGAAAATTTATTTAAAGAAATAATAGTAGAAAACTTCCCTAATCTGGAAAGGAAATGGACATCCAGATCCAGGAGGCACAGAGAACTCCCATCAAAATCAACAAAAACAGGCCAACACTAATACATATTGTAATTAAATTTTCAAAATATAGTGATAAAGGAAAAATTATAAAAGCAACAAGAAAAAGAAGTCCTTAACTTACAAGGAAAAACCTATAGGCTAGCTGGAGACTTTTGAACAGAAACTTGGCAAGCCAGAAGGGGCAGCATCATATATTCACATTGCTGAATGGAAAAAATCCACAACTGTAATTACTTTTCCCAGGAAAACTGTAATTCAGGATAGGAGGAAAGATAAAGAGTTTCCCAGACACACAATAACTAAAGGAGTTCATGGCCACTAAACCAGCCCTGGTAGGAATGTAAAAGGAGACTCTTTGAATGCAAAGAGAAATAGAAAGTGACAAAGATAAGAAAGGATCAGAGAAAGTCTCCAGAAAAAGTGACAACGCAAATAATAAAATGAGACTAAATACTTATTTATCAAGTTACTTTGAATGTAAATGTATTAAATGCTCCAATCAAAAGACATAGGGTGTCAAATGGATGAAAAAACAAAACGCACCTATATACTGCCCACAACAGATTCATTTTAGACCTAAAGACACCTGCACTTTGAAAGTGAGGGTGTGGAGAAACATTTATCATGCCAATGGATGTCAAAAGAAAGCTGGAGTAGCAACACTTAATATTGACAAACTAATCTTTAAAATAAAGTCTGTAACAAGAGATGAAGAAGGATAGTATATCAAAGGAGACAACAAACAAGAAGATCTAGCAATTGTAAATATTTATGCACTCAACATGGGAGCACCCAAATATATAAAACAATTAATAATAAACATAAAGGAATAAATGGATAATAACACAATAATAGTAGGGAATGTCAATAGTCCTGTTACATCAATGGACAGATCATCTAAATAGAACATAAATAAGGAAACAATAGCTTCCTCCCTTTCTAGTGTGAATGACACACTGGACCAGATGGGCTTAGTATATATATTCAGAAAATGTCATCCTAAAACAGGAGAACACACATTCTTTTTTAGTATGCACAAAAATTCTCTAGAGTAAATCACATAGTAGGTCACAAATCAGGCCTCATCAAATACAAAAAAAATGAAATATTATGCAGCTTTTCTGATGATAACACTATGAAACTGGAAGCCAACCACATGAAAAATTTGGAAAGACCACAAGTAGAAGGAGAATAAACAACATGCCACTAAACAATGAATGGGTCAACCAGGAAATCAAAGATGAAGTAAAAAATACATGGAAGCAAATGAAAATTAAAGCACAATGGTTCAAAACCTTTAGGATGCAGCAAAAGCTGTTCTAAGAGGGAATTATGTACAATATAGGCCTATCTCAAAAAGCAAGAAAAGTCTCAGATACATAACCTAATCTTACACTCAAAACAGCTAGGAAAAAAACAGAAAATGAAAGCAAAGCCAAAAGAAAGGAAATAATATAGCTTAAAGTAGAAATAAATGGTATAGAAACCAAACCAAAACAAAACAAAGCAATAGAACAGATAAATGAAACCAGGAGCTGATTCTTTGAAAAAAAATCCTAAAAGTGATAAACCGCTAGCCAGACTTATCAAAAAGAGAAAGCACTCAAATAAATAAAATCACAAACTAGAGGGGAGAAACAACCAATAACATAGAAATATAAACAGTTATAAGAGAATATTATGAAAAACTATATGACAACTAAATGGACAACCAGGAAGAAATGGACAAATTCTTAGACACATATAAACTACCAAAAATGAAATATGAAGAAAAAAACACTTGAACAGACTGACAATCTATAAAGAAACTGAATCAGTAACCAAAAAAACTCCCAACCAACAAAAGTTCAGGGCCAGATGGCTTCACAGGCCAATTCTACCAAACATTTAAAAAAGAGTTAATACACATTCTTCTTAAATTATTCCAAAAAAATAACAAAGGAAAGAAAACCCAAATTCATTTCATGAGGCCAACATTATTCTGACACCAAAACCAGAAAAAGACTCCATGAGAAAAGAGAACCACAGGCTGATATCTCTGATGAAAAGGGATGCAAAAATTCTCAATACTAGTAAACTGAATCCAACAATACATTAAAAAAACCATCCATCATGATCAAATGAGATTTATTCCTAGGTTAGAAGTGTGGTTCAATATTTGCAAATCAGTCAACATGATATACACATTAATAAAAGAAATGATAAAAATCCTAAGATTTTTTCAATAGATACAGAGAAATTATTTGACAAAGTACAACATCCATTCATGGTAAAAACCCTCAACAAAGTAGATGTTGAGGGAATATACCTCAACATTATAAAGGCCATATTACAGAAAAACACAGCTAATATAATTCTCAATGGGGAAACACTGAGAGCTTTTTCTGTACAGCCAGGAATAGGACAAGGATGTCCACTCCCACTGTTGTTAGTTAATGTAGTACTAGAAATATTAGCCATGAAAATCCCACAACAAAAAGAAAAAAAAGACATCAAAATCAGCAAGAAGCCAAATCTTTACTATTAGCAGATGGCATGATAATCTGTATAGAAGACTTGAAAGACTCCACCAAAGAACTGCTACAACTGATAAATTCAGAAAACTCGCAGGATACAAAATCAACATACAGAAATCAGTTACATTTCTATATGTGAATTATGAAGCAACAGAAAGAGAAATTAAGAAATCAATCCCATTTACAATTGCATCAAAAACAATAAGATTCCTAGATATAAACCTAACCAAAGATGTGAAAGATCTGTACACAACACTGATGAAAAGATTTGAAGATGACACACAAAAAATGGAAAGATATTCCATCCTCATGGACTAGAAGAACAAATATTGTTAAAACGTCTATACTAGCCAAAGTAATTGACAGGTTTAATGCAATCTTTTTTTAAAATTTTTATTAACATATGATGTATTATTTGCCCCAGGGTACATGTCTGCTAAATGTCAGGCTTACACATTTCACAGCACTTAACAGCACATACCCTGCCAATGTCCAGACCCCAGCCATTCTATCCCAAATCACACCCCACCTCCCAGCCACCCTTAGTTCGTTTCGTGAGTCTAGGAGTCTCTTATGGTTTGTCTCCCTCCCCATCCCTTCCTGTTTCATTTCTCTCCCCCACACCGCCCAAACTCCCGCCTTGCCTCTCAAATTCTTCATATCAGAGAGATCATGTGATAATTGTCTATCTCTGACTGACTTATTTCGCTTAGGATAATACCCTCCAGTTCCATCCACGTCATTGCAAATGGCCAGATTTCGTTTCTCTTGATGGCTGCATAGTATTCCATCGTATATATATACCAATTATTCTTTATCCATTCATCTGTTGATGGGCATCTAGGGTCTTTCCATAGTTTGGCTATTGTGGACATTGCTGCTATAAACATTCGAGTGCATGTGCCCTTTCGGATCACATTTATATCTTTAGGGTAAATACCCAGTAGTGCGATTGCTGGATCGTAGGGTAGCTCTATTTTCAACTTTTTGAGGAACTTCCATACTGTTCTCCAGAATGACTGTACCAGCTTGCATTCCCACCAACAGTGTAGGAGGGTTCCCCTTTCTCCGCATCCTCACCAACATCTGTCATTTCCTGACTTGTTAATTTTAGCCATTCTGACTGGTGTGAGGTGGTATCTCACTGTGGTTTTGATTTGTATTTCTCTTATGCCAAGTGATGTAGAGCA
>CM053612.1:46198513-46238192 GCA_028646535.1 Procyon lotor
ATTCACAGACATGTACCCCGGGGCAAATAATACATTATATGTTAATAAAAATTAATTGAAAAAAAAAATAAAACAAAACAAAACAAAAAGACAGGACCCATCCATATACTGTCTACAGGAGACACATTTGGAACCTAAACATACATCCAGACTAAAAGTGAAGGGATGAAGAGCCATCTTTCATGCCAACAGGTCCCAAAAGAAAGCTGTGGTAGTGATTCTCATATCAGATAAATTAGATTGTAAGCTAAAGACTATAGTGAAAGATACAGAAGGACACTACATCATTCTTAAAGGGTCTATCCTCCAAGAAGATCTGACAATTGTATATGTTTATGCCCCCAACATAGGAGCAGCCAACTACATAAACCTACTCTTAATCAAAATAGTCATACTGATATGAATACATTAATGGTAAAAGATCTTAACACGCCACTCTCAGTAACAGACAGATCATCTAAACAGAAAATCAATAAAGAAACAAGAGCTTTGAATGACACATTGGACCAGATGGACCTCATAGATATATACAGAACATTCCACCCTAAAACAACAGAATACTCATTCTTCTCGAGTATATGTGGAACTTTTAGACCACATACTGGGTCACAAATCAGGTCTCAACCAAGACCAAAAGATTGAGATGATTTCATGCATATTCTCAGACCACAATGCTTTGAAACTGGAACTCAACCACAAGAAAAAGTTTGGAAGAAATTCAAACACTAGAGGGTAAAGGTCAACCTGCTCAAGAATGTTTGTATCAACCAGGAAATCAAAGAAGAACTTAAACAATTCATGAAGACCAATGAGAATGAAGACACATCAATGCAAAACCTATGGGACATGGCAAAGGCAGTCATTAGGGGGAAATACATAGCCATCTAAGTTTTACTCAAAATAATTGAAAAATCCTGAAGATACCAGCTCTCTTTACACCTTAATGAACTGGAAAATCAACAACAAATTAAGCCATCCCCATGCAAAAGAAGGGAAATAATCAAGGTTAGAGCAGAGGTCAACAAGTTAGAAACTAGAGAAATAGTAGAACGCATCAATGAAACCAGAAGTTGGTTTTATGAAAGAATCAATAAGATTGATAAGCCACTGGCCAAACTAATCCAAAAAAAAGAGGGAGAACTCAAATTAATAAAATTATAACCAAAAGGGGAGATATCATGACTAACACCAAGGAAATAGAAATAATCATCAGAAATTATTATCAACAGCTATATGCCAATAAGTTACGCAACCTAGAAGAAATGGATGCATTCCTGGAAACCCATAATCATCCAAGACTGAAATGAAGAAATCGACAGCCTGAATAGACCAATATCTAGTAACAAGATTGAAGCAGTGATCAAAAACCTCCCAGAAAAACAAGAGTCCAGGGCCTGCTGGATTCCCTGGGGAATTTTTCCAAATATTCAAATTAGAATACCTATTAGAATACAAATTAGAATACCTATTCTCCTAAAACTGTTTCAAAAAACAGAAACAGAAGGAAAACTTTCAGACTCTTTTTATGAAGCCCGCTGGAACAAACAATCCTAAAATTTGTATGGAACCAGAAAAGACCCTGAATTGCTAAGGAAATGTTGAAAAAGAAAAATGAAGCTGGGGACTTCATATTGCCTGATTTCAAGCTTTACTACAAAGCTGTGATCACCAAGACAGCATGGTACTGGCACAAAAACAGACACATGGACCAGTGAAACAGAATAGAGAGCCCAGGTATGGACCCGCAACTCTCTGGGTTTATTCCTGGGCTACAAGGGTGGTTCACCATTTGCAAATCAATTAATGTGATACATCACATTAATAAAAGAAAGGACAAGAATCATATGATCTTCTCAATTGATGCAAAAAAACTATTTGACAAAATCCAACATCCTTTCTTGATTAAAACTCCACAGTGTAGGGATAGAGAGATAATACCTCAATATCAAAAAAAGCCATATATGGAAAGCCCACAGCAAATATCATTCTCAATGGGGCAAACCTGAGAGCTTATCTCCCTTAAGGCCAGGAACATGACAGGTATGCCCACTCTCACCACTTTTGTTCAACATTGTACTAGAAATCCTAGCCTCAGCAACAAACAAAAAGATATAAAAGGAATTCAAACTGACAAAGAATAAGTCAAACTCTCACTCTTCACAGATGACATGATATTTTATGTGGAAAATCCAAATGACTGTACCACAAAATTGTTAGAACTCAATGAGCAATTCAGCAACATGGCAGTATACAAAATCAATGCACAGAAATCAGTTGCACTTCTATACATAACAATGATACTGAAGAAAGAGAAATTAAGGTATCACGCCCATTTACAATTGTCTCCAAAACCATTAGATACCTAGGAATAAACCTAACCAAAGTGGCAAATGATCTGTACTCTAAAAACTACAGTACACTTATGAAAGAAATTGAGGAAGACACAAAGAAATAGAAGAACATTCCATGATCACGGGTTAGAAGAATAAATATTGTTAAAATGTCTATGCTAACCAAAGCAATCCACACACTCAAAGCAATCCCTATCAAAATACTATCAACATTTTTCACAGAGTTGGAACAAATAATCCTAAAATTTGTATGGAACCATAAAAGAACCTGAATAGCCAGAGGAATGTTAAAAAAGAAAGCCAATGTTGGAGGTATCACAATGCCTGACTTCAAGCTCTGTTTCAAAGCTGTGATCCTCAAGACAGCACGGTACTTGCACAAAAATAGACACATAATGGGCACGTGGGTGGCTCAGTGGGTTAAATCCTCTGCCTTCGGCTCAGGTCATGATCTCAGGGTCCTGGGATCCAGCCCCACATCAGGCTCTCTGCTCAGCAGGGAGCCTGCTTCCCCCTCTCTCTCTGCCTACTTGTGAGCTCTCTCTCTCTCTGTCAAATAAATAAATAAAATCTTTAAAACAAAACAAAACAAAACAAATAGACACATAGATTAGTGGAACAGAATAAAGAATCCAGAATTGGACCCTCAAGTCTATGTTCAACTAATCTTCAACAAAATAGGAAAGAATATCCAATGGAAAATAAATTGTGCTGGGAAAATTAGACAGTACATGCAGAAGAATGAAACTGGATCATTCTCTTACACCACAAACAAAGACAAATTCAAAATGGCTGAAAGACCTAAATGTGAGACAGGAATCCATCAAAATCTTAAAAGAGAATACAGGCAACAACCTCTTCAACCTTGGCCACAGAAACTTCTTTGCTAGACACATCTCCAAAGGCAAAGGAAACAAAAGCAAAAATGAACTATTGGGACTTTGTCAAGATAAAAAGCTTCTGTACGGCAAAGGAAACAGTCAACAGAACTAAAAGATAACCTACTGAAAGGAAGAAGATCTTTACAAGTGACATAACAGATGGAAGGCTAGTATCCAAGATCAATAAAGAACTTATCATACTCAACACCCAAAATCCAATTCAGTCAAGAAATGGGCAGAAGACATGAACAGATATTTCCCCAAAGAAAACATATGAATGACTAACAGACACATAAAAAATGCTGAACATCTCTTTTCATCAGGGAAATAAAAATCAAAATCGCAATGAGATACCAACTCACACCAGTCAGAATGGCTAAAATTAACAAGGCAGGAAACAATACATGTTGGTGAGGATTCATAGAAAGGGAACCCTCTTACACTCTTGGTGGGAATGCAAGATGGTACAGCCACTCTGGAAAACAGTATGGAGTTTCCTCAAGAAGTTAAAAATAGAGCTCCCTACAACCCAGCAATTCCACGACTAGGTATTCACCCCAAAGATACAGATATAGTGAAACAAAATGTTTCACTTTCAGATGTAGTGAAATAAAGGATTTCACTGTTATTTGGGCACCCCAGTGTTCATAGCAGTAATGCCCAAATAGCCAAATTATTCCAAGGAAGAAGTCACCAAGGAAAGTAAAATATATAAGCCAAGTAAATTAGGAAGTTTGTGCATGTACTATAAGACATCTTAATGATGAGGAAAGAGTATGGGCTCTGGAGTTCAAAAGACCTGTGTCTGAAACCCAGTTCTGCCATTCAATTGCTTTGTGACCTTATGCAATTAATTTAAACTCACTGAGTCATAAATAGCTCACTTGAAAAATGAAGACAATATCTATAAGTCTACAATGAAGATCAAATGAAGTGCATATAAAATAAGATATAAACAGAGAGGGAGGCAAATCATTAAGAGACTCTTAACAATAGAGAACAAACTGAGGGTTGCTAGAGGGCAAGTGGGTGGGGGGGAGAGGTAACTGGGTGATGGGCATTAAGGAAGACATTTATTGTAATGAGCACTGGGTGTTCTATGAAAGTGAGGAATCACTAAATTCTACCCCTGAAATTAATACTAAACTCCATGTTAACTAAGTAGAATTTAAATAAAATCTTGATAGAAACTTAAAAAAAAAACACGTAGCACTCATGCCTGGTATATAATACAAACTTAATATATATTACAGATTTTCCTCTATATAAAATACTAAAATACTCAAGAGTATGTTAACTTCAAGGAAGTTTTTAAATCCGTTTTTTTTCCATTTACACATTCCATCAAAATCAGGACATGGATTTGATTATTTACATGATACTGTTTCTAGGATTTGTTAATGTATTTTATAAGTTAAGAAATAGATTATGATCTATTGAGCACCAAGATATATTTCCAGCACTATTATCTGCCCAATATTCTTTTACATGCATAGGACTACTTTATTCTTATAATTTGCTTATAAATATTCAGTCTAAAAAATCATTTTCTAACCCCTTTGGGTTAAGGTTTTGGCCTTAACAGTTCTTTTTACCTACAGCAGCTTTTGTGTTTTTTATTTTTATTCTGTAAAGATTTTTTATTTATTTGTTCGAGATAGAGAGAAAGAGAACATGAGCAGGTGGAGGCCCACAGGGAGAGGGAGAAGCAAGCTCCCTCATCCGGGGCTCAATCCCATGACCCTGAGATCATGACCTATGCTGAAGGCAGACACTTAATGGACTGAGCCACCCAGGCAACCCATACAGCATTTTTTAAAAATTTAAACAAAATACCATGTGAACTAAGATATATACAATTTTGAAGCAGAAATGGGGAATCTGAAAATACTTCCCCAATTCCATGTCAGCAGGTAAAGAAAGTCCTTGAAAGACACTTTGTAAACCATTGGTCTACAGGGAAAATCCTAACCTTCTAAACCTGATAAATAAAAAGCTAGCTTCACAAGTTGGCTTTTCTCCACCCTTTCTATTCTAAACATATTGCCTATGAGTCTCCTACCTCAAATATCTGCTTTAGTCTCTTCAACTTAATTGGTATTTCCCTTAACACACTAGGCTCTTTTTCATAAATGCTTATCTCTCTGTAGCCTTCTCTCTGCCTAGAATGTTCTTCACTGATTCTCCTCCTGTCCAACATTCAGTCTGTAAAACATAATTCCAAAGTTTCCATCTCTCTGTATATTACCCAATATACCAAATTGATTTAGTTGTTCCCATCTTTGTGATCTTATAGCAACTGGTACATACTTTTATTACAGTCTGTATCACACTTTAGTGCAATTATTAGTTTACATGTCCTTCTCTCTAGTTCTACTGTTGACAAAGACTGCCATCCATATAATTTTTCATTAACTTAGACATAAAACACCAATACAGCAGGTGCTTTATAAAATTTTGTAAAAATAAAGGTATAAAAATCTCATTGTCATTTAGTTCCTTTTCATTTTCTACCATGTAATAATTGTAACAATTTTTAAAGCTTCAGTTAGATAAATATTAAGCTTTTTTAATCATTCCATGCACTTTCAAATTCTTTTATAGAGAATAAAAAAGTTCAGTGCTAAAGTATGAAACTCGTATTTTTAGGGGAGCACTATTTATTATGGTGTTGATAAACAGTGAATTATCATTTAAGACAATGACCATTTGGACGTTCTTCTTTTCTAATCATAAGGCTTCTCTACCAAGGGTACATCTTTCTACTTTATAACCTAGATTAAAACTGGACAAGAAACAGAGATGTTTAAAACCCTTAAAAACAAAGAAAAATATATATTACTGGGACATATAAATATGTAGATGCACTGCTTTGAGACAAGGCTGGTTTGTCTAGTGCCCCTCATCCCTGCCCCAGCATACAAAAATATACATACAATAAGGCCTCGAAAGGGATTTCCTACAAGGAAATGACAACTTTTTTAGACAATTTTTTTAGCCATTTGATTTGATTTGAGTCACTAGAGTAACAAAACTGTTTTCATGAATACTTTAAAAATTCAATAATGTAACCTCTAGTACAGCTTGGAAAGCTCTGAAGGACAAGGCAGTTAGATCAATATTAGTTTATTTCTAATGCTGGGCAGCATGAACAGACAAAGCTGATCATCAGATGGGTTTTATTACCTGTCGGAGTGATAAGTCCTGGTGATAAAAGGCCGGGGACTGAATGGGGCAGAAGGCGAGCATTGTCCTGCAACACTCCCAAAGAACGCTTAGGAGGCCTGCCAGGCCTGGAACTGTTGAAAAAAACAGACAAAAACAAAGATTAGGTTAAAAATATACTCTTTTTGGAAATATCATCACTTACTATATTTGCCTCAACTTTGTTTAATTACCAAGAGTAATAGAATTTTATTTTAAAGACTATTTGCGTTGATTAACAAAAGACAGATACTTTCCTTTCTACTAAATATCCCAACAAAGTTATAGCAAACATTAAAACCATAAAAGACTAATTTTTGGTTTAGGTTACATTTTCAAGGCAGCACTCTGCAATACAGCTTACTTGTTTGAGAAACCCAAAGTTACCCCCTGTCCTTAAAGCTACATGAGACCTGAGGTATTGACTCACAGAATTCAGATTGTATAGAATGTGGAGTGATTAAGTCTCTACACAGAGAAGTAAAGGGGTAAAGAGCTAAGAGATGCAGAATAAGATGTGATTTTTTTTTTTTAGCATTTCCACAGCTGCCAGGAGACCACCAGGAACAAAGGACCCCCACTCTCAGTAGATTTTTTAAATCTACCTATTTTTTAAACCAGGCTATATAACCAGCAGTGCACTCTTGTGAAGTGGCTGTACTAACAAAACCTGCCACTTTTGCTATGTAGGCTTCTTTTCTCACAGATTATTAGTGTTTTTAACTGATGAGTTGAGGCTAAACTTATAGCATTAACCTAATCTATTCCATTTGCCCATTCTTCACACTAGTATGAGCAGCTCAAGAATTGCAGTTGCAAATGTTAATCTATAAAATAACAAAGTAGAAAGTCAGTATCTGGCTTCCATGACTCTAATATAGTCAATGCACTGAATACATCATTTGGATGCTGTCACCACAATGAAGAGACATAAGTCATTGAATGTTAGAATCAAATTATTCTCAAGTCGTCCAATATATTTCATATATCACTTTCTAAAGTCCCCCAATATATTTCCATTTCTTTTTATACAAATGAAGTTTAAAAGCTGAAGAACAGGGCTTTTGACAAAATACTAAAACACTGTTTTATTTTTATTCTTTATTTTTTTTATTTTACAGATTTTCTTTTTTAATTTTTTTAATTTAATTTTATTTTTTCAGTGTTCTAAGATTCATTGTTTATGCACCACACCCAGTGCCCCATGCAATAGGACAATCCAAGCCACAAAAATGTATCAGATTCAGATAGAGAACATTTCCAAAAATGACTTTGGTTCACAAAAAAAGGTTTAAGTTAAACTTTACTCTATCAATTTTGCAGTAGCACAGTGCTCCATCAATGTAAGACAAACACAGCTTTTAAATGAAAACTACTTCTACCAACCTTACACAGAGGTACCATTGCCCAATTCATTTTTCACACACTGTGCTGGTGTTATTTTCTTTCATTGCACATCAATATTGTATATCAGGCTAGCATGAAAGATTCTGTTTTTCTCATTCAATGTTTCAGTTCTATAAACTGACTCTCCTCTCCTTTCTACTCAATTCTGAGCCCTAACTTATTTTATTTAATTCAGTATTTTTCTCCTGTTTGCCCTTACCTTGTTTTATGGCTTCCTCTTTTAAGGAAGTGATAAGAGATGAGCTATTTACTTCAAATGCCCTGAAGGATCCCAACATCATTAGACAATGTTCATCAGTCTATAACCAGTCATTAGAAGTTGAATATTCATCACAAAATCTGTACTTAAGTGCTTCTTGTCTTTTCATTTGTCAGAACACAAGCCTACTAACTTTATTCAAGTCTACTGTATTACTTTGTACTTTTTCCAATGTAAACATTTCAGCGCTGTCTTTGTGCTCACTATCACTTTCAGTCTGCCTCCAGAACTTGCCAGCTTGATGCTCCTTCTATTTCCATATAATGAGACAATTGTTGACAGTGCACTTTGAAACCTTTAAGGTTTAACTAGATCTGTTCCAAATTTCTCAGTCACGCTCACAATTTGAAGTAGCTCTTTTCCAATGAGCTTACTCAGGTTTGAGAGACATTAAAGGTTTCTCAGGTGGTTCTACCTTAAATTCCAAGATTTGAAAAAAAAATTGGTAAAATTTCCCACCATCAGATCTATATTGGAAAATACATGGCTTATGTTATAAATGGCTTGGTAGTATTTACTACATATGTTATAAACCAAGAGGACCATACTCTCCATCCTAACATCTTTTTCAGTTAGTTGGTTGGTATGATTAATTGAGTCTCCCCAACAGGAATGTATGCTCTATGAAGATTGTATATATCTCTGGTTTTGTCACTGCATCCTGAGCATTCCTAATGGTATCTACACACAGCAGGGTCTAGTAAATGGTTAATTAACTCAGTTAATAAGAAATATTTCACTGCTGCTACAGTTTCCAAATATTCCTTAAATTGCTCTATTCTCCTTGACTTCATGAATAGCCAACTGGTTGCATCATTTAATCATCAGGTAATCATTTTTAAGTCTTGGACTCCACAATAATTATAGGAGGTTCAAACTATGATCCACTTGAATCTATGTACAAGATTAAAGAAGGTTAGATGCCACTATGTACAAGGTTAAAGAAGGGTAGATGACACTTAATGCCACTTCAAGAACCACTCAAGGACTAAAGGTCCCTGGAGTTATGCATATGCAGTGACAATATCACTTATTCAATCATCCAGTTGACACTTAACCATCCAGTAAACAAACATGCTCTGGGTGCCCAATCACTGTGTGTCTGGCATGGTATTATATATAAGGATTATAGACGTTAAAATGAAAGCTTGACAAAGGCAGCAATTTTGGTCTCTTTGTTTATTGATATAATGTGAATACCTAGAACAGCTTCTATCTTTGAGGAGCTTATGGTCTAGTGATAGAGATTTGTTTATGACCTGTTGTTTAAAATTTTGATTAACTCTTTAGTGGGTATGATGGTATGATAGCTAAACTTGTTTAAATTTATCAGTGAGCAAACATTATATTCAGATGTCTTTGTTTCTATTCTCGCAAAAAATACTTGGACCCCTAGAATAAATGCAATAGAATCAAATTTCTAAAACTGCTTTATAATCAATAAAGTTCCATACTAATAGAAGATAGCTTTATTTTTGCCTTTAGACCTAATGATCCTCTCTAGTAAGGAACTCCTAGCACTAAAGTTCCTGTACTTTTTATTTAAATTCAATTAGCTAACATATAGTACATCATTAGTTTCAGATGTAGTGCTCACTAATTCATCAGTTGCATATACCACCCAGTGCTCATCACATCTCATCCCCTCTTTAATGCCTGCATTTTTTTTTCAAAGAACACAAGCCTAACAACATGATGCAAGACTATGGAGGACACTGTAGAAAGTTGGAAAGATCATTCTTAACATATGATCCTTTTATACTTCTTATTTTAAGAGCTTTATTAGCATCAGGAAGATATTTACATATTAATCAAGACAATAAACACGTGGTGATTTAACTGAAAACTGTTATTTGGATGACAATTTAATCTGCATACGTTGAAAGGCCCATCACTGCAGCATCTTATCTCTGCTGAAATATTGATTGTGTTACTGATTTCAGTAATGCTTTATTTTGCAGAGAACAAATAACCATGTAATTACTCTTTAATTGAATGATAATTGCCTGTTGGCAATTATTTGTTTTCCGTTTAATTACAAAGTTATTTGCCCTCTGTAAAATGAAATAGCTTTAAAAAAAATTTCCCACCCAAACGACGCAGTGGATGTATCACCCATGAACACCATAAACAAAAGTTGTTAAGGTACAAGGCAAAGAACCCAATAAATAGCAAAACTTTTACTAAATAACTCAGCTAAGTCTTTAAGAGCTCCAGATTATAGAATCAACATTAGGTGGTTACACCTAATTAAGGGGTGGTTTGTAGGGAAATTATACCAAAAAATCAAGATTTTTTGTGGGTCCAGGTAATTCTTTAACATAATTTATCCTGATGTGTATTTCTCCCTCTATTCTGTAAACTTCTTTAGAAGAAATAAGTCAGCTTCCTGAGATAAAAGATAAACCAACTTGAAATATATATCTACAGTATTTCATATTTCTGCAGTTGAAGTGGATTACCATCATATCTCACAGTTTATAAACTTTATAGCATTGGTGGTTCCCTAAGAGGGAAATTCAGTAGGTCTTCTGGTATCAATAAGATATGGCACATTCCATGATATATCTACTCCATGCTGTAACAGATAAAGTAACTAACACTTTTTTCATTAAGATTGTGAAATTTCACTGTTGGAGTTATTTTTACCTCATATTAGCAACCATATGTATATCAATCAAGGAATAAGGAACTGAGTAAGGTGACTTTGTTTTTCAAAGAATAAAAGTCTTTTTTTCCACCAAATATGTTTATTTTATTTTTTCAGTGTTACAAGATTTATTGTTCATGCACCACACCCAGTGATCCATGTAATACGTGCCCTCCTCAATACCCATCACCAGGCTCGCCCAACCCCCACTCCCCTCCCCTCCAAAAACCTCAGTTTGTTGCTCATAGTCCACAGTCTCTCATGGTTTGTCTCCCCCTCTGGTTTCCCCCCATTCACCTTTCCCTTCCTTCTCACAATGCCCTCCATGTTTTTCTTTATGCTCAGCATGTAAGTGAGACCATAAGGTAATTGGTTCTCTCTGCTTGACTTATTTCACTCCGCATAATCTCCTCCAGAATAAAAGACTTATTAATAAATTAGTGATGACATAAGCCTTCAGGATATTTAATACCAAACATATGGTCAGTATATGATTTAGGGAGGAATGACAAGTCACATCATCCTCTTCAATGAAAGCTTGGCTTACTATTTTTAAAGAAATACTTGTGACATTCTGGGACAAACTGAGCAAATTGCTGAAGATATAGTGGTGGTTAGGGTGGCATTAGCAGCCACTTGTAAGACCACTACAGTTGGATTCCTGAAGTGGGACCTGTTAGCAATGACCTGGGATTCACTTCCAGAGCTATCACTGATATTTAAAATTCCTTGGGATAATCTCTGAATGCATCATTTTTCACTCACATTAGAAGCCAAGAATGACATTAGCTTTGAAGGTGTTGTTTACCTGACTATAAGAGTACTGTTTTGACTTTCAATGTGCTTTTTAAATTAAATAAGAATCTTTTTGTCAGACCAGTAAAACTTTTAATTGCATCATGGATTAATAATAATCTCTTAGGCCTGACATTTATTACAACATTTCAAGAATGCCAGTGGTAGTTAAACTCTACCTGACCTTTCAGTGTTTATGAAGAGAAACAAACTCTGACCTCACAGCAACCTGAATCCATCTTCTCTCAGTGTTGGCAAACTGATAATTTGTCTAACTATTGCACTGGACTGTATTCCCAACCAGATCAAAGGCAGCAGCAACCAATTCAGCAACTGGGAGAAAGTCATCCATGAAAAATGGGCAATTAACATTAATCATATATAAAATTGTTCAAGCTGATAATTAGAACCTGGTCACTATGGTAACTCTTATAAAGTGGTGCTTATGTTAAGTTGAGCATCAATTGGCCCTTGGTTCATGGGAACTTAAAGTGTGGCTCATCATTTCTCTAGAAGCCATCAATACAAAGAGCAAAAAAACACACCAGAAGCAAGACTGTTTATATTCCCTAACCATTTACTTTTTTTTTCAGTTTTTTTGTCTGTTTGCTTGTTTTGGTTTCTTGTTTGTTTGTTTGTTTTGTTTTTTGGTGTAGTTGATACATAATAGTTTCAGGTATATCTTTTTCAGTTCTTATAGTCAATCCAAAACTCAAATGTGTATATGTTAAAATCATCAACACCAGCATTCCATTAGAGATAGGGAAATTAAGGAAATTATCTTTAACATAAGGATGTTCAAAGGATGAAGAAAAATTTCCACTTTGTTTTTTTAAAGATTCTTTATTTTATTTATTTATTTGACAAAGAGAAATCACAAGTAGGCAGAGAGGCAGGCAGAGAGAGAGAGGGGAAAGCAGGCTCCCTGCTGAGCAGAGAGCCCGATGCGGGGCACGATCCCAGGACTCTGAGATCATGACCTGAGCCGAAGGCAGAGGCTTTAACCCACTGAGCCACCCAGGCACCCCTGATAAACTACTTGTTAACGGGTCACACATTACAATATCAGGGATCATGTAGAACAATCTGTTTATGCATTAATATTATAATTGTGATAAATTGAGTTATTTATATCTATTATTTTAAATTATAATCTTTAATTCCCTTGCTAATGCTGAGTTTCTGTTTTTCCTTTAATGAAAAAGAAGTCTTATGCAACAGACAATTTAAGAGTTGACTAGTCACTTGATAGAAAGTATAACTGTGAAGCTATTTTATACTTTATTTACCTGACTCTGCTCCCTATTTAAATTAAATGTGCTCCAGGCCTGGTTGTTAGCACCTTTAAACAAGTTTACTTTTCATAAACTGACTGAATTCTAATAAAGATTTTAGTATAATTAACAAGGATTATATAATAGAAATGCTGGCATTTGAATTCTTAGTGGCCTCTTTTTGTTCCACTTGTGTAATTCCTATTAACTTCAGTGGAATTACTGTACTTTAGTAATCTTAGAGTAAATCAAATTAAATAAACATTTCCCCTTTTAAAGTGTTTCATATCAGTGTCAGAAAAAAATATTTTAAGAAAAGGCATTTTTTTAATTCAAAAAGTATATCACTGTGCAAAACCTTTGATATTAAGAGAATGGATAAGAAGTTAACATTAATATTTGGATACATTCCACTAGCATTTCAAATTCAACATATGCCTCCCCAAATCCCACTCTCCAATCCTCCCTTCTCTCGTTTTGTCATCAGTACAGGCATGCTCTCTTCTTGACTGCTGAAACTATAAACCTGAGGGCAATTTTGATCCTCCCTCAAGACACTTAGGTAGCTCAGCCAGTTAAGCATCTGCCTTTGGCTCAGGTCATGATCCTGGGGTCCTAGCATCGAGTCCTGCATTGGGCTCCTTGCTTAGCAAGAAGTCTCCTTCTCCCTCTGCCTGCTCTGCCTGTTTTGCCTGCAGCTTTCCCTGCTTCTGTACTCCGTCTCTGACAAATAAATGAATAAACAAATCTTTAAAAAATTTTTGATCCTCCCTCTTCTTCTCCCTTAGTTTTCAGTCTCCAATATTTTTGCTTGTCATTCTCAATGGGGAAAAGCTGACAGCCTTCCCATTGAGATCAGGAACACGACAAGGATGCCCACTCTCACCACTTTTGTTCAACATACTGCTAGAAGTTCTAGTGACAGCAATCAGACAACAAAAAGAAATAAAAGGTATTCAAATTGGCAATGACGAAGTCAAACTTTCTCTCTTCGCAGACGACATGTTACTCTATATGGAAAACCCAAAAAACTCCACCCCCAAACTACTAGAACTCATACAGCAATTCAGTAATGTGGCAGGATACAAAATCAATGCACAAAAATCAGTTGCTTTCCTATACACTAACAATGAAACTGTGGAAAGAGAAATTAGGGAATCTATTCCATTTACGATAGCACCAAAAACCATAAGATACCTGGGAATACACTTAACCAAAGAGGTGAAGGATCTGTACTCGAAGAACTACAAAACACTCATGAAAGGAAGAAGACACAAAAAGGTGGAAAAGCATTCCATGTTCCTGGATCGTAAGAATAAACATTGTTAAAATGTCTATACTGCCCAGAGCAATCTATACTTTTAATGCTATCCCGATCAAAATTCCATTGTAATATGTATTGCGGATTTCCATCTCCATCTATTGCTAACACCTTAATTCAGGCCCTCATCACTTCGTGCCCAGGCTACTTGTAACGGTTTACTTCATTGTTTTAATTCATTTCATGTAAACTATCCTGTGAATTTTGGTGAAACATCCCGTTCATTATGTCATCTTTTGCTCTAGAACCATCAATACTTCCTGACTGCATATAAAACAAAGTCTAAACGTCTTAGCCAGGCAATCTCCCTTAATATATATTTCTCCCCTTTCTCCAATTACTTCTTATATGAGTCTTCTATTCCAGCTGGAAGAGTTGTTTCACTGTCTGCTAAGCATAATATTTGACCCTAGAACCCTTTAATTGTGAAACATTTTCAAGGTATCAGAGTTTCTTGGAGACATGGTTTATTAAGTTCCACTGCCTGGAGAAAACTTCAGTATAACCTGCTGTAACTGCTGCCACTTTTCTGAAATGCCACTAACTTTTACTTTGTATCATCATCTATAGGTTTTCTTAAATGGTTATGACAAAGGGCACTTTAGTGCCAGCATTAGGGAACCTGTTCCAAATAGCTAAAATATTGTTTTTCATGTCTGGCAAATGAAGTCTCATTGGTTATTCTCACAGTCTGTGTATAATCCTATGATGATCTCAATAGTTAACATTTCAAATTTGAATGTCAATCAGAAAATACAGGAGCATGACCTTAATATCACAACTCAGGAGAGCTTAGGAAGTTGAGCAAAACCTTTAGGAATGCAATCACTATTAACCTGACTGCATTAGTCTCTATGGTTAGGGATATAGCCTGGAAGCACACATTCAATTGATAAACACAGGTGCCAGTTTTCTTGCTGATATATTTTTTTAATTTTGCATGGATTATAATAACTCATTATAATATATATTATATATTATATATAATATAACTCAATATAATAATGAGTTATATAATAACTCATTAATAACTCATACAAAAATAATGTAAACAATCTTAGATATTCACTGTGGTGCAATGGAAAGCTCTAGAAGTTAAATCTGAGTTCTAATTCCAGTTGGGTAGGCAGAATCCAAAATTTTCCTCCATCCAGAGACTTCCATCCATAATCACCAGAACTGTGAATATATTATACCTGAGGTCATTACAATTACATGGCAAAAGGGATTTTGCACATGTGATTAAGTTAACTAACCAGTTGATTTGATTTAATCTAAGAGAAGATTATCTAGATGGCTCCAATCCTTTAAAAACAGAAAGGAAGCCCCAGAATATACCATTGCTGGTTTGAAGATAGAAAAAGCCATGTATCAGAGGAACGCATGTAGCTTCTAGAAGCCAAGTGCAATCTTGGGCTGACAGCCAGCAAGGAAACAGGTATGCAAATCCTACAACTGAACTAGATTCTGCCAGAAACTTCAACGTGAGTAGATTCTTCCTAAAATCTTCCAGATTAAGAGCCCAGCCTATCAGCCCTTGATTTCAACCTTCGAAAACTGAGAATGCACTCAAGCCTCTTTAGACATCTGATATATAGAACTGTGAGATAATAAATGGATGTTGTTTTGAGTTCCTAAATTTGAGGCAATTGGTTATAGAACAGAAACTAGTTCACCAGTTCTGCCATTATTGAGACAAGTGACCTCAAGCAAATTACATGACTATTCTAGATATACTTTCCCACTTTAAGATTAGAGATGTAAACTAAATATGAATCTGATCATTATAACCATGTGACATTTCTGGTTTAATTCACACAATTCATTAACTTCAAAGTACGCATAGTTTTCCACTTTTTCATCTGTATATTTTAGCTTAAATTTTAAGTTTCATTAAGTTTCTGGATTGAGTCTATTTGAAATTTACCCAAAAGAGAACAAAATGTGTACATAATGTCATAGTATTATCCTTACCTGATAGTTTTGTGTAATTAGTCAATATATATGAACACTGGTTTGAAAAGTTAAAAGTGCTATACAGCTTAAAAGGAAGAAAATTCTGATACTGCAACATGGATGATCCTTGAGGAAGTTGTGCTATGAAAAATAAGGCAGTCACAAAAATACAAATATTGTATAATTCTACTTATATGAGGTAAATATAGTAGTAAACTTATGGAAATAGAAAGCAGAAATGTGTTTTCCTGGGGCCAGGGTAGGGGTAGGAGGTAGGGAATGGGGAGTTATTCGATAGGTATAGAGTTTCAGTTTTGCAACATGAAAAAGTTATATAAATCTGCTGACAACAATGTGAATATAGTTAACACTACTACACTGTACACTTAAAAGTGGCTAATATGGTACTAAAATATATTTTACCACAATTTTTAAAATTTAATTTAATTTTTTCAGTGTTCCAAGATTCATTGTTCATGCACCACACCCAGTGCTCCATGTAATATGTGCCCTCCTCAATACCCACCACCAGGCTCACTCAACCTCCAATCCCCTCCAAAACCCTGTTTGTTTCTCAGAGTCCACAGTTTATCACGGTTCGTCTCCCTCTCTGATTTCCCCCAATTCACCCTTCCTTTCCTTCTTCCCATGTCCTCCATGTTTTTCCTTATGCTCCACATGTAAGTGAAACCATATGATAACTGACTCTCTCTGCTTGACTTATTTCAGTCAGCATAATCTCTTCCAGTCCCAACCGTGTTGATATAAAAGTTGGGTACAAAATTGTAATCACCAAGACAGCATGGTATTGGCACAAAAACAGACACATAGACCAGTGGAACAGAGTAGAGAGCCCAGATATAGACCCATAACTCTATGGTCAAATAATCTTTGACAAAGCAGGAAAAAATATCCGGTCGGAAAAAGACAGTCTCTTCAATAAATTGTGCTGGTAAAATTGGACAGCTATGTATAGAAGAATGAAACTTGACCATTCTCTTACACCATACACAAAGATAAACTCGAAATGGATAAAAGACCTCAATGTGAGGCAGGAATCTACCACAATTTTTTTTAAGTGATTTATAAATATAAGGGAGTATTGTTACTCTGCTTGCAGCTATTAATAGTTAAAATTTCCATGGAAATAATTTTGAATGCCAAAAAATCCAAAGAGATACATCCTTTTTTTTTACATATTAGAAAAGTAGAATTTTCATCTAAATGCTAGTACTAAAAGCACTACCAACTCTCCCAACCATCTCATATCACATATTTAATTTATATCCCAAGAAGTCATTACTACTAAAGCAGAATTCAAGAGGTCAAGCTTTATATTTTAATTTCACAATTCTAAGTTTTCTTAAGGCAACTGTAATACATGTTTACACATAGATAGATTTTTTTTTCATTATTTTCCCTTCCCCATTCCCTACTATGACAGGACAACATTTTTTAGGCATTTCTCTTCCCCACAAAAAACTTTGCCCCACATCACTTTATTGTTTTGAAATAATAAAACAATTTTCATCAAAGAAAGAATAGATCAGTTCACTAGGAAATAGAAAACTCAGTTCTAAATTTTTTGTTGTAGATTGTGGCATGATCATAGATAAGTTGCTTGATTTTAATAAATGGGCATGAAGAGCTTTAAGGTTGCCATGGCAATGGACATGCTTATGACTAACTAGATGATCTCATAAAGTTCCCGGCCCTCCCTCACTTTCATTTTGAAGTCAGGTAAATTTATATAGATTCAATTACAACAAGTAAATCTTGAGGCCCAGCTGCCTGGTTACAGATTAACACACTTTTCCAAAAAGTCATTTTTCTCCCTAAATAATGGTTTCTATAAGGCAGCACAATTTGATAGGCCAGCAATATACTGTGAATTCAGTTTGTGACTCTGAGAAACTCAACCTCTCCATGCTTGTTTCATCATCTGCTAAATGTGTTCTGAAATGATTTGATTCAAGGAATTATGAGTAATTAGAAATTCTTTTCTCTAAAATCCTCCATAATTAAATAACGTGAAAAAAGGGAAAATAAACAGCCGATGTGTGAACTTCTTTGAGCAGAATTTTCCAATATAAATAGATTCTCATTTTATAAGTAGTGATAATGTTTTTATAGGAGTATCCCTGAAGCCATTTTATCCTTTTTTTAGCTGTTCTAAGTTAAAAACTTTATCACTTTAACTCCTCAAAAATATCCTTTTACCTTACTATCTTCAAGTAAACAAAATTGTCAAATCCCACAGCTGACAAAGATTATTTTCCTATTTCCCTCTAGCTTCCCCTCTTCCCTATAAGAGAGAAACTCCTCCTAAAAACATGGTAATTTTCCTCCATACCTATAACTTATGTTTTTAACCATAGGAAAAAATTAAATGTAATTTGCATAATTGACAGTTTTCTGCTTTTTAATATTCCCTCATTAGTACCTCTGATTCCCATGAGAATATTTTACCACTTTCTGAGGGAAATGAAATTAATTTCATTTAATGAATGAAACCTACAACTAATGTGGGTCTTCATTTCGGGTGACAATCTCTTTGATACTACCGATGATGAGTTGATCCTATAGTTCCTACTAGCAACAAGACAAGGTTGCAAAAAGGGCAATCCTTTTTTTTTTAATCTTGAGATAGATCGTTTTTTACTATAATTCAACTATCAATACCCTAATGGTCATTTTTTTTTCTTTTCTCCCCGACAGGACTTCACAACAACCTAAACCCTAATTCCAGTCCCAGACTGAGTACTTAAATTTGGTTGTTAACTGAACATCCTGCCAATTCTGATCATAGACAGAGTCCCGTATTCTGGCCATAGATGGCCACTTTCTCAACCTTAGCCATGCACAGAATCCTAAATCAGGCCACAGACAGCCCTGTGTGTGGCTGGAGAGTCACCACTATTAAATATAACTGCCTGTCTCACAATGACCCCAGTAGGGAGCAGAGGAAAAGAGAGGTGGGAGGTCAACACAGGCCTGTTCCATGTGAGGCCTCAATTCATTGTGCATGTCTTTTCAAGGATGGGTAGGAGGCATTTTTATTATGAAATACAATACATTCACTTCAGTTTCCTAGCAACAGGATGCCAATCAGCAGACTGTACTTCAACGATCCATCTTCTTTGTTATAAATGAGTTGGGAACAGTGGGAGGCAGGAGGAGTTTCCAGCAAGAGGTAGAATTAAGAGTGTGGTTTGAGGATGAGGAAACCAAGCCTGCAGAGGGAGGAGTCTCAAAAAGTATGCCTTTCGGGGCGCCTGGGTGGCTCAGTGGTTAAGCCTCTGCCTTCGGCTCAGGTCATGATCTCAGGGTCCTGGATCGAGCCCCGCATCGGGCTCTCTGCTCAGCAGAGACCTGCTTCCCCCTCTCTCTCTGCCTCTGTGCCTACTTGTGATCTCTTTCTCTCTTTCTCTCTGTCAAATAAATAAATAAAATCTTTAAAAAAAAAAAAGTCTGCCTTTCTTACATTTTTTTTGAAGCAGGGATTTGTCCTACTGCTGCAGTTGCTGGTTTTTTTTTGCTTCTGCATTAATTCCTAGTGTCAGTGGGAAAAAATTCAAATCATATGGCACGTTCTTGAATCAAAGTTTGTTCTGTGAGCAAAACATTGACATTAGAAAAATAATCAGGACAGACAATAGAAAATTAATCAGGCGAGAAACAAGCTTATCTATATGTTATCTTTAGATTCAAACATTGTACAGGCCTTTAAGAATAGGATATGCTTTTATGGACACATTCCTGAAGGCTGAACCCACAGCACAGTTCAAGATTAGAAAATGTCCTGAAACAGCTCAATGTGGAAAACCATAGTTTTACTGTGAGAAAATGAACGTATACTAACTCTAATGTTCACTATTTAATACTTGATATCACAAAATGTATCCCAACATAAAGGAAGGGAAAAGGAGCAAGAAATTTAAAAACCTTTTCAAAGTTTAAATAAGGGAGTTGTATTTATAAATGAGAAATATGTGTGTGTATTTATTGTGTTTTTGCTTTTTCTTTGTATCATGTCTTTATCTAGTCCATTACTCTTGTATTAATATTATAATTATTTTACTAGAAAATACTTTCAGGGAAATAATCTTACAGTATATGTACTCATTGTTTTTGGACTTTCTGGGTGTTATTTATTCTATGTTTTGAGGAAAGGCTATTTCCTGGCTTAGTAGGCTAAATAATAACAAATATGCTGTTAAATAATACCCCCTCAAGGCAGGAGAACATAGATAGAAATAAACATTTTTACCCTAAAATTAAAAGTTTTTCATCACTGATACCTTTTCTAAGATAAATTCAACAAACATGCTCCCATTATATAATTGCTAAATACAATTTAAAGCCTGTCCTAAGAGGTAAAAACTTGTTGATTAGTTCTCCTTTTTGAGAAAAATAACTTTCAAGTCAAAACCATGCAGATTAAAGTTCTTAAACACTTTTGGCAATTTAACCCCATTAATGGGGCAAACTGAGAACACTGTAACATCTACCTCCTGAAAGAGCTAGTGATGACCCTCACTCTAACACTCCTTCCATTATCAGAGCAGCAAGGTATTTCCTGCATGTGTACAGCAATTTCATCCTTTTAGGTATTGCAGGAATGTAAATTAAATTCAACTCAACACCATAGTTAAGTGAGCAGTTTGTCCCACTCTGCCTATTGTAAAAACTTAGAAGTAAATAAACTATAGCTACTTGTCTAAACTCTAAATTTCTTGTTGATGGAGACTGTATCTTATTGTATAGGTATTTCATGTTTGTTCCTAACATAGTTCTTGGTACAAAGTCAACATCAATTAGGAGGGAAGGAAGGAAAAAAGGAAGGAAGAAAGAAGAAAGAGATGGAAGGAGGGATAAGAGAATTATTTTTAATATTTTGCCAGGATACTTTGTACCATGCCATGTAAACATTTTTGTGAGTTTCCTTTGAAACTTTGGAGGTAGAAATAAGATCCAAATACATTGATTTTCTCCTGAACTCTCCCAGAACTGGCTTAAAATGTCAAAATTAACAGTTGACAAAGTTACCAATTAGTGCAACAAGAGAGCTGCACACTGAATATTTTTGTAATCTAAATTTAGAAAGGAAATTTTTTTTGAAAATTGGCAGGACAAAAACTGAAAAATGTTTTTCCTTAGTTTCCTATTTAAATGAAAAGATTGACTCTGTTTCAAATGCACTTGGTTAGAAAAGCCATCTACAAGCTTAGCTTAAAAACTGGGGAAGCAAGTTCAGCAAGGTAACACAGTCTCTATTTAATTCTCAATTTACATTAAGCCACAGGAAAATTAATCATTCCAAATAGGCATCAAAGTAATAGTAAAAAGGAAGAGGTTTTGAATTTCCCTAAACCCCTGCTGAGAGGCTATTGTATCTTTTATCTTCTTGCCTTCCAGAAAGTTAGTGGTTGTGTTTAACTTAAACTATTTATTAACACTTCAGATATAAAATATTATGAGATAATTTTCAGTGAATATTAGCTGCTAAAGAGTACAAATTCTCTAGCAGCTTCCTTTAAATTCCTGCAGTTATGTGAGCATTTCACAAACCTATCTTTACAACTGCACACATTATAATTTACACATCACATACAACAGGGTTTCACCTTAGGCTTGTTGCCAAGAATAATCATTATACATCTTTTTATCCTTTTATAAAAGAATAATTATAAATGTGAAGGTGGCAGCATGGGAAAGGTGTTAAGAAAGCATTTAAAATAATCTCCACTTAAATCCAGAATGGCCAATGAAGAAGAGAATTAGGTGAAGGTGGCAAATCAATTTTTGGGTGAAAGGTAACACGTCAAATGCAAAGCATGTCATATTAAACTGAAGGTGTGATAATCTAACCATCCTAAGCACAACCAACCTGCCTTTGTGCTGAAAGAAAAGGAAAATGCACAAACATCCCTCATTGGAATTTATTGGTAAAAAGCCAGCAATGAAATATACATGCAAAAGGTTACTAACTGTTTCTACTTCCCATGAGTTGGAGCTATCTAACAACTCAGCAACTATATTTTCCCTGCAGATAAATAGTATGCTCATTTAATTTGTCCTTTGTTACAACCTGAATAAGTAGTCTAATCTTGGAGTGGCTTCCTCCACACTACAGGTGTTTCCCTTTTGCTAATTACACTTTAACACTGCAATTGTTGGTGCTCTAAAATTGGTAATCACCTCTGACTAAGAGTACTACAGAAAATCTAAGTAACTTGTGTTCCAGATAAATTGCAATGAATACAAGATATTTCCATTCTCTGTTGAAACATTACACTGGAAGTTTATGGTTTATTTTTCAAGATTTCTGCTTTAAACAGATTTTTTTTTTTCAATTTCATTCCTTGAAGGAGTGAGCTGGAGTTTGGGATATGAATAAAAGGATGTTCCTAAAGGAAGTATGTCATATTATTTAGGACCTCAAGTCAAAATCAAAGACGGGATTTTGCCCAAGTCTTGCTGCTAGTACCACTGGAAAATTCCTTTTCTTTTGTTGTTTTTCTCTTCCTGAAAGGCACTGATTAATGTGAAGGTTTACACCCTCCTGTGAATAAGCATTTGTAACTCAAAACAATACTTTGAATATATGGAGAAATAGTATCTATTACCAAAGCAATGGATATTAGGTTTAAAGAGAATACAGACAAAAACATGAAATCCAGGAGGCTCAATTGTATGTTTGAGTATGTATATATGACAATAAACTGAAAATAAGGACCTAAATGAGATAAAAAGACCCTGAATTAGATCTCCAGTCTGTCATGTGTGCTCTGAAAGCAGTGATGTACTTGAACTAACATGTACTAGCTTACAAGCATCTATTGTGTCTGTTAATTCTTAATTTCTCATTGAGGATCTCATGTTGGTAGCTTGAAATAGGAGATGGTAGAAATCACCAAACACTACAAATCAAGGCTCTACTCCCATGCTAACCTCCAGCCAGTTGTTAAACATTTACCAGCACACAGCTGTGTGAAAGGAAAGCATTGTGGTCATGTTTTCTAAATCAAATAACTCATTTGAAGTTTCCATTTTCACTTTTTTATATAACTGAAGACAAAACCATTATATCTGCAATGAAAAAATCATGAAGACATTATGAAGTACCTTAAGTATCAGAAACATAGCTATGTAACCAAAACATATGGAAAGCTGTTTCCCTCAACATTTAGTAGCCATGAAAATGAGTATAGGGGCATGAATCAGATTTGGAACTGCCATTATTATCTCTCCAATCTTGGGCAAATTACCTAATCCCCAGAGCTCTATATTTGAAGCTGAATATGATAGTTTAAATGAATTCTATTCCTTGTTTAATATTATAAGATCTTTGTGATAATAATATAGAACTTTCACTTACTTCTATACAGGTCTATTTTTCCTGTCTTTTTATGGGAGATACCAGTTAGGATGGCTTATGGAGAACCCATTGGAGTCTTGATTTTTTTCTTTTGATCTTCCTTCATTATCAATAATTCTCTTCTGTACATTAACTACCCAGAAGAGAAATGGAGTAAATGTTCAGCACACAGAACAAATTACATTCTGAGAAATAATGTCCTTAAATCCAGTTAAGATTACTTCAAATTTTTTTTTTTTATAATCTGGGTAGGATATTTCAAAAGAAATACACTGTGGGGAATGTGGATGACTCAATCACTTAAGCCTCTGACTTTTTTTTTTAAGGATTTTATTTGTTTATTTATTTGACAGAGAAAAATACAACGAGAGCAGGAACACATGCAGGGGGAGTGGGAGGAGAAACAGCCTTCCCGCTGAGCAGAGAGCCTGATGCAGGGCTCGACCCCAGGATGCTGGGATCATGACCAGAGCAGAAGGCAGACACCTAATGACTGAGCCACCCAGGTGCCCCAAGCCTCTGACTCTTGATTGCAGCGAGGTCATGATCTTGGGGCCTGCATTGGGCTGTATGATCAGGAGGGAGTCTGCTTGGGATTTTCTCCTTTTCCCTTTTCTTCTGCCTTTCCCTCTTCTCATGTACCCTCTCTCTCTCTCCCATTCTCTCTCTGTCCTCCCCGAAAAACAAATAAATCTTAAAAAAAAACAAAAGAAATAAGCTATGTATATCCTGACATTTAATGCACAATATTACTAAATAAGTTTTTTGATATGATGCAAATATTTAAAATTCTATTCAATTTTTAAAGCTAATTATGTATCATCAAAGAAATACAAAACTAGTTTTCAGCTTCTATCACTGGAGACAAATATTTATAAGAAATATATATATCAGAATTACTTTCAGAGTGACAAAAGCAAGGATTAATTTTTTTTAAGATTTTTGTTATTTAACAGAGAGCACAAGTAAGCAGAGTGGCAGGCAGAGGGAGAGGGAGAAGTAGACTCCTCACTGAATAGGGAGCCTGGTGTGGGGCTCAACCCCAGAATCCTGGGATCATGACCTGAACTGAAAGCTCAACCAAGTGTACCACCCAGGTACCCCAATAATTAATTGATTTAAATATTTCAGAATCAGAAATCATACACTTGAGAGAAATGCTATTTGACACAGGCAAAAATTAAACATTCAAGTACATTCAAGAGAAAATATTCATACATAAATAAAATTGTTTAAGCCATCTTCATAATTTGCTGTAAGTCATGAAAATTTATGGCAATTCATAACTATAAAATATATATGATTCTTACTTAAATTAAAAAAACAGAAGTAAAAACATAGTGTCAAAGATGAATGCTAAGTAACTACCAGTCTCCTAAGCAGAGTCAATTCTGAGGAATGGTTCACAGCATGTTATATTCCTATGTTGAAAAGTACAGACGGCCTGGGGAGGGAGACAAACCATAAGAGACTCCTAATCTCAGGAAATAAACTGAAGGTTGCTGGGGTTGAGTAGCTGAGTAATGCACACTGGGGAGGGTATGTGCTATGGTGAGTGCTGTGAATTGTGTAAGACTGATGATTCACAGAAATGTACCCCTGAAGCAAATAATACATTATATGTTAATTAAAAAAATATGTACAGATTATGTGATGTGCAGAAATAAAAAGCATTTACAAAACATGAACATGCCATGTCTATACCAGGAACTTAGGTATATGTTATTTTAAATGATCTACTTGTAATGCAAATATATTTGCAATGTCATTGTTTAGTCATATGCTAGAACTATGGTCACTCACTTTTGCTTATTTAATAAAGATGGATTTAGGTATTAAAAAATAGTTTACCATAATTATAACTTTGTTAAGCATTTCATTTCTTTAATTTAAATTATACTTTTATTGGAGGGAGGAGCAAAATGGCAGAGGAGTAGGAGACTGAGATATCATCAGATCCCAGAAGTTCAGCTACATAGTTACCAAACCATTCTGAACACCTACAAATTCAACAGGAGATAGAACAGAAGAAGAACAGCAATTCTAGGAACAGAAAACCAACCACTTTCTGGAAGATAGGATGTACAATGTGTGAAGAAGTGAATCCAAAGTGATGGAAAGATAGACCCCGGGGGGAGAGGGGCCAGCAGCTCCCGGCAAGCTGCAGAGCAGTGGAGCACAAAATAGGAACTTTTAGAAGTCTACTCTACTGAGGGACATGGCTCCAGAGGCTAAAGGGGGGGGGGTTGTGGGTGTGGAACCCTCACTGGGACAGTGTGGTCTCAGAACCCGTGGGGACACAAAAAGACTGGGGGTGTCTGAAGGTGGCAGAGCTCCCAGGTATCAGAGCAGGGAAGTCAACGACAGAGCCGAGAAGCAGGCTCTTAGCTCAGGATTACCTTAAACTGTGATCCAAGGCACAGTCGGGCCACTGCTCTTTGAGCAGGGACCCCACAAGGGGGAGATCTGGAGAGACCCCTTCCTTCCTCCTTCAGGAGGAGCGACGTGGGAGTGCGCTGCAGGAATCTGCTGGGTTTGGAGACTCCAAATAGGGCTGTGTGCCAGAGATAGAAACACTGTCACAGGCCAGCTGAGCTTGGAGTGCGGCTGGAAACCAGGGAGACGGGAGTGATTGATTGCTTTTCTCTCAGGGTGCACTGAGGAGTGGGGTCCTATTTTTTTTATTTTTCCTCTTTCTTTTTTAATGTTTCTTAACTAGTATCCTATCAATACCTTTTTAAAAATATTTTCTAATTTTCACTGTTATATTCATATTTTATCCCCTCATTGTATTTAACCTTATTTTTTATATACATATGCATTTTTTTCTTTAAAATTTTGGGATACAATTTCTTCTAATAGATCAAAATATACTCTAAATCTAGCACACGGGTTTGTTCTAGTCTCTAGCCTGATTACATTCTTTCCTCCTTTTTTTTTTCTTTTTTCAACCAATTTCTTATCAATCCCTTTTTTTAGAATCTTTTTTTTTTTAAAGATTTTATTTATTTGACAGAAAGAAACAAAGCAAGAGAGGGAACACAAGCAGAGGGAATGGTAGCGGGAGAAGCAGGCTTCCTGCAGAGCAGAGAGCCTGATGCGGGGCTCGATCCCAGGCCCCCGGGATCTGACCTGGGCCAAAGGCAGACACTTAACGACTGAGCCACCCAGGCGCCCCTTTTAGAATCTTTTTTAATTTTCATCTTTACATTCTTATTTTTATATATACATACATATAAGTTTTTCTTTTTTTAAAATTTCGGGAGGTAGTTTCTTCTAACAGCCCAAATTACACCCAAAATCAAGTGTGGGGCTCTGCTCTATTCACCAGCCTAATATATATATATATTTATTTTTTTTTCTTTCTTCATCTTCTCCTCCCTTCTTCAACCCCCAGTTTCAGGTCTCTTTTGATTTGGTTACTGTATATTTTTCTAGGGTTGTTGCTACCATTTTAGTATTTTGTTCTCATCCATCTGTTCTTATCTGGATAAAATGACAAGGCAGAAAAACTCACCACAAAAAAAAAAAAAAAAAAAAAGATCCAGTACCAATGGCTAAGGGACTTAATCAATATGAACATTAGTAATATGTCAGAATTAGAGTTCAAAATGACAATTAAAAAGGTGTTAGCTGGACTTGAAAAAAGCATGGAAGATATTAGAAAAATAAAACAACTAAAATCTAACCAAGTTGAAATTTTAAAAAAGCTATTAATGAGGTGCAATTAAAAAATGGAGGCTCTTACTGCTTGGATACATGAGGCAGAAGAGAGAATTAGTGATATATAAGACCAAATGATGGGGAATAAAGAAGCTGGCAAAAGAGAGACAAAGAACTACAGGACCAC
Organism: Procyon lotor; assembly: GCA_028646535.1. Lineage (NCBI taxonomy): Eukaryota > Metazoa > Chordata > Mammalia > Carnivora > Procyonidae > Procyon > Procyon lotor. The sequence continues at coordinate 46,225,843 of CM053612.1, forward strand.
AAGGGGAGAATTCAAGAGATAAGTGATACCATAAGATGCAACAATGTTAGAATAATTGGGATCCCAGAAGAAGAATAAAGAGAGGGAGGGGCAGAAGGTTTATACCAGCAATGTCCATAATAGCCAAACTATGGAAAGAACTTCGATGTCCATCAACAGATGAATAGATAAAGATGTGGTTATCTATATACAATGGAATACTAGGCAGCCATCAAAAATCCAAAATCTTGCCATTTGCAATGACGTGGATGGAACTAGAGGGTATTATGCTAAGTGAAATAAGCCAATCAGAGAAAGACAATTTTCATATGATCTCTCTGATATGAAGAATTTCAGAGTCAAGGCGGGGGGTTTAGGGGGGAATGAGACAAGATGGGATGAGGAGGAAGACAAACTATAAGAGACTCTTAAAGTCGAGAAACATACTGAGGGTTGCTGGGGGATGGGGGGTAGTGATAAGGTGACTGGGTTATCAACATTGGCGAAGATATGTGCTATGGTGAATACTGTGAAATGTGTCAGTCTGATTGACAGACATGTACCCCTGGGGCAAATAATACATTATATGTTAATTTAAAAAAATAAATTGTACTTTTATTATAATAATAGTTATACTAAAATATAGAAGTCTACACATCAAAATATGCCTTATTTTGAAATATTATGTAGTTTGCAACAATGATAATACATATTTGAAAACATATTTCCCAAGTACTGTTTGAATCTCTATACAAAATCAATCCATTCATTCCCAATTTTATGAAGTAGGTACTATTACTGCCCCATTTTCCAAAAAAGAAACATGAAGCAAACTGGGTTAAATAACTTACATGATGTCACACAGCTTGAACTATTTGCCTATATAAGTCTAGAGCTGTGTAGCTAAGTAAGGTAACCACCAGCCCACGTGGCTGTTGAGCACTTGAAATGTGGTGAGTCTAAACCGAGATGTTTGGTAACTAAAATACACACTAGATTTTGAAATTATGGCACAAAAATAATGATGCTAAGTATATCATTAATATTTTATATGTTAAGCATTGTAGTGATATTACTTTGGATATACTGGGGTCAATAAAACATATTACTAAAATTATTTTCACCTACTTCTTTTTCTTTTTAAATATTGCCACTAAAAACTTAAAATTAGGGATGCCTGGATGCCTCAATTAGTTGAGCATCAGACTCTTGGTTTTAGCTGGCGTCATGATCTTCAGGGTCAAGGGATCAAGCCCTGCATCAGTCTCCATGCTCAGTGTGGAGTCCCTCCCTCTACCCTGACTTGTGCACACATACTCTCTCTCTTGCTTACTCACTCTCACTCTAAAATAAATAAATAAAACCTTTTAAAAAAGGAAAAAAAACCTGAAAATTACACATGGGGATCACATTTGTGGCTCACATATTTCCAATGGACTATACTGGTCTAGAATATATATTCTTACATCTGTAAATATTGGCACATCAAATGATGCTCTTGTTTTCTAAATCTTATTTCATTGACATAAAATGAAAGAAGAGTTAACAAAAAAGGTGCAATAAAGTGAATACAGATAAAAGTATCACTAGTGATTCAGAGGTAGAAAAGAAATATGCATAATGGTTTATACCAGAAAAAAGATGAAATTAAACATATTTATTAGAAGATATCAAGGTTAGGAATTAGGTGCCAATCACAGCTGTTACAACACTTCATTCCACCCATCTTCATTATGACATTTCTTATATGCTAGGCTGATGATTTCATGTAGTTCTCCAATTTAAAATTTAATGTTTTATTTTCTTAACCATATTTAAGTTATATTCTTAACTGCCTGCATCTTTATACTTACTTACATATATAATTGATGCTTTAAAAAAGTGTTGGGCTTTTAGTAGGCACTCATTAACTATTTGTGGGTTTTAAAAGTTGATCCAGAGAGGAAAACATCTAATTTAGAAGCAATCACAAATCAAGAGCAGTTCTTAAAAGTAAACAAATAAAAAAATTCTACTCCCTTATACCTTTCTTCATTTGCTAAAGCCTTTTTTTATGTATTTGAAATGTCACAGCACTATCTTCCTGTAATGTTGTTATACTATTTGCTCACTTGCAACCATATGGATTTCACTGCCATTGGCCAGGAAGCAGCATCCATGGTCAGGCTAGAGGAGGGCCAGCACTCTCTCCATTTAGGTCACACTAATGGGCTGAAAGCATCGTATAGCTTTCTAAGCCAAATGGCACAAAATAGACCTCCAAGAATTATGATGAGAGTTTGACTTTGGGGCCTTGCTTTAGACAGATCATTTAAAGCAATAAAGATTGCTTCTATCTTAGTCTCAATCTAAAGTCCAAGTGAAAAGATCTCTAGGAACTGATGAAATTCTCCAGCTCACACTCTTCACTTATCTATTGCATTAATATTATAAAGGCTCTTATTTGCTGCAGTTAAGTGACAAAGAAACACAAAAGTTTTAAATTCTTTTAATATCAGGTAGACCAGGCTTGAGCCTGTTGCCAGCCTATACCTAGGCAAGTCACCTGATAATAGGCAAGTCATGTAACTGCTTTACATCTCAGATTCTTAATCTACAAATTGGAGCACCTTACTTACCTTTTAACACCTACCTCTAGAGTTGTAGTAAAGATACACACATCCAAACACACAAACACAGGCACACACAAGAGAGAAAAAACATGCTTGCAGAGTAATGTCTAGTATGTAGTCTTTAATGATAGTGCTTAATAATTTGACAGATATTATTAGTAGCAGTGGTATAATGAAGAATCTTAGAATTATTAAATTGGGGGGTGGCCTGGGTGGCTCAGTGGGTTAAAGCCCCTGCCTTTGGCCCAGGTCATGATCTCCGGGTCCTGGGATTGAGCCCCACATTGGGCTCTCTGCTCTGCAGGGAACCTGCTTCCCTACCCCCTGACCCCTGCCTGTCTCCCTGCCTACTTGTCATCTCTCTCTCTGTGTCAAATAAATAAATAAAATCTTTTAAAAAATTGTTAAATTGGTACAGTTTATTTAATTAGTATAATATTTTCTTTCACTGTAGCATATTATGGAATGAATATCATATTTTGCTTTTCTTGAACTTCTTATGCATAATATTTAAGTAAAACTCCTTAGAACTCCATAGCAGTCTAAAGTTTTAAACCACAAATGACAGTGAGGGGAAAAAAACACTATTCATGGTTCATTACTGTTTATATTCATTTTTCCCTCATTATCAAACTTAACTCAAGATAAATATAAATATTTTTACTTGTGCAGTCTATGAAACTGAAGCAAAGAGGAAAATTATTTATACTGGTTTTTGAGATGATTGTGTTGTAGCAGAAGAAATTTGAATATATCTATAGCTGATAGGGGATGCAGTGCACATACCTGGCAATACTTAATTCAGGTTAAAATGCCATGATTGTTTTATTTTTTTTATTTATTTAAGTAAAACACAAAAGTAAGAGAATTTGCCATTAGAAAAATAAAAATATGATATGGGTTGTCATTTTGATGTTTGAAGACACATATATTCAATTTATACTTTACCAAAATGCAAAATGTAGATTATATCGCATTTAGTAAAAATTTCTCATCTTGTTGATTAATAAACTGAAAGCCAAGAGAGGTGAGATGATCAGTGTAAAGTTACTCAACAGGTAAGCTACAGAGTCAAAGCTAAAATCTATTTCTATTGCTTCTAGTGTTCTTTCAACTGCACCACACTGTCATTTCCGTTTAATCTTTTTTACACTTTGAAGGCATCATTTTAACACTTAGAAAGACAACATTTTCAAAATGTTTTCACTGTTTTCATGGTCAAAATACATTCTCAAAATATTTCCATAGGGTGATGGGTGAGGAGACACTCTTTCTGTGTAAATAAAGGGTGGAAACATTTTGAAATTGCTGTGAAAACATTTGACTGCCTTAACAGCCTTAAAGAAAACATTTATTTTGGCCATAGTAACTAAAACATTTCTTCCTTTTGGAAATGCTTGCTGCCAGAATAAAACTTTCTTTTTTCATATAGAAGCAAATATTTTGTTGAATAAAATATCTTATATTTTTGTACAAATTACTTGAATATTGATTGTTACTACTCTTAGTGATTTCACTGTATACAGAGGTTGTTTTGTAAATAAATTGGGGATTCTTGTACTTTATAACTTCCTTTCCTCTACAGACTTAATGTTCTTTTTTAAAAAAATTTCTTTATTTGACAGAGAGAAAGAGATCACAAGTAGGCAGAGAGGCAAGCAGAGAGAGAGGGGGAAGCAGGCTCCCCACTGAGCAGAGAGCCCAATGTAGGGCTCGATCCCAAGGCCCTGAGATCATGACCTGAGATGAAGGCAGAGGCTTTAACCCACTGAGCCATCCAGGCACCCCCAGACTTAATGTTCTTAAGTAACCACTGTATTGGAAAATATACTTACATGACTAATGAGAAACTCAGTCACCCTGTTAAGGAATTTGTCCTGCACAGTGATTATGTCCACATAATTGAAACATCAGGACTAAAAGACACTGTACACATGAAATAGGCAGAAGATAGACTGGCTGACTGAATTTTTCACATTTTAGGTTACAATTTTTTTTTTTTAGGTTACAATTTTATTTTCTTCTGGAATTATTCTAAGGATTTCTATCAAATGAGTGCATAAGACATATTAAGAAACTTAATTTGCTTCTCCATGGAAATTATATCTGATATCTAGGCTGATGTCAATGTGTTTTATGTAGGCATTTTGGCTAATAGATGTAACTCTAATCCTCCAAATTCAGTCACATGTAATTATGCTAATGAATCTACAGATGCATTGATTGAAAATACCTGCTTATGTCTACAAAAGATGGGCTACAATTCTATTTTAAAAGTTCACTGAAGAGCTAAGGTGGTGGAGGAGTAGGAGGACCCTAGGTTTGCCTTGTCCCTAGAACACAGCTAAATAATTGTCAAATCATTCTGAACACCCAAGAAATCAATCTAAGGACTGACAGAACAAACTATACAACTAGAGAGAGAAAAGAAGCCACATTGTGGAAGGTAGGAATGCAGAGATGTGGTTTGGGGCAGAAAGGGATCACAGGTGCTGTTGAAGGTAGGGGGTCCATGGTCACAAAGAGAGGCAAAAGAAAGAAAGAAATGCACAGAGGATCACACAAGGAAAACACATCCCCAAACCCAATGACTAGGAAATTGAGAAGGGTTGATTTTTGTATTTGCAAACATCAGGGCTCAAAAACGAGAGATTTAGAGGTCCATGGCATGGCTGTTATAAAGCCTTAAGGGCATTGCAGTACTCCTGTAGAGAAGGCAAGCAGGTAACCTGGGGGTAGAGGGTGCAATCAGCAGATAAACTGAAATGCCCTGAGAGAGATGGTTCCCTCTTCTTGGAGTGTATCTGAGAGAGGCAGCGTTGCCTCCCCAGGTACAAAGAAGCTGAAGGATGCCATTTCCCTCCCTTACCCTTTACCCCTCAGCATGGATGGAAATACACCTGCTGAGGGTGGCTAACCTGGACAATGGCTCTTTAGTGTGCTTTTCTCCAAACCCCACATTCCTGAAGTCTGGTGCAACCGCCCTTCTGGGCCAAACCTGCATCAACGGTGGTGTAGTGAAACCTCATCCCAGAAGTGAAATCACATCCCAGTGCAGATCCCCACCACAACAGGTCCCTAAAGTTTTGAGTTTTAAAACTCAGTAGATCTGACTGGGATAAAACATTAATTGCACTGTGCTGGTCCAGAAAAGAAGCAACCTAGACACATACAGTGTGAAAACATTGATCTGAAAAACACCTACGACACAGAGGGGAAATTATTTGCTCTTCTGGGAGGGCTTTCCTGATAGCAGCAAACACAAACTCCCCTTCCCAGGGACAAGCTGGCTGGTGCCATTTCCCTCCCTTCATATTCAGCATAAACTAACTTCAGTAAACAACACATAACCAACACTAGCTGCTTAAATTGCTTTCACCAAGACCCAACCCCCTGCACTCTGCTGGTACTTTTATTGGGCAAATGTGCCTGAGAGCCAGTGTAGTGGCCTTTCCCCCTGAAGACCAGAAAAAATGACAACACACACCAGATTTATTAACCATAGATTTCTGCAAAGCTTCACCTCTACTGGAAATAAAATCAGGTAGTTTTTAACAAGCAGCTCAGAGAACACATAATTAAAACATGCCACATTCTGACAAAGGTCCAAACACTCCCCACTGCAGGTAAGGAGAAACCCTGCATAGGACTGACCTCAGGAACAGAGCAGCCATAATATGGCAGTAGACTGCCTGCAGCATACACCAGAGAAACTTTCCAAAGCACCAGGCCTGGACATTATATGACTGTTTCTTCATAAAGCCATTATTCTCAGGAGCAGGAAACATAATTGGTTTCTTAAAATACAAAAGAAGACACAGACCAAGAAAAAAATGACAAGATGGAAGAATTCATTTCAAAAGAAAGAAAAAAGGTCATCTAAAGAGAGCTCATCAAAAAATATATAAGTAATATGCCTGATTCAGAATTTATTTTTCCCCAAAAATGTTTATTTTATTTTTTCAGTGTTACAAGATTTATTGCTCATGCACCACACCTAGTACTCCATGCAATTTGTGCCCTCAATACCCATCACCAGGCTCGCCCAGCCCCCCACCCCCACCCCACCTAAACCCTCAGTTTGTTGCTCAGAGTCCACAGTCTCTCATGGTTCATGCCTGATTCAGAATTTAAAGCAACAATCATAAGGATACTAGCTGGGCATGAGAGAATCATAAAAGACACCAGTAAGTCCCTGATCACAGAGATAAAAGAGCTAAAATCTGACAGGGCAAAATGAAAAATGCAATAACTGAGATTCAAAACCAGCTGGATGTACTGAACACAAGGAAGGAAGAAGCAGAGAACAAATAAGTGATATATAAGGTAAAATAATATAAAATATGAAGCTGAATAAAATAGAGAAAGAAGAATGATAGATCACAAAAGTAGACTTGTGGAACACAGTGATTCCATGAAACATAATAAAATTTGTATCATAGGAATACCAGAAGAAGAGAGATACAAGGAGGCAGAAGGATTATTTCAGGACAATATAGCTGAAAAATTCCCTACTGTGAGGAAGAAAACAGAATTCCAAATCCAGGAAGCACAGAGAACTCCCGCCAAAATCAACAAAAGCCAGCCAACACTAAGACATATCATAGTTAAATTTGCAAAGTATAGAGATAAAGAAAACATTCTAAAGGGAGTAAGACAAGAAGTCCCTCACAAGAGAAGACAAACAAGGTTAGCAACAGATCTCCCCACAGAAACTTGACCAGAAGAAAGTGGCATGAGATATTCAACATGCTGAATGGGGAAAAAAATGCAGCCAACAATACTCTACGCAGCAAGGCTATCATTCAAAACAGAAGGAGAGATAAAGAGTTTTTCAGACAAATGGAAACTGAAAGAGTTCATGTCCACTAAACAAACACTGGAGGAAATATTAAAGGGGACTCTATGAATGGGAAAAAGCCTAGAAAGGAACAGAAAATCTCCAGAAACAATGACAAAACAAGCAATTAAAATTGCACTAAATTAATCTCTATCAATGATTATTCTGAAAGAAAATGGAATAAAATCTCCAATCAAAAGACAGAGGGTGTCTGATTACATAGGAACAAAAAGCAAGGGGGGAGAGGCAAGAAGGCTGATGAGTAGGAGGCCCTATCTCAGCCAATCCCTGAAGTGAGCTAGATATCTACCAGGGTGCTCTGGACAGCCATGAAATCAACCTGAGATGTAAGATTATATACTTCTAAAACCCTAGAGGATCATCAGTGAAGAGGATGCACTTTGCCTGGATTGTGGTGGATATTTTCAGCTATACATCCTCCCAACCACCTCTCACCAGAATGGCTAGGAGAAGGAACCCCCAACAGAAGAAAAATTCAGAGACAGTGACATCTGCCACAGAACTATGGGATATGGACATGAGCAAGATGTCAGAAATAGAATTCAGGGTAACAGTTATCCAGACAATGCTAGGTTGGAGAAAACTATTCATGGCAACATAGAATTTTTTTTAACATATAATTTCTAAGGGCATAAGTGAAAGCTGATCAGACAGAAATTAAAAATGCTATCAATGAGATCTAATGTAATCTATATACTCAATAAGCTATGGTAAATCAGACAGAAGATTGAATTAGTGATCTAGAAGATAAACTGATAGAAAAGAAGGATCAGGAGGAGACCTTAAACAGCTTAGAAGTCATGAAAACAAAATTAGAGAAAAAAACGATGCTATCAAACATTCCAATGTCAGAATTATTGAGATCCCTGAGGAGGAGGAGAGAGAGGACTAGAAGATATAGTTGAACAAATCCTAGATGACAATTTCCCTAATCTGGGGATTGGAACAAGTGTTTGTGTCCTAGAGGCGCAGAAAACACCCCCCAAGATCAAGAAGGGTAGAAAGACCTCCAGAAATTTAATTGTGAAATTCACGAAACTTAAATTTAGAGAAAATTTCTTAAGGGCATCTAGGGGGAAGAGATTCCTTATGTACAGAGAGGGGAACATCAGAATAACTTCAGACCTGTTGATAGAAACCTGGTAAGCCAGACAGGGCACTCAAGATATATTCAGGTCACTAAATAAGAAGAACATGCAGCCGAGAACACTTTATACAGCAAGGCTGACATTCAGAATGGATGGAGAGATAAAGAGCTTCCAAGATGGGCAAAGACTAAAAGATTATGTGACCACCAAGCAGGAGCTACAAGAAATATTAAGGGGCATTCTATAAAAGCAGAAAGACCTCAAGATTGATACAGAACAGAAATTTACAGAGACAATCTATAGATACAAGGACTTCACAGGAAACATGATGACAATAAAAACATCTTTCAATAATCACTCTCAAAGTGAATGGCCTAAATGCTCACATAAAAAGGCAAAGGGTTGCAGACTGCATAAAACGACAGGACCCACCCATATGCTATCTATAAGAGACACATTTGGAACCAAAAGATACATCCAGACTGAAAGTAAAAGGATGGAGATCCATCTTTCAAGCCAAATGACCTCAGAAAAAAGCTGGGGTAGCGATTCTCATATCAGATAAATTAGATTTTAAGCTAAAGACTGTAGTCAGATATACAGAAGAAAACTATATCATTCTTAAAGGGTTTATCAAACAAGAAAATCTAACAATCGTAATTATTTCTGCCCCCAACATGGGAGCAGCCAACTACATAAGCCAACTGTTAATCAAAATAAAGAGACATATTGACAAGAATATATTAACTGTAGCAGTTCTGAACATGTCACCTTCAGCAACAGACAGATCATCTAGGCAGAAAAATCAACAAAGAAACAAGAGCTTTAAATAACACACTGGACCAGATGTACCTCATAGGTATATATAGAACATTCCACCTTAAAAGTCAGAATACTCATTCTTCTTGAGCACACATGAAACATTCTTGAGAATAGACCACGTACTGGGTCACAAATCAGGTCTCAACTGACACCAAGAGAATGAGATGATTCCCTGCATATTCTCAGATCACAAGGCTTTGAAACTGGAACTCAACCACAAGAAAAAGGTTGGAAGGAATTCAAAAACTTGGAGGCTAAAGGCCAACCTGCTCAACAATGTTTGGATCAACCAGGAAATCAAAGAAGAACTTAAATATTTCAGGGAAACCAATGAGAATGAAGACACACCAATCCAAAACCTATGGAATACAGAAAAGGCAGTTCTAAAGGGGAAATACATAGCCATTCAAGCCTCACTCAAAAAAATTGAAAAATCCTGAATATTCCAGCTCTCTTTATACCTTAAAGAACTGGAAAATCAACAACAAATTAAGCAACCAATGCACAAGAAGGGAAATAATCGAGATTAGAGCAGAGATCAAGGAGTTAAAAACTGGAGAACTGGTAGAATATATCAATGAAAACAGAAGTGGGTTTTTTGAAAGAATCAATGAGATCGATAAACCACTGGCCAAACTAATCCAAAAGAAAAAAGAGAGGCCTCGAATTAACAAAATTATGAATGAAAGGAGAGAGATCATGGCAAATTCCAAGGAAATAGAAACAATTAACAGAAATTATCATCAACAGCTATATGTCAATAAGTTAAGCAACATAAAAGAAATGGATGCATCCCCGAAAACTTAAAAACTTCCAAGACTGAAACAGGAAGAAATTGACAAACAAATGTCTAGTAATGAGATTGAAGCAGTGGTCAAAAACCTCCCAAAAAACAAGAGCCCAGGAGCTGATGGATTCCCAAGGGAATTCTACCAAACATTCAAAGAAGAAATAATACCGATTCTCCTGAAAATGTTTCAAAAAACAGAAATAAAAAGAAAACATCCATACTCCTTTTATGAAGATAGCATTACCCTGTAACCCAAATCAGGCAAAGACCTGATCAAAAAGGAGAATTTCAGACCAATATCCCTGATGAATATGGATGCCAAGATTCTCAACAAGATCCTAGCAAATAGGATCCAACAGCACATTAAAAAGATTATTCACCACGGCCAGGTGGGATTTATCCTTGAGATGCAAGGGTGGTTCAACATTCACAAATCAATCAATGTGATGGAACAAATCAATAAGAGAAAAGAGAAGAACCACATGGTCCTCTCAAATAATGAACAAAAAGCATTGGTCAAAACACAGCATTCATTTCTGATTAAAATTCTTCAAATTATAAGGATAGAAGGAACATCCCTCAACTTCATAAGATCTATCTATATAAATCCCACCTTGAATATCATCTCAATGAGGAAAAGCCGACAGGTTTTCCTTTGAGATCAGGAACACAACAAGGATGCCCACTCTCACCACTCTTATTCAACATAGTACTAGAAGTCCTAGCAACAGCAATCAGACAACAAAAAGAAATAAAAGGTATTCAAATTGGCAATAAAGAAGTGAAACTCTCTCTCTTCGCAGATGACATGACACTTTACATGGAAAACTCAAAAAGACTCCACCCCTAAACTACTAGAACTCATACAGCAACTCAGGAATGTGGCAGGATACAAAATCAATGCACAGAAATCAATTGCTTTCTTATACACAAACAATGAAAATATGGAAAGGGAAATTAGAGGATTGATTCCATTTCCTGTAGCACCAATAACCATAAGATACCTGGGAATAAACCTAACCAAAGAGGTAAAGGATCTGTACTCGAGGAACTACAGAACACTCATGAAAGAAATTGAAGAAGACACAAAAAGGTGGAAAAGCATTCCATGTTCAGGAATCAGAGGAACAAACATTGTTAAAATGTCTATACTACCAGAGTAATCTATACTTTCAATGCCATTCTGATCAAAATTCTACCAGTTTTCTTTAAAGGGCTGGAACAAACAATCCCAAAATTGGTACGGAACCAGAAAAGACCTCAAATATCTAAGGAAATGTTGGAAAAGAAAAACAAAGGTGGGGCATCACATTGCCTGATTTCAAGCTTTACTACAAAGTGGGGATTATCAAGACAGCATGACACTGGCACAAAAACAAACACATAGACCAGTGAAACAGAATAGAGATCCCAGATATGGACCTGTAACTCTATGGTCAAATAATCTTTGACAAAACAGGAAAAAATGTCCAGTGGAAAAAAGACAGTCTCTTTAATAAATGGTGCTGGGAAAATGGAACAGCTATATGGAGAAGAAAGAAACTTGACCATTCTCTTACACCATACATGAAGATAAACTCAAAATGGAAAAAAGACCTCAACTTGAGTTAGGAATGTATCAAAACCCTGGAGAAGAACACAGGCAGTAACCATTCAACATCAGCCACAGCAACGTCTTTCAAGACATGTCTCCAAAGGCAAAGGAAACAAAAGCGAAAACGAACTTCTTGGACTTCATCAAGATAAAAAGCTTCTGCACAGCAAAGGAAACGGTCAACAAAACAAACAGGCAACCCACAGAATGGGAGGAGATATTCACAAATGACACTACAGACAAAGGTCTGACATCTAAGATCTAGAAAGAACTCCTCCAACTCAACACTCACAAAACTGATAATCACATCAAAAATGGGCAGAAGACATGAACAGACACTTCTCCAAAGAAGACATACAAATGGCTAACAGACACATGAAAAAATGTTCATCATCTTTAGCCATCAGGAGATTCAAAACAAAACCACGAGATACCACCTTACACCAGTTAGAATGGCCAAAATCAACAGGAGAGTAAACAACAAATGTTGGAGGGGGTGTGGAAAAGGGGAACCCTCTTACACTGTTCGTGGGATTGAAAGCTGGTGCAGCCACTTTGGAAAACAGTATGGAGATTCCTCAAGAAATTAAAAATAGAGCTACCC